>SJYQ01004706.1:957008-1067992 GCA_006410935.1 Redunca redunca | reverse complement strand
GCAGCCATTCTGACTGGTGTGAAGTGGTACCTCATTGTGGTTTTGATTTGCATTTCTCTGATAATCAGTGATGTTGAGCATTTTTTCATGTGTTTGTTAGCCATCCGTATGTCTTCTTTGGAGAAAAGTTTATTTAGTTCTTTGGCCCATTTTTTGACTGGGTCATTTATTTTTCTGGACTTGAGCTGCATAAGTTGCTTGTATATTTTTGAAATTAGTTGTTTGTCAGTTGCTTCATTTGCTATTATTTTCTCCCATTCAGAAGGCTGTCTTTTCACCTTGCTTATAGTTTCCTTTGTTGTGCAGAAGCTTTTAATTTTAATTAGATCCCATTTGTTTATTTTTGCTTTTATTTCCAGTATTCTGGAAGGTGGGTCATAGAGGATCCTGCTGTGGTTTATGTCGGAGAGTGTTTTGCCTATGTTCTCCTCTAGGAGTTTTATAGTTTCTGGTCTTACATTTAGATCTTTAATCCATTTTGAGTTTATTTTTGTATATGGTGTTAGAAAGTGTTCTAGTTTCATTCTTTTACAAGTGGTTGACCAGTTTTCCCAGCACCACTTCTTAAAGAGATTGTCTTTTCTCCATTGTATATTCTTGCCTCCTTTGTTGAAGATAAGGTGTCCATAGGTGTGTGGATTTATCTCTGGATCTTTATTACACTGCCTAAATCTGTGTTCTGGTCAAAAATTATATAGTTTCCCACGTAGACATTATACATTTCTTTTCATTATCTACAGAAGTGGACATAAATAGCATGCATCCAGCCATTTCTTCTCATCGGTCCTAAGCAAGAAAACTTATGCTTATTTGAGTGCCTACTATAAGAAGGACCCTTTATTCAGATTTCACTTAGTTCAGTTCAGTCACTCAGTCGAGTCTGATTCTTTGTGACCCCATGAACTGCAGCATGCCAGGTCTCCCTGTCCATCACCAGCTCCTGGAGTTTACCCAAACCCATGTCCATTGAGTCAGTGATGCCATTCAACCGTCTCATCCTCTGTCATCCTCTTTTCCTCCTGCCCTCAATCCTTCCCAGCATCAGGGTCTTTTCACAGGTCACCAAAGTATTGGAATTTCAGCTTCAACATCAGTCCTTCCAATGAACACCCAGGACTGATCTCCTTCAGAATGGACTGGTTGGATCTCCTTGCAGTCCAAGGGACTCTCAAGAGTCTTCTCCAACACCACAATTCAAAAGCATCAATTCTCCGGTGCTCAGCTTTCTTTATAGTCCAACTCTCACATTCATATATGACTACTGGAGAAACCATAGCCTTGACTAGATGGACCTTTGTGGACAAAGTAATGTCTCTGCTTTTTAATATGCTGTCCAGGTTGGTCATAACCTTCCTTCCAAGGAGTGAGAGTCTTTTAATTTCATGGCTGCAATCACCATCTGCAGTGATTTTGGAGCCCCCACAAATAAAATCAGCCACTGTTTCCCCATCTATTTGGCATGAAGTGAAGGGACCAGATGCCATTATCTTAGTTTTCTGAATGTTGAGTTTTAAGCCAACTTTTTCACTCTCCTCTTTCACTTTCATCAAGAGGCTCTTTAGTTCTTCTTCACTTCCTGCCATAAGGCTGTTGTCATCTGCATATCAGAGGTTACTGATATTTCCCTGGCAATCTTGATTCCAGCTTGTGCTTCTTCTGGCCCAGTGTTTTTCATGATGTACTTTGAATATAAGTTAAATAAGCAGGGTGACAATATACAGCCTTGATGTACTCCTTTTCCTATTTGGAACCAGCCTCTAGTTCCATGTCCAGTTCTAAATGTTGCTTCCTGACCTGCATACAGGTTTCTCAAGAGGCAGGTCAGGTGGTCTGGTATTCCCAGCTCTTTCAGAATTTTCCACAGTTTATTGTGATCCACACAGTCAAAGACTTTGGCATAGTCAACAGAGCAGAAATAGATGTCACTTACTTAAGTCACACAAAATCTCCATCAAATGTAATGTGCTGTGCTTAGCTTACTCAGTCGTGTCTGACTCTTTGCAAATCTATGGACTGTAGCCCGCCAGGCTTCTCTGTCCATGGGGATTCTCCAGGCAAGAATACTGGAATGGGTTGTCATGCCTCCTCCAGGAGATCTTCCCAACTCAGGGATCAAACCCATGTCTCCCACACTGCAGGCGGATTCTTTACCATCTGAGCTACCAGGGTAGCTCATAAAGCATATCACTCTTCAGAAGAAAATGGCAAAGAGGTTACACAGCTACTAGTGACCAGATATAACCTAGAGTTCAGATTTTTCTGTCTGAATTCCAAGCAAATCATTAATCTACCTAGAATTCCCAGTGTATAATTTTTACATCTCAATGACAGTAGTTGAAATAGCTTTCCTGTTTTTTCACCTTTATACTATTTCCTATCCTTTCCTTTTCTTCCTTCTTTTCCCTATTTGGCCTATTATTAATGTAACTGAAGAACTGTGACAAGGAAATTCAAGCTTGGAATACAGTTTTGAGAAGTGATGTCACGGTCACACTAGCAATTTATGTAACTACGTACAAAGAGAAATGAATTATGCAAACCATTCAATATGTTCATATGTTCATTATGATATTGAACATTGTTTTCTATGCTGCTTAATCATTCCGTATATAGAAACCTTCATCAGCTAACCTCAACTTCCCACTCCACCCCTTACCCAACCCCCTCCCCCTTTGCAACCACCATTCTCTTCTCTACATCCATGATTCTGTTTTTGTTTCATAGATAAGTTCATTTGTGTCATATTTTAATTCCACAAATAAGTGATATCATATGTATGATAAACTTTAGTTACATTCATGTTCTGCTGCAAATGGCATTATTCCATTCTTTTTACGGCTTCCCTCATAGCTCAGTCGGTAAAGAATCTGCCTGCAATGCAGAAGACCCGGGTTCGATTCCTAGGTCGGGAAGATCCCCTGGAGAAGGAAATGGCAACCTGCTCCAGTATTCTTGCCTGGAGAATCCCATGGACAGAAGAGCCTGGCAGGCTACAGTCCATGGGGTCGCAAGAGTCGGACACGACTTAGTGACTTAACTACTACTGCTACTATTATTCCATTGAGGGTTTCCCAGGTAGCTTGCCTGCAATGCAGGAGACCACAGTTTGATTCCTGGGCTGGGAAATTCCCCTCTAGAATGGAGAGACTATCCACTTCTGTATTCGTGGGCTTCCCTTGTGGCTAAGATGGTAAATAATCCACCAGCAATGTGGGAAACCTGGGTTCTATCACTAGGTTGGGAGGATCCCCTGGAGAAGGCACAGCAAACCACTCCAGTATTCTTGCCTGGAGAATCCCCATGAACAAAGGAGCCTGGCAGGCTACAGTTCATGGGGTCACAAAGATTTGGATATGACTGAGTGACTAAGCACAGCACTGCATTCCTTTGTATATGTGTACCATATCTTTATCCATTCATCTATCCATGGACATTTAGGTTGTTTCCATGCCATGGCTGTTGTAATGGTGCTGCTATGGACACAGGAGTGCATGTATCTCTTTGAACTGTAGTTTTGTCTGGATATATGCCCAGGAGTGGTATGGCTAGATCATAGAGTAATTCTATTTTTAGTTTTCTGAGGAACCTCCACACTATTTTCCACAGTGGCGGCATCAACTTAAATTCCCCCTAACAGTGTAGGAGGGTTCCCTTTTCTCCACATTTTCTCCAGTATTTGCTATTTGTAGAATTTTTAATGATGGCCATTCTGACTGGGGTGAGATGGTACCACATAAAGCCCCTTTCACAATATTCAAGCTTCAATATACCTCCTCATATTTTAAGAAAGGTGATTGCATTTAGCTCATATGCTATCTTGGTTTGACATTAAATTTCAGTATAAATGAGTCTAAATTATATTTATTTCAAGGCACTTTCCTGCTGGTTGATCCAGAATAATCGGAAGTAATTTAGATAAGACATTGTTTTGATAGATCAAGTGGTCCTCTAAGTTTATATCAGGTAAAAATCTTGATACTGTCCTTGCAAAGGTCAGTGCAACTGAGCCCTGGCCATTATTGTTGATATTTGAGTGTTTGCTAAGAACCCAGTGAAACTGAGTCAATTCCAGAACTCGTACCTTTTTCTTATATTTTACTTTTTCTGTTATTCCCACTTGGTTTGGGAAGTGTGCATATGTTTTATGAGACATTTAAAAAAACTTTATTATAAAAGCAAGTGTGCTCAATGTAAAAGAAATCAAGCTACACACCCACATACATACACACAAACCTAAAACCTCCAGCTTATACCCCAGTTTAGATTTGAGTGTTGTCCCATGCATTTTGATTTCACCCAACATAGATCTCTTATTTACTTTGTCCTCTGTGCTGCAGGTTATTCTACAAATCTCATAAACCTTTTTTCTATAGTCTCTTCCAGAAATACAAAATGAAACTAAATTGTTCTCTAACCTAATACACCTTAAAGTATTCTATGTGTTGTTCTTTAAATGTCCTGTTGAGCTATGGAGCTCACTTTCAAGCTTTACAAAAGATCTCCAGCTTCTCAATTTTTAACACATTATCCCTTGGGAAAAATGATTGCTCCCAATTTGGATCTGCTACTCTGTGTTTTCTGGCCATTCGTAGGTTCAGCGTGCTTCATATCTCTTAAGGAAATCAACAGGGCCTATGAAACTGAATCTTTCCCAAGACAGATTCTATGGGCTCATTTCACTAGTTCAAACTCAGTTCATTTGATCCTTTGCAATTGATGCCTTCTCAAAATCAGGCAGTGTTCGAGTAAGAAGAGCATACAACGTCCCTGATTCTTTTTTTTTTTTTTTATAATCTTGGAGGGGCTGGAGGAGAAGAGGGAGGAAAATGAGAAGCACTTCCTCAACATGTATGAGTTCTTACTTTGGGTCTGCTATGCCTTGATTCTCTCAGGAAATATGTCAGCCCCAGTTGTTCAGCAGTCAAGCACTCTTAATCCATAAATATTATATGTATAGATTTTTAAATATATACTTACAAATATATCATGTACAGGATACTAATTTGTAATGCATTTTATAAATGTTTTGTAAATATTTATTAATATTTGATAAGGGCCTTGTTAATGGTTATAGGAAATCAGGAAAGATGCTAGAAGAACTTGATGGCTATGAACTCCCCAGCTTCACTCTTCCTGGATTCCCTGATCTGGGGTTGCACTTGCAGGTATGCTCAGGAGCACAAACCGATTCATGACTTTTATCCTAACATTTTCCCTAAAGTTAGAAGTTGGGGGTGCCATGCGACAAAATTAGGCTAAGGCTGCAGTCTTTAGTCTGGAGAAGCCAATCATAGCTTTGCATTGTAGTTTGGTCCAAAGTCTTCTTTTCCCCTCCGCTTACAATTATCAGGCCTGGCACTAACCAATTTAATACTTAAAACTGCACATTCGGATCAGGTTGGTATTACCATTATCTTCGTTTCATAGACTATGAAACTGCTGCACACAAATACAAACCTATTAGTTAGTGCCAGGATTCAAACAAAGGCAATATGATTCCAAAACATGCGCTCTTAAATATTACATGTTTCTTCCTCTAATAGATGTTGCTATACTATATTTTCAGTTTATGACCTGCTCATACTTTGGAGGGCTTGGTTAACCTTATGTGAAACTATGGAAAGGAAGTTGTGCTATTGTGTTTTCCAAGCTGACAGATCACTGATGTAGAGGCTGCATGGAAAATAACACGTTGTAAGTGATAATGCAAACATCCATGAGTGAGAAAACATTAAGCAGAAGAACTTAGGGGCCTTGGGATACTGAACAGGCAAGAAGTAAGTAAGAGGAAAATATTATATGCTAATAATATGGAGAATAATTTTATTTTCTAGAAAAATCATATTAGGAATTTGCCTTTCCTTTTTTTGCAGGATATTTTGTCCTGACCAATATCTTGATTTATCATCCTGCTGGTTCCAGATGTCTTCAGTTTCAGTTTTGTCGTTGTTACCTGTCTAGGAGCTCTGAGTCCAGCTGAACAGGAAGAGAATTTATTCACCATTGCTGATCTAATGGTATATGTGGCAAGTCTATAGTGAACTTACAACAGTGTCAGTAAGCCCATAAACTCTTGTGACCTCATTATGTTTATGTGACCTCTCCTCTTTAAAAAGGAGACCAGAAATATTTGCAAGACTCTAGTCCTGGTAGACTCCATCTTCCTACCAAAGTTTATCAAAATAACAAAGCATAATTGAAAACAACAATAAAGACTAATTAGAATGCAGTCTCTCTATCCCCATGGTATTCTTCCTCTCCTCCTCCCAAAACATGACTTTGCCATATTTTGTTATCAATGTATTTTCTTTTCAACTGGGATTATTTGCCTTCTTACGTTTCACATGCAGACTTCTTGGAAATGGGGCTGGGAGATAGTGAGAAAGGGACAGAGGAGAGAAGGGGAGACAAAGTCTATCTCCTACTTTGTGAAATTCTCCTGTGGACACCTACTCTCCAGACACTGAAACTTTTA
Organism: Redunca redunca; assembly: GCA_006410935.1. NCBI lineage: Eukaryota > Metazoa > Chordata > Mammalia > Artiodactyla > Bovidae > Redunca > Redunca redunca. The sequence goes on along the minus strand of SJYQ01004706.1, from coordinate 1,061,517 downwards.
TGGCTCTCTTGCAGTACTGCCTTATTCATTTTGGCGGTTGTCAGACATTCTGGCTATATAAAATGTTCACCCTTGTAAATCCTTAGCCGTAGCAATAAATTAAGGTAAGAATTGCAGGGGAACCTGATAGACAAATGGATAGGTAGTAGTATATAGAGGAGATTTAACAATATCAGGAGATCCATTTTGGCAAAAATAATCTAATTCTTGTTGCTACCTGAGTAGCTGATCATTCACTATATTTCCACCTTTATATTTCCATACTCCTAGGCAGAAAAAGCACATCAAATCCATTACAGCATATTATGAATAGTGGCCAGGGACTATGAGCTTATTAGCACTTGGAACAAATAAAGTGAAGTGGTTGAAATAGATATAATTGAAGTTGTAATATTCCTAGAAGGGGCAAAGTTTCTTGGTATTGCTCTGGCAATAATTTCTTGAACAGGCCACAAAAGTACAAGCAACAGAAGCAAAAATGAACAAGTGGGACCACATCAAACTAAAAAGCTTCTGCAAAGCAAAAGAAACAGCAAAATAAAAAGATACATACACTATGGCAAAACCAATACAATATTGTAAAGTAATTAACCTCCAATTAAAATAAATAAATTTATATTAAAAAAAGAATAGAAAACATTTGCAAACTTTATCTGATAAGATGCTACTATTCAAAAACATAAGGAACTCCTACAACTTAATAAAAAGAAGATGAATAATCTGATATAAAAATAGGCAAATGATCTGAACAGTTACTACCTCAAAGAAGATAAACAAATGGCCAATAGATATGTGAAAAATGTTCAACATCAATAATGATCAGGGGAATGCAAGTGAAAACAAAGTAAAATATCACTTTACACCTACTAGGATGGCAATTATTAGAAAAAGATAGTGAATGCTGGTGAGCATGTGAAGAAATTAGAACACTTGTACACTGTTGGTGGAATGTAAATTGTAAAGAAACTACCATATAATCTAGCAGTTACTTTTCTGGGTATATAACCAAAAGAATTGAAAACATGACACTGATGAGACATCTGTAGTCCCTGGTTTATTGCAGTAACATTCACATTAGCCAAGATATAAAAACAAGCTATAAGGCCATCAGCAGATGAATAGACTTTTAAAAAATGTGATATATATATACACAATACATACACACAATGGAATATTATTCAGCCTTAAAAAGGAAATCTTACCAACTGATAAGATGAATGAATCTAGAGGATTTCAGGCTAAATGGAATAAGCTAGTCCCAGAAGGGCAAATGTCCATGATTCTAATTGTATGAGGTGTCTGACACAGACTCGTAGATACAGAGTAGAATGGTGGTTACTAGGGGTATGGGATATAGGGATTTGCTGTTCACTGGGTGTAACATTTGAGTTTTGCAAGATGAGTAATTTCTAGAGATTACTGTGGGACATTGTGCATATATTTATCACTATATCATGCACTTAAAAATTTGTCAAGAGGGTGTATCTCAGGTGTTCTTGCCACAGTTTAAAAGAAAGGGAAAGAGGAGAAATGAGAAGAAAATGAATGTATCAGCATCTTGAGTTGAAAGTTGAAGTCAGCATCCTGAACTGAAATAAGGCTCATTCTGATGAAATTCTTTTAAAGGAACCAACAAGTGATGTTGTGGTACCCAGGCACTAATACGGTGTGAGGATGTCACTGCCTTTACGCCTGAAGAGCAGGCAAAGGCAATAGTATTTGAACTGATGTCAAAGGCAGGGTGACGCTCTGCCTAGCAACATGGCAGTCAGAGGGACACAACCAAAGGATGAACCATGGAACTAAAGCATGAAGGGAGCAGGTTAAGTGCTTTAGGCTGGTGTCCTGGGAACTCATATTCTGGGCTAGGCAGAAACCAGAGAGCAACAAAGCCTAGGTTCTGCAGTTGATAAAGCTTGTCTCTAGGGCAAGGTATAGAACAGTGAAGGGTAGACTGTGAATTTAGAGGGAGCTAATGGAGAACAACCCAATTATGAGAGTGAAAAAGAAGAGATGTCATATAAAGGATAATTTTGTACATTGATAGAATGGGCAGATACCCAAAGCTCATAAGAAATATAGACCTAAGAACTAGTTTCTTCATTTTTCTTCCCTATTTTATACTTGTCTCCATGTAGTAGCAAGATTTTGTTTTGAGTTAATGCAACTATTTCAAAGAATTCCATGTTGTCAGGGAGCATTTCCAATATTCTTGATTATTCTTGGATGAAAAAGACAAAGTGTAGGTGAATCCTTGAATAATATTTAATCTGTGTTGCCATCAGTATTCAGTCTATGAGAAAGTTGTGAAAGGCTGAAAGTCATGTCTTCAGGAAAATAATCACACAGGGTATTTAGTTTCAACTGTTTACAACTAAAGTATTCCGAGATTTATTTAGAAGCCTGGTTCTCTTTAGAGATTTCCCTCTAAAGTTTAAGAGCAATCATATAGTTATTAAGGTGATATTCATGATGAAGGGAGCGAGTAACTCATCTCTCTTGAGGAGGAATATTTTGCGTTTGATTTTTCTGAATGCACAGGTGGGAATGTAGATGAGATATTTTTGAGAAAGCTAAATTGCAAATATAAAATATTTTTCTACTTTTAGTTTTAAAGCTACTGGTATAAGAAATGCTTCAGCAACTTTATAGCAATTTTGACATGCTTTATTGCTCTCACATCCATTTAGCTATGTGTGTGTGGCATTTTTAATAGTTTTTGCAGACAAAGTGTAATGCTTGGTTATTTTGTTATTGTTTAGTCACTAAGTGGCGTCCGACTCTTTTGTGATCCAGGGACTGTAGCCCTCTGTAGTCTTCTGTCCATGAGATTTCCCAGGCAAGAATACTGGCGTTGCCATTTTCTCCTCCTGGGAATCTTCCTGACCCAGGGATCGAATTTGCATCGGCTTCATTGCAGGCAAATTCTTTACCACTGAGCCATTTGGGAAGTCTGCTTGGTTATTTAAATGAATATAAATAGTAAAATTTCAGCTTACATTTTCAAGAGTTAAAGAAGCAAAACTCAATTTATTTGACTAAAATAAAAGAGAACACAACACTGAAGGATTCTTAGTAGGATTTCAGAAAGGAGAAATGAAGGAATAATAGCTACACGTCTTGGGGCTTAAGTTTTTATATTTTTAATTGCAATTATTCTTCAAGATATATTTAAAATTTTTTATTCTACTACTAATTAGTTTCATAAATGTTCAATTATTAAATTAGGCTTATGAGGCAGAAAATTGAGGTTGTTAAAGACACCAATATCAATTAATGTTCTAGAAGGAAGTGGACAGTAGAAATGGGGTTATAGAAATGAGTTTAGTAGGCAGATTCTTTTTACCATGATAATGGAGAAGGAGCATCCAGGGTAACTGATGAGATACAAGGAAGGATCTAACTTAGTAATATTGGAAAGCCTTTATTATCACTCCCAAGACTAAAGAAGTGAGCAGAAGGGAACAGTTATTGAAATGTTATGGTACAGAGTGAAGTAAGTCAGAAAGAGACAAACAAATATGGTATATTAACACACTTATAAATGGAATGTAGAAAAATAGCGTTGATGAACTTATTTGCAAGGAAGGAATGGATTCTCAGATACAGAGAATGGACTTGCGGACACAGTGGGGGAAGGAGAGAGTGAGATGAATGGAGAAAGTAGCACCGACATATATACAGTACCATGTGTAAAACAGATGGCTGATGGAAAGTTCTTATATAACAGAGGGAGCTCAGCGTGGTGCTCTGTGATGCCCTAGAGGGCTGGGATAGGGGGAGGAGGAAGGCTCAAGAGAAGGTAATACATGTATAATTATGGTGGATTTGTGGTGTTGTATGGCAGAAACCAACACAGCATTGTAAATCAAATTTCCCCCAAATAAAAAATAATTTAAAATAAAAAAGTCTATGAAAGCAGTAAATTTGAGAGAGTAACTCTGCCAAATAATGTCTTTTGATTAGAGAAATAAAGCCTCTGCTGACCCTCAGCCAAGCAAGGAGAGAGCTGGGAGAATAAATAGTCCTGATTTTGTCTCCTTCTCGCTTGTTTTCCATAGCTGAACCAAATAGAAGTACAGAGGAATAAAGCCAGAAGAGTGTAATTACAGAGATCACTGTAGGTATAGAATAGGGTAGAAAAGCTGGAAAAGTGTAGAGCATTTAGATGGAGAGTGAAAATCGGATATACACAGTACAAGATGCATGCCTGGTAGCAAAGGGACTCTATGGTGTGGTTAACTCCTGCTAGAGCTAACATTTCTGCATGAGGATATATCTCAGGATGGTATTTACTACCAATAATTTTACCAAGGCAAGGCAGTAAAAATAAATTAATATTTGAATTCAGTTCAGTCTGAGTTTCAAAGCTTTATCTTGGGCTCCACATTGAAGAGAGATACAGTTTTTCATAGGTAATCATTATTTTATAAAAATAAAATAGAAACAGGTGAAGAGTGGTGAACAGCACGGACTGATGCTATGTGAAGTTATAACTGGGAGACACAGCCACAAATCAAGCTTAGACATTACATTTTCAATGTGATTGCCAGCAAAGCTCCTGAAATTTAGATCCAGTAGGGTTTGGAGATTCTGGAGTCAATACAAGGGTGCCTAGCCTATTTTCCATGAAGAATGAGACATGGGTTTATTTGTTTGTTTGTTTCTTGAGTCAATTTTTAAAGCTTTATGAAGATATCATTTTGGGCTTCCCACATGGCTCAGCAGTAAAGAACCTGCCTGCCAATGCAAGAAACATGGGTTTGATTCCTGTGTTGAGAAGATTCCCTGGAGAAGAAAATGGTGACTCACTCCAGTATTCTTGCATGGCAAATCCCATGGACAGAGAAGCTGATGGGCTGCAGTCCATGAGGATCACAAAAGAGTTGGACATGTCTTAGCGACTGAACAACAACAACTACTACAATGACAACAGTGTTTGGAGAAGGCCTCATTAGAAATTAATGATGGGGAAGGAATATCACCAAGACAAACATCAAGGAATAACATGAAGAAAATATTTTAAGAAATAAAAGCCATGGAGGAGACTGAAAACAAGGAAAGGAATCCTTGACTAAAATCAAGTACAAATGAAGTGTCGATATAATCAACTCATTTATGTTAATTTCCATTATTTCTAGTTCTGTTGGAGAAATCTGTGATATTTGAGGTTGTATATCTTTTTTGTTCCTGTGTGTATGTGTGCGTGTGCACACGTGTACACACACAATCTAGAATGTAGCATAGTTCCTGTCACCAGACACTAACTAACTATTAGTTGGCCTCATTTAAGTAAAATGTGTCATCTTTATTCAGAACAATGTAATGTAAAAATATTGAGTTCAGATCATGCAACTGTGAGAATTCCACACTTTTCATTTTGCAGTTGAAACACTTTATATCATAATGACAAGAAAAACAATTGTGACTAACCAAAATAACTTTTCGGATTTCACTTTTCAGATTTCGGTTATGGAAATGTTGAAAAAAAAAGTCCATCTTTATCTTGAAGTTGAAAAGGTAATTATAAAATAAGGAGCCAAAGTGGATGGTACAGAAAATATAATAAATGCTTTTGGAATCCAGAAGAAGCAGAGAAGATGAAAGTGAAGAAGAGAGTCTGGGAATGAGTTGGAGAGGTAGCAGATCATGACCCAGATAATACGGTGTGTTGAAGTTGGGAGTGTGATGGCATGGATATCCAGGAGCTCAAGGCATTCCAGGAGAATGCTCTACATACAGCAACCTTAAGAGAACTGAAGAGTTACTAAGGGTTTCTCATGGGGGTAGCTATGCTAGAAGTACTGGGGTAGGAAGGATAGTCTGCAGTAGGAAGGTGGAGGCAATATGATCGTTGCCAGGCCTATCTTTAAACTCAAGCTTTTACAGAGTATTACAATTACCTTCTATTAATGATTGGGAATAAGGACGTGTTCCAGGACATTGTTGAAAGGAATAAATAAATTAATACACATGCAAGCAATTAGCATAGTGCTTGGAAATTCAACCAGCACATTAGTTATGGAACTTCCTTTCCTGGAGACTGAAATGGAGAGGATGAAGCAGATGATGAGAAACGAGGGTGGTCAAACAGAAGTTCCAGCCTGGAGTCAAGGGTATGACAGTCAAATTTTTGTGAAGAGACTTATTGGCAAATTTCTGCTCATACGAGGCATCACTATCATCTCCACAGCGAGGGAAAAGATGACTGATTTCATTTATAACTTGGAACAACTCCAAGTTTGATGGAGGTTTCCAGTCTGTAGTTTGGAATTTCCCTGATTTCTGCTGAGTTTCATATACATCCCTTAGCAGTCTAACTCTCCTTGCTTACTTTTCCTGAAGGTATCATAGAAGAATTGAGAAGCTGAGCACTGAAATTTTATTTAGAATTTGGCATAACAGTGTCACCCATGGTTTCTTTCCTCTCTTGGAATGATGGCTGGTGATCATTTGCCTCAGGTACACACCAAAAGCAACAGTCTACCATGACCGTTTATTCCCCGTTGCTGGCCACAGCTGATGAAAGAAAGAAGGATGGCATCCAGGGCCACTGGTGACAGAAGCATGCAGGACTTTGCAAAACGAGGGGAATGCAGAAGATGGAGGAAGACCCAGATTAAGGACGAGTGTTTTGCTACTCACTGCATAGGAAAAGCTAAAGTGAAGCAACTAAAGTAACACAAGGGAAGTCATCTACCTGAGAACTTATTCTCAAAAACAGATTTTTCCCCCCCCATAACATCTGCAAGTGCATGAGTGCCTAGTGTATTCTTTGGAGCAGGAAATGACAACCCACTCCACTGTTCTTGCCTGGAAAACCCCATGGACAGAGGAGCTTGGTGAGCTACAATTCATGGAGTCTCAAAGACTCAGACATGGCTGAGCAACAGAGCATGCAAAAATAGTGTATTCTTGGGAATTGAAATAGTTCACAAATGTAGTGCTTGCTGAGAAATTCTGTCAGATTATCAACTTTTTTTTTTTTACTCCTACGAGTAAAACAAATTTTTTCATTGCTCTTTAATTTTTCCTCCTTTGCCTAGAGTTCCTTGTGAAGGAGAAAGGAGAAGGCCTGTTTATCACCTTGTTCTGCCATCCAGCAGTCTGTTCTTTTCTGCTCTCCTCTACTCTCCAGTTCTTCTTATCCTGTAACCACTACTTTTCCTTCTGATTGCGATTGGATCATCTGCTAATTCAGGAATATGCCTATGTTCAATTATCATCAAATACCCCTTAAGCAGCCCTCAGGAATACGGCCAAATGAATTCTTTCTTTTGTTTGTTGTCCTTTTCTAAAAAGCATTCAGATCTTTTAAATTGTTTTCATTCACATTCCAGCCAGTCACCCAACCTATTTCTGAATATTATTTTCTAGGTATTTGGTGAAAGATAAGATCAGCTTGTAGCCATTTTAAATAGATTTCTTTGTTCTTAAGCTATTAATGTAAGGCAGATGATTTTTCATATTCATATTTTGTTGCCTTATACTAATACCAATATTAAATTCTATCACACACTGAACATGTAAAATATTAGATATGTACACACATTGTTAAAACATGCATGCATGCATGCTTAGCAGGGACGGTAGCCCACCAGGCTCGTTGATCCATGGGATTTTCCAAGCAAGAACAGTGGAGTGGGTAGCCATTCCCTCCTCCAGGGGATCTTCCCAAACCAGGGATCGAACCCAGGTCTCCTGCATTGCAGGCAGATTCTTTACTATCTGTACCATCAGTGGTGAGCTTTCACTAAATTAAAATTCTAATTGATTTAAGTGTATCATTTATTTTTACAATTGTTTCATAAACAATTATAACTCACTTTAAGAAGTAATAAAAAAGAATTAAGCCAAAAATATGTCCTCTGGGAAGGACATGAAACCTAGACAGATCAACATGAGTTCTTCTAGATATATCATTGCCCAAATAATTTAACATGCATCCGTTTCTGTAAAATGGGCATGATAATTCTGTCTCCTTCTGTGTTGCAACATTTAATGAATGATTATGTGCTTTTGCATAATGTGTGTTCATATATTAATAGGTTAATAATGCACATTCTCAGTGTACTTTAATAAAGGACATTGGGAGCTAATTAAAAGGAATGTAATTTGTGCTTTTGGGAGGAAAAGTGTTATCGAAGTGTAAATTAGGGAGGGAAGTGGCAGTTAATTCTATACAACGTATCTATTACCACACAGTGGAGGCTTAACTCTAATTACAGATTGGACATGTGAGCAAACAGTATCTGGGACACTTCCCCTCCTTTCAGAAGGCCCTTCTCCACGTTTACAAAACTAGGGTATCCTTTTAATAACTAGGAGTATTAATAAGCCACTTTCTGCTCAGAACGAAAGGTTAGTGGGAAAAGACCCCTTTCAAAGTCAGCATATTGACAGTATTTATTGTTCTTTGTGGTAGACGGTATCTCCCCAACAAGTGTCAGGGGAAGGCAGTTTATTATTCAGTCCTTTAGACTCAAGACAGTACTTTTGTGGCTTGATAACGCTACCTGGAAGAAAGGGCATTTATACCTGATGGAAGAGGCAAGTTCTGCAGACAGATTTGTGCCTGTCTTCAAACATTTCACCATCTGAATAACCCCTGAGGTTAAATAGCTGGTAGACATCTGTAGGCAGAAGTAAGAGAAATGAGATCATCAAGGAACGGTATCGTGCTTACAACATGTGGCGAGATGAGTGTTCTTCACCATCTGTTATTTGTGTGTGTATTTTATTATGTAAATGTTCGTACACACTGCATTCTAAACAAAGGAACATTACTTCCACTTTGTTGGTGCTGCCAAGCTTGCGTATGTGTCCTGGAAAAATAAAGAAAGTGGCAGACAGAAAATTCAGGGTTCATCTAGCCACTTGTGTCCCCACTCCTTTCACCAAGAGGGTGAGAGACTCTAAGTAGGTTTGATTCCTTTTCTACATCCTGTTCACAAAGACAAAGCTTGACTGTGAATGGAAAACAATGTCTTAAATACGGACAGTTATGGTCTAAAGCTTCTTTTGCTGGCGTACACAGGGAGAAAAAAGATACTGGAAGCTCGGATGCTCTGGGATGGTTCCAATGTACACTAGTGATAAATCCAAGCTAGAAAATAAATTTGGACAGAGAAAACAGGCTCTGTTCAATTTTCTCTCATCTGTTTAATTCCTGGCACATAGCTCTGGGTCATGGGAAGGTTCTGGTGGGCTGCTGTCATTGTCTCCCCCAAAACAAGAGGGGTGTGTGTGTATGCATGTTTGGGAGGAATGAAAGTGAGGAGATTTGGGCGACATATTCTGGTCTAAATTTTCATAAAATTACCAATTTAAATTGAAATGTAATTATCCTAACTGGCATCTTTTTGGCAGCAGCTTAAAAAAAAATCCCTCCGCTTTACTGTACCCAGCAAAAGCCCAGAGGAGTCCTGACACTGGCCTTTAATCAAAAGCTGAAAAGACACAAAAGCTTTCAGATAATCTATGCCAAGCTATCTTGGACAGCACAGAATTGCCTGGAGCACCCTTCTGGTGGCATTTAAAACACCTGGTGCCCTTAGAAAAAAAAAACTACATCTGCGTCTGCAATTTCTCCTTCTGTAATTCCCTTAAATCTCTATCTCAACCGATTCTTCTATCTTTAAAAGTAGGGATGCTGCAGTGTCAGTAAAATAAAGCAATTTTATTTACCCAGAGAATGATACTTGTCATTGGCTATGCCTGGAGGTGACAGACTCAGGTGCCCATCTGCACAAACGCTTCCTCACTGTTTATTTCATGTGGATTAATATAATTAAACTATCATTGTGCTCACTGATTCAGCTCAAATTTTAATTTGATAATTGGGGAAAAGGTGTGCACTGGTAATGGAGGCAATTAATTGACACTTTAAATGCACTTGAACAGAAATAATTTAAGTTACACTATACTTAGTGGTGACTTATAATGTTGTGTTTATGCATATTCTTTCCTTTGGCTACTAATGGATAGAGGTAAATAATGTTACTCATCTTAAGTCCTTTTGATATTGGCAGTCTAACCCTGCAATTTGAAAATATTTTCCCTACCACAGACAATTCCCTTCATTTTGTAGTCACTGGCTTCTCTAAAATAAAGACATTCTCACTTTGAACAACAATCTAATCATTCATAACTAGTCTCACATATATGCAACATAATTATGCAGATTGTCACACAATTTTGTCCATAGACAGCCTGATTCTCATTCTAACAAACATCTTGCACAAAGAAATAATGAGAATAACAAAGACATAATTTCTCAACTTATAATGCCCGTCTTTCCCAGGATTTGGAAAGAAAAATAGCTGGTTCAATACTTAAGTTTTCTCCAATACTAGTTTTACTTTGATTTGTTCCAAGGGAATTTATATATTTTGGTGAACTCACAGAAACTTAAGAAGGAAACATATTTATGGATAAAGAAATTTTTTGGTGTTAATTATCTCCCACTTGGAAACAAATAATGCTTTCTTATTTTTTAAGAATTTAAAAACAAAAGCTAGTTTCTTTGAGCAGCTTGCAAAATCTTATCAGTTTGGCTGGAGCTCTTCTATTCACAGGGTCTGATACACTTTTAATCAAAACTGAAACAAATTCAATTTTCCAAAATGTTAACGACCACAAGTTATACCTGTAGTAAATAAAGTTACTTAGTAAGAATTATGAGTTGTTTGTACAGAAGCCCTGAGAGGGCTTCTTAATATAAAGTCTTGGAAGAACCATTTTGCCTTTTAGATGAAAACTTACGCTCTTGCTTGAATCTATTCAATATTTTTAATATTCAGTGTAACCATGGATGAACCCAAAAAAGTTCTGGCAGGTCATTTCAGTTAAGCAGCCACACTCTTTTTATTAAAGCTGGAAACCTCATTAAAATAGGCTCTGTGAAGATTTTGTAAACTCCAGCTTTAAATCAAGGTTAGCAATATGCTCCAAAAATCTTTTCATATAAATGTGGTTTGGGGGGCATTTTTAAGTTTCTGAAAGTAAGAACTGCTAAAGAGCCAAAAGGCAGGAAACAAAGAAAACAAACAAAGGAACAGACGAAGTGCACACACTTCACGCACATAGTTATGTTCATAACTGTGAGTGACCCCAAAACAAACCATTTCTCCTATCTTTTTCCCATTATCTACTTATAGACAAAATTATCCAAAAATGTCTTTGCTGAATCAGTTAATTTAATAGCTACGAAGAAAGAAAAGCATAATCTTAAACATAGCCTTTAACCATACTTAAAGGGCACCCTTAGTTACTGAGCAGAACTGAAGTCTTCTGAAAGTTCAGAGAATTTTAAAGAAAGATAAGCACTGCTAGATACTTGATCTGATAACCCAGCAACAGCAAAAGAGATTAGGGGCCAGAGATTAATGACTATGAAAATCCAACAACTAGTTAGTGACAGAGACCAGGATTATAAAACAGACCTGTGGGCTCCCAGCTGAATACTAATTCTATGTAGTATTGTTGATTATTTCAGCATTCCTGGATGAAGTGCTGTCAGTTCAACAAACAATCTGATATCTAGATTAGTAAGTCCATTCATAATTAGGACAATTTTTATTGTTTTGTTTCTTTCAGAAAAACCACATTTTTACAAATCTAGGTTCTTACTTTTTAAAATATCCTCATTTTCATCAATTCAATAAACATAAGAGCATTGATATATTGCTACTAATATTCTTCAAAATTTGAAATAATCAACAACCCTTTATCTGATTCTATGTTATTTGTTAATTAATCTACAGAAAGATCCTTCTCTTCTAAAATTTTTTTAAAATTTATTTTTAGTTGGAGGATAATTGCTTTATAATGTTTTGTTGGTTTCTGCTGTATAACAAGATAAATCAGCTATAACTATACATATATTCCCTCCCTCTTGAGCCTCCCACCCACCTCCACCCCACATCCCACTCATCTAGGTCATCACAGAGCACCTGCAGAGTTCCCTGTGAGAAAGATCCTTCTCTTTATTTCCAGCATTTTCTTTCCAATATTGAGAACATTTTTTGAAAACTTCTTAATTACATAGAAGTGCTATTTACATAAGTGAAGAATTCAAACACTTAACTCACAAATAATGGCTAGTTAATAGGTAATTTTCCTTCAGTTCAGGTTCAATATCTTATTCAAACAATTTTTCTTTAAAAAAAAAATGGAGTATCAAGTCAAATGGCCAACATACTTTGTTGATGCTTATTTAAAAGGCAAAGGACATCTCTCAAGAAGGAAACCCCAAATTCCTTAATTTGATTTTAGGTCGATTCAACAGAATTAGTGTCTAGTTTTGGTTTGAATTTATAGAAAAAAACATTTTTGATGAAGTTACTTATTTCAAACTAGCAAAACAATTCATATACATACACAAACCATTCAAGAAAGGTACAAGATAGAAATGAAAGTGATTAAATGGGCTGTATTAGTCCCAATGGGTGTTAAACTGATAGTTTCTTGTCTGTGGAATAATTGACTATATTTTGCATTTTTAATGTTTTTTTTTTCAGAATAAATATCAAAATAAATTGTGTGAAGAATGTAACTTCTGGTTCTGCTAAAGAAACACTCTTTCTGTGACCACTATTTGACAAAAATAGTATCAGGTAAATAAAACACAGTGAGTTTACTAAGAAACTACAACCTAACAGTAGTAAACATGATTGGGATGAAAAACTAAAAGCTAGGTCCCTCATACTCTATGGGGATAATTGAGTAGGGTATTTTCTAGCTGTGGATATTTGGAAATGAGCAAGGGATAGGTAGAAATGGTTTATATAAATTCAGTGCCTAGAATAAGACATAATGGTACTGAACAGCCCACACATTACCTGTTGATATCAGTAATAGTTTGGGGGGTATTTAGAATTTTTTTCCCAATACTGGAACATATGGTAGTTAATCAGAACTCCTAGTTTTATTTACAAAAATTATTTCTTTTACTTCAAAAAAAAAATAAAGACTGATATATTCAGCAAATTGCAATCTCAATTTTCAATGTGAAAATAACCTGAAGGTAATTTGAAACAACTCACTGTGGCCACTACAAAAAAAGTTGGCAATCATGTAAACATTCCCCTAATTTTCAAAACCTTAACTTTTAAACAACAGCTTTTACTTTGTTATACTATCTTCTCCCCTCTCTGTGTATTGCCGTTGGCCTGCTGTTTTATAGGCTTTCCAAGTGAGCAGGAAATTTGGTTGAGTTAGCAGTTTTGTTTTAATATATTCCTGGAAATTTTATCTTCAGCAGTTCTGCGTGCTTTCAGCAAGTGGCTAAAATGGATGCAGGTTTTCTAAATCTGATGAGGTCAGAATGAATAGCACCACTGGCTGCAAGAAAAAATCATGTAACAGCAGGTTGAGATGGCACATAAGAAATAAACGAGTGCTAATTTTCCATCTTTCCCCCATTTTTAGTTTCATTGTCATAAAATCAGAGGGAAGATTTCAGGCACTGAAGCTGCCACACCACTTTTGAAAGTCTTAATAATTGCACTGACAGCTCAGAGGCCTATTAAACCAAGAGGTGCCATGCCTGCTTGACTCCTTTCCTAAAGCACTGCCAGCGGCAAAGACAGGTGCTTCAGACAGCGTCATGTAGTGAGCGGTGAAACCTCTCTGATCAAGTGTTTGTCCATTTACCAGCTTTTTCTGTGGTCATCAGATTATACATGCTGTCTCAAGCGTGTCTTAACAGAATGAATGCCAGGGGAAGAACTGGGAGAGTAGAATTGACATATATACACTATCATGTGTAAAACAGACAGCTAGTGAGAAGCTGCTGTATAACGCAGGGAGCTCGTCTCAGTGCTCTGTGATGAGCTAGAGGGTAGGCATGGGCTGGGATGGAGGCACAAGAGGGAGGGGATATATGTGTATATATATATATATATATATATATACCTGATTCATTTTGTTGTAATGTGGGAGAACCGGGTTGCCTCCCTGGGTTGGAAGGATCCCTGGTGAAGAAAATGGCTACCCACTCCAATATTCTTGCCTGGAGAATTCCATGGACAGAGGAGCCTGGTGGGCTACAGTCCTTGGGGTTGGAAAGAGTCATGTCTGACTGAGCAACTAACACTTTCATAGCTGATTCACTTTGTTGTACAGCAAAAACTAACACAACATTGTAAAACAATTATACTCTAATAAAATATAAATTTAAAAACAAGAATGAATGCAAGGGTGGCACTCACTCTGCAGTCTGCAAGCTGAATTGAGATATTGTGTGTGCTTCACTCTAATTTCAGTGTTCAGTGTCCAGTTGCAAGCTGATGTGACTTCCTACAACACCTCAAGTAATGAGAACTATCCCTGCCTCAGAGTCCCCACAAGAAATTGTTAGTACAGTTTCCAGACTGATGATGAGGTCAACTCCCAGTGAGGAATCAGCCTTTCCTCTGTCCAGGGCCACCTCACTATAGAACATCCATCTGCTAGAATACTGACTTTTATTTATCAAATGGGACATGTCTTGGCCATATCATTAGAAGAAGGGTACCCATAGTTTCCACTTCAGTTAAAAGGCTGCAGAGCTGAAACTGACTTTCAATTTAAATTGTTTTCCCAAAGAGTTTAGATTTAGTACGTTTTGTTTGAGACTGAGAGGCAGAGAACTCTGAGATAAAAACTATTGTTTTATGTGTTAATAAGGATAAGAATGGTTTTTCTGGAGCTAATAGTGCTCCTTTGAATCACTGTCTTATTTACAGTGAAGGAATGTCGTAGATATCATATTTCATCAGCCATGATGGCTTGATTATGTTCCGTGAATAATTGCAGTATATCTTTTCATCTCCCTTTTGTTATAGGAAACCTTTATAGTAAAGGCTTTTAAATATGCAGTTGGAGTGTGTAATTCAAGTATCAAGTCTAACGAGAAATTGTTTTGGTAAGTTCAGAACCCTCTCGAAATTCATGGGTTTGGAGTTTCATATCTAATTGGAAACTTTTAATGTTGGAATAGGCTTGCTGTTAGGAAAACAGTGTAAAGCTTTTAAGCAAGGGGTTTGGGGGTACGTTTTAAGAAATAGTAGGATTCTGTGACATTCAAATTATGTTTATTTAAAAACAGAAACTCCTGTGTTCTGATGTCTTAACACAAAGAGAGTCAAAATTACATACACGGCTACAAGAATTACAAGGCTTTGAAAAATTGCTTGTGCAAAGACTCTGCTGCTGCTGCTAAGTCGCTTCAGTCGTGTCCAACTCTGTGCAACCCCACAGACGGCAGCCCACTAGGCTCCCCCGTCCCTGGGATTCTCCAGGCAAGAACACTGGAGTGGGTTGCCATTTCTTTCTCCAATGCATAAAAGTGAAAAGTGAAAGTGAAGTCTCTCAGTCGTGTCCTACTATTCGCGACCCCATGGACTGCAGCCCACCAGGCTCCTCCATTCATGGGCTTTCCCAGGCAAGAGTACGGGAGTGGGGTGCTATTGCCTTCTCCAAAAGACTCTGAGTTGAGCCAAATAATTTTAAAAAATACCTTGAGAGTATCAGAGGTGTAATGGAGATTCTGGTCAACATTTTACCATTTGCTGGAAATTTTTTCTCAAGAGTACGTGACAGCCGTGTAAAGATCTAATTCAGGTTTTTACCCTCCTAACAGCCTGTCCTGAAGTCACTAACTGCTGCTTTCCTAGGTTTTCCAGTGATGAGAACAACCTTCTCTCCTTTTTTGAATTTTTTTTCTAGTTCTCACGTTTGAACTTTCATCTGTACCATAAAATAGGCAGATTGGTTATGCCAAGTGGTCAAACAAACAACCAAAAAAAAAAAACAACAAAAAAAAAACCCTAGAACATCTATCCTCTGTCTCTCTGCAGTTTCTGCATTTTCCATGCAAATGACTCCCATATGGTTTAACCTTAGTGACCATATTATGTCTATTGAGTTGGAAAAATCCCTTCTAACATTAAGCTTAGAAGGAAGTTGCTAATATAAAACATAATAATGTACAGATAAAAGCTAGTTTTAAAAACTTGCTTCTTGTCAGAAACAAGCAAAAAATGCTTTGGCAGCATGTGCCAAATAAGGTTTTTGGAAAAATAGGTCTCGAAGATGGAAATAATTAAAAAGAAAGTCTTGAGTGGGGTGGCTCCCTGGTTATATAAACATATACTTGATGTGCATTTGGAGTCTCATGTTTTAATTTTGATCAAGTCTAATTTATCTGTTTTTGTACATGAATCAAGCATTTCACATCCTATCAAAGATATATTTACCTATCTCATGAACACAAGGACTTTTCTCCCTTATTTCTTTTAGGAGTTTTTTTTTTTTTATTTTTGATACTGGGTAGTAGAAATCATTTTGGATTAAGTGTTGAATATAGTGTTGGTATGGATCAATGTTCACTTCCCTAAATAAATATCCAGCTATTGCAGTGTTATTTTGGAAAAGAAATTTTATCCCCTTATTGAGAAGCCTTTATACTAATTTTTTAAAAAAAATCATTTGGCCAGTTATGTTTGGATCTATTTTTGAACTCTATCCTCTTCCATTTATCTATATCTGTATTTTTCTGCAATACTACATTCTCATGATTACTGTATATTTATAGTAAGTCATTAAATCAGAACATTGAAGTTCTCCAATTTTCCCGTTTTTAAAAAATTGCTTTGGATATTCTTGTTTATTTGCATTTTCATAAAAAAATTAGAACCAACTTATCAACTTCTGCAAAAACATGCTAGGATTTTGGTTGGGATTGCATTGAAATCATAAATTTGGAGAAAGCAGATTTCTTAACAATGCAAATGTAACCAGATACAATTTGCAAAATCACTATATTAACATTAATATAACAATAGCTCATTTATGGGAGAAGGCAATGACAACCCACTCCAGTACTCTTGCCTGGAAAATCCCATGGACGGAGGAGCCTGGTAGGCTGCAGTCCTTGGGGTTGCGAAGGGTCACTTTGTGAAGAGAAGAGACACGACTGAGTGACTTCACTTGCACTTTTCATTTTCATCCATTGGAGAAGGAAATGGCAACCCACTCCAGTGTTCTTGCCTGGAGAATCCCAGGGACGGTGGAGCCTGGTGAGCTGCCGTCTATGGGGTCTCACAGAGTCAGACACGACTGAAGTGACTTAGCAGCAGCTCATTTATAGGCCTTACTCAAATTTTATCAATTGCTCTATTAATCTTTTCTTTCTGGACCTTGATCTACCCAAGGTCACACATTGCGGTTCATTGCTCTGTCTCAGTCTCTTATTCTGGAAGAGCCTCAGTCTTTCTTTGCCATTTGTGTCCTTGACTCATTTGGAGAGTATTGGCCGGTTATTTTGTAGACCACCTCCCAATTTTGGTTTGTCTGATGTTGCCTTGTGATTAAATTCAGATTATTCATTTTCAGAAAGAAAACCTTAGGAGTCATGCTGTATGAAATAGAGGCTGTCTATCTCTTTACTAGTGATATTAACTCTATCAATCACTTGGTAAGGGTGGTGTCTCCAATTTTCTTTACTATAAAGTTACCTTTTTTTTTTCCTTTAAATTAATAGATTTGTTGTAGGGGATATCTTCTTCAGATTAGATGTGTTTTGTTAATACACTTTCAAAATTGTTGACACTTTACTCTATTTCTTTTAAGCCTATCCAGCAGATTTTTTATTTCTGATATTGAAATTTTTGATTCTAAGTTTTCCAGTTTTCAGGATCTGCAGAGATATCTTATGCTTTCATTCATTACAAGTCTCATTTCTTTCTGTCACTGGGCATAATTATAACTGCTTCTTTCAAGTTTTTGTCTAATAATTCCAACAGCTGTTAACCTTGGGGTTGGCATCTGTTTGTAGTTTTTTCCCTGGAGACTGGATCACATTTTCCTGGTTATTTATATGTGAATAATATTGGACTGTATCCTGGGCATTCTAAATTTTAGGCTGTGGAGAATCTGGATTCTGTTAGATTGCTCCAAGAAGTGTTGATGCTTTTGTTTTAGCAGGCAATTAACATAGTTAGACTCAAAGTGCAAATAGGCATGTCTGTGGTGGGTGGCTGCTTAGATCTCAGATCAGTTTCTTGAAACATAGCTCTGTATAGCTTTCCATTTGCCCCATTCAACATGTGGTTCAGTGGTCAGCCAGGGACTTGGGCTGAGTTTACATGTAGACATTAAAACAGTCTTTCCCTGGCTCTCTCCTCTCTGATTCCCACTTTCTGGTAACTCTGGTTGCTCTGTATTTCTTGCCCTGTTTCCTTAGTTGGGAAGCTAGTGGGCTTTCTAGCCATGCTGGAATCCTCCCTGTACCACTGCCACTGCTACTGAGACTGCCTTAGGACAGAACTGCAAAAAAAAAAAAAAAAAAAGTGGAATTCAATCTATGTGACGGCTTTTTCCAAGTTTTATATCTACTCCCAAATCTCCCTATGGTATTTCAGTAACTAGAACTATCAGATAGTTATGACTATAATTTTTCCAGTTCACAGGGACTTTATTTTTATAGGAAGATTGCTTTGTTGAATGGTCATTTCTCCATTACCTTGAAGACTTCAGAGATGTGTTGGGGGGGACTTAACCTGGCAGTCCAGTGGTTAAGACTTCACCTTCCACTGCAAGGAGTATGGATTCAATCTTAGCATGTGGGAGCTAAGATCTCACATACCTCATGGCCCAAAGTCCAAAACATAGAACAAGAGCAATATTGTAACAAATTCAATAAAGACTTTAAAAAAATGGTTCACATAAAAAAAAAAAAAGAGGTTGGGTACTAAATTATGCATGGTGAAAGATGTTGTCTTAGTTATGGTAGATATCAAGAATAAAGACAAAGGAGTAAAGGAAATATATATCCATTTCAATGCAGAGTTCCAAAGAACAACAAGGAAATAGGAAAGACTTCCTCAGTGATCAATGTGAAGAAATAGAGGAAAGCAATAGAATAGAAAAGACTAGAGATCTCTTCAAGAAAATTAGAAATACCAAGGGAACATTTCATGCAAAGATGGGCACAATAAAGGACAGGAATGTTATGGACCTAATAGAAGCAGAAGATCTTAAAAAGAGAGGGCAAGAATACACAGAAGACCGATACACAGAAGAACTTCATGACCCAGATAATCACGATGGTGTGATCACTCACCTAAGAGCCAGACATCCTGGAATGCGAAGTCAAGTGGGCCTTAGGATGCATTACTATGAACAAAGCTGGTGGAGGTGATCATATTCCAGTTGAGTTATTTAGATCCTAAAAGATGATGCTGTGAAAGTGCTGCACTCAATATGCCAGCAAATTTGGAAAACTAAGCAGTGGCCACAGGACTGCAAAAGTCAGTTTTCCTTAAATCCATAAAAAAGGCAATGCTAAAGAATGTTCAAATACACAATTGCACTCATCTAAATGCTAGCAAAGTTATACTCAAAATTCTCCAAGCCAGGCTTCAACAATATGTGAACCATGAACTTCCAGATGTTCAAGCTGGATTTAGAAAAGGCAGAGGAACCATAGATCAAATTGCCAACATCTGCTGGATCATTGAAAAAGTGAAAGAGTTCCAGAAAAACATCTGTTTCTGCTTTATTGACTTCTCCAAAGCCTTTGACTGTGTGGATCACAACAAACTGTGGAAAATTCTGACAGAGATGGGAATACTGGACCACCTGACCTGCCTCCTGTATGCAAGTCAAGAAGCAACAGTTAGAATTGGATATGGAACAATAGACTGGTTCCAATCAGGAAAGGAGTATGTCAAAGCTGTATATTGTCACCCTGCTTATTTAACTTATATGCAGAGTACATCATGAGAAACTCTGGGATGAATAAAGCATAAACTGGAATCAAGATTGCCAGGAGAAATATCAATAACTTCAGATACTCAGATGACACCACCCTTATGGCAGAAAGTGAAGAGGAACTAAAGAGCCTCTTAATGAAAGTGAAAGAGGAGAGTGAAAAAGTTGGCTTAAAACTCAATATTCAGAAAACTAAGATAATGGCATCTGGTCCCATCACTTCATGGGAAATAGATGGGGAAACAGTGGAAACAGTGAGAAACTTTATTTTGGGGGGGCTCCAAAATCACTACAGATGGTGACTGCAGCCATGAAATTAAAAGACGCTTGCTCCTTGGAAGAAAAGCTATGACCAACCTAGACAGCATATTAAAAAGCAGATACGTTACTTTGCCAACAAAGGTCCATCTAGTCAAGGCCATGGTTTTTCCAGTAGTCATGTATGGATGTGAGAATTGAACTATAAAGAAAGCTGAGCACCGGAGAATTAATGCTTTTGAACTGAGGTGTTGGAGAAGACTCTTGAGAGTCCCTTGGACAGAAAGGAGACCCATCCAGTCCATCCTAAAGGAAATCAGTCCTGAATATTCACTGGAAGGACTGATGCTGAAGCTGAAACTCCAATACTTTGGACACCTGATGGGAAGAACTGACTCCTTTGAAAAGACCCTGATACTTGGAAAGATTGAAGGCAGGAGGAGAAGGGACCGACAGAGGATGAGATGCTTGGATGGCATCATCAACTCAACGGACATAGTTTGAGTAAACTCTGGGAGTTGGTGATGGACAGGGAGGCCTGGTGTGCTGCAGTCCGTGGGGTCACAAAGAGTCGGACAAGACTGAGTGACTGAACTCAAAACTCAAAGTACTTGAGGAGGAGACTTTCAGATAAAACATACTTGTATAACATAGCAGACTCCTTCTGAGACTCTCTAAGCTTACAATGAACCGTTTAATTTCTCCACCTTCTTCTGACTTCCTCATTCCACACTATGTACTTAACAGCCTTGTTGACACGATGGTACCTAGAGTCCCTGGCCAGAGTTTTCTTTTTTTTTTCAATTTGGATCATTTTTACAGTCTTTATTGAATTTGTTATAATATAGCTTCTGTTTTGTGTTTTGAGGTTGTGGTTTTTTTTTTGTTTTTTTTTGCTGCAACGCATGTGGAATCTTAGCTTCCCCACCAGGGATTGAACCCTCACCCTCTGCATCAGAAGGCAAACTCACACTCCCTGGACCACTGGGAAGTCCTCCTGGACAGAGTTAATTGAGAAATAATTGGAAACCTCATCTGGTCTGGGCCCAATTCACTTCCTCGAGAATTAGGATCAAGAGAGTCGATCTCTCCAATAGGGCTTGAATTCTACCAGTTATCATGACTCTCTCTTTTTGCTGCCATCATGTGAACTGAGCAGGACAAAAAGACAGTGTGCCCAAAACCAGAGAGATCATGAAAATGCATGGAGAGAAGTAGAATCAAGAAGTGGTGAGAACAGTCCCAGGCTTCTCATGTGCCTACCTTGCATCTGGCTGCATTATTTTCTATAACTACTGTTAGTGGTACTATATCCTAATGAAAAGTTCACTCTTTTTCCTTAAGCTGGCTCCTGTAATTTGCAACTTTAGAAGTCCTGACTGATTTGTATACTTTCTATAAAACAGGCATTGTGAAAAGGCTTATATAATGATGGTGATGGGATACACAGGACAATATGTCAGAGGATGTCAAGGGAGCAAGAAAAGGGTTACAATTTCTTAGCATTTAAAATGAGATAATTTTAAAATTATTTTGTTAAAATCACCATATATGTCTTAGACAAAGATGCTAATAGTTAATCTGAGTGTAATCAGAAAATAGAAGCAAAACATATTATAAGCTATGTATTTCCTCCTTTATTTAAGTAAAAGTTAAATAAGATAATGATAATTATAAACTGTAAAGGCAATATTTGTGTCTCGTTCTGGTACTCATTCCCCACTTCAGGGTCAATCCCATTACTGTAATTAAGTTTCTGCTTAATTAATTTTATTTCTGTACTTAATAAAAAGAAACAGTTGTGTTTTTTTTTCTGGATGTTCTGTTTTTCCAATTAGATAACGACTAAGAAATCAACTGATTAACAAAAGTTAAAGTAATATGATTTGAACATGAATTACACGCTAACAGAAAGACCTAATGAGTCAGATGAAAAATCAGAACCAGTCTCCCCATGCCCCAGATAAACAAATAAATCTCAGCAAAAGCAAATCTTGGGATCCTTTGGATTTGTCAAACATTTCATGGATATTCCAAAACATTTTGGCAGGATAATTCCCTAAAATGATTCATTATCCGTCAATTCATATTTCACTGTCACTTAATATTTGTTGAATATTCACAACATGCTAGCACCGCACAGCTGCTGAGAACATGCTTCCCTGTCTCTCAACCTCACACTGCATGTTTTTTTTTTCTCAAAATGAAAACATAACATATATTTTAAATTTTGTTGAGAGGATACAAGAAAATTGGTATAAAAACAGAGCAGCACACACACCCTTCAAGAATTAATCTTCATACCACTATTAGGATGATAACTATTGGTTCTAAAAGCACAAAATTATTCCCCTTATATCTATTATATATTCCCATTATTTTTATTTATGTATATAAACTTACATACATATATCCATATATATCCGGAAATATAATTTTATATTACTTTTATATATCTACATATATTATTAATACTACTACTACTTCTATAAAATGCTACTTTAGCTACAATCTAATTTTTGTCCACGACCTAATTTTTAAAAATACCCATGTATAAATAGAGATGCATGGGCATTCCCCATATATAAATATATATATGTGTCTTTCCATTTCTTAACAAATAAGAAAATTTCCTCTTACTTGTTCCTTCTTTATATTTTATTCCTAATTTGAAAATTATTGCATACATACTTCTATACTGTTTTGGTTCCGATAAAGGAAGTTCTTAATCTCCATTTGCCCCATAAATCAACAAGCTCCAATCCTTCATTTCATTTAAGGACTGCTTCAAGAGGCCTCCTCAGATCATACTATGAAAAATAATATTTACATAACTCCTGGCCACACTCTTGTTTCTTAGACTTTATTTCTCTTCTCTGATATATTGGATTGTTTTGTTTATTATTTCTTTCTATCCACTGTAATATAAAGGCCATAAAACAGGGATTTTATTTTTATTCTTTCCTGTACTTATATAAATTAGAACATGTGTAGCACCTGTTGGAACGTCACAAAGATTGATGAATTAATGAATGAGTTCTCCAAGAAAAAGTATTGGTTTCCTCTTCATTCAAATCTTAATTTCAAACTAGAACTCAGTTTGCAAATTGAGCTATGTACTGTCTTCTGTGCTGTGCTAAGTTGCTTAGTTGTGTTGGACTATTTGAGACCTCATGCACTGTAGCCCACCAGCCTCATCTATCCATGGGGTTTCTCCAGGCCCAAGAACACTGGAATGTGTTGCAATTTCCTACTCCAGGGGATCTTCCCAAGCCAGGGATTGAACCCAGGTCTCCTGCATTGCAGGCAGATTCTTTACAGACTGAGCCACCAGGGAAACGCAGCCATCTCATTTTTTTCCCTCTTCCTTTTGAGTTTAAGCTGTGTTCCTTTTTGTCCAATCTTCCCTCCATCCTGATTATACAGGGCGAGCATTGTTTATATGTATGTAAACATCTCCTGGGTTTTTTTATTCTGGTGGAAATACTCCTTAGTCAGTTTTTTTTTTTTTTCCTTTTATACTCAATTCCATCACCAAGACTTTTTATAAGAATGTACATGGTGAGTGTTGAGAGTATAAGGTAAATAAAATGAATTTCCTCGCACAAATGTTTAGAGTCAACAGTTTGGATATTTTCATGCTAATTTTGTTGTAGGTTCTCTAATATTTTGATGAATTCTGAGAAGCTTCAATTAAGAGAAAGTATAAAAACACAAAAGTCTGAAAAATGCTCATATAAAAATCTCTTTTGATATGAATGAATGATAATATTTGTTACATTTCACTGACCTGAAAGATAACAAGGGGATTTAGCAATATAATTAACTATTATATTGTGTCATTAAGGGTTATTTTTTCATAAGGATAGGAGAGACTCTTAAGAGCATGAAACCTACAAGAAGGCTAGAATGTTGGCTTTGGGAACAAATAAGATTGTCACTGCAGTGATTTTGTGAGATATATTAATCACTGATTCAGTATGGCTCCAGAATATCCATCCCATTCCAGTTAATTAACAGTAAAGGGAAATGATTCTGATGAGCATCATAAATATTCAGTAATAGCCCAAACAGCTTCCTGACTCTCTTTTTTGTACTTGTTTGGAATTTTCTTTCATATTTTCAAAGAGGAAAAGTGTAGAAAATAACCTTCTTGATTGAAGTTGTGTGTTTTCTGAAGTTAGGAATATAAATCATATTACCTAGAGGTTTAGAAAAGAGATTATCTCTGTTTTCTCTAAGGAGTACAGAAGAATGATGAAAGGTTATAGTAATGGTATCAACACACTTTTGTTTTTCTAAGAAGAGAGTACTACTTCCCAACAGCAAGTGTTTTTTTTTTTTCTTTTTGCAGATAGTAACAAAAAAAATGATGGTAGTTACTATTATTATCTGAATAATACCTGGCTATTTAAAAAAATTAATTTCTTCACCTAAAAATCTATGTGATAATTGACCATTTGACCATGGATAAATATTGCTGCTGTGTATTTTCATGATACCTTATGCATACCCAGATCTCAGCTTCTTCCTTATTGAATTGCATTGATTTGTTTTTGGGTTTCCTCCTCATTAGACCACATGCTTTTAGAGAGCAGGGTTAGGTTTCCTTCCAGATACCTAACTAAGAATATGCAATTAAATGATAATTTTTATCCCAGACTTTTAATTTCTTAAGTTTCTCCAAGATATTTGTAAGCATAACCAACTGTTTATGTTATCAGTGATGATGTTTCTAAAATAACCTAGACATATGCTATCCAATATACCTGTATGTAAGATAAACAAGGGGCTTCCCAGATGGCTCAGTGGTAAAGAATCTGTCCGCCAATGCAGGAGACACAGGAGATGCAGATTCAATCCCTGGGTCAGGAAGATTCTCTGGAGGAGGAAATGGCAACCCACCCCAGTATTCTTGCCTGGAAAATCTCATGGGCAGAGAAGCAGGGCAGGCTACAGTCCATAGGGTCACAAAGACTTGGGCAAGATGTAGCAACAGTGCAAGCACCCACACCGTTGTTTTACTGGTGGTGTGCTGCGGTAGCAGCAGCAAGATAAGAAAATAACTTGGGACTTAATTTTCTCTTCATTTTTATGACACTATTAGAAAGAGTATTGGGCTAGAGTTTTAAAAAAATGTAGTTTCTACTTTCCCTTTTGTGAACTGCTATTCAGTTGTAGGAAATCAGCAAGCTTCTGTCGGTTTAGCCCTTAAAGACTGGAAAGGGGGAAGGGTGGTTAAAATCGTCTCTATGGTCCTGTTCAATTTCACCATCTCAGACTCAAATTTAATTTCTTATTGTCCATAAACTGCTGCATCTGAATTCTCACCACTCCATCACAATAGATAATCTATGTCCCAATTACCTCTCTGACAACTTTACTTTATCATGACCTTAGAAACCACTGGCTCCAATAGATAATAATGATAACAATAACAGCAATCATAAGTTACCTCAATCTGTATTTCATTTTGTTTCTATAAATTATACTTGGTTGGCTTTGCAAAATTAAATGGGGTAATTATACCTGTGATTTAAAGTAGAAACTCAAAAATGAGAGCTCAATATTAGTGATATTAAGAGCTACTATTTATTGATTGCCTATGTGATAAGGAATATGAAGTGACTTTCATATTTTTACCCTCCCAATCACTGGTTTGAGGTAGGTTTTTGTTGTCTTATTGTTCCAGCTATGTTGTTGGAAACCAAGGCTTAGAGAAGGACAATCATTAGCTACAGGCTGGCTACATTCAAAAAATGTTAAGCAGTGACTAAATCTAACACTTGTTTTTTCTTTTCTCAAATTAAAAAAGAAAAAAGAATATCAGGTGACATCCTAAATCTAAAAACATGTATGTAACATGGGCAGCTAGAAGTCTGTAGAATAAATGGATGTTTATAAAAGCATCACATGGATTAAAAACTGTAAAGGAGTCAGTCATCCAAAATTTAAAGTATGAAAATGGAAAGCCTTTAAAAAGTGTACCTATTAAACAATAATTCCCCATTTCTCCCTCCACACAGCCCAGGCAACCACCATTCTACTTCCTGTTTTTAAGAGTTTCATCAATCTAAGGACCTCATGTAGGTAAAATCACATAGTGTTTGTCTTTTGGCGACTGGCTCATTTCACTTAGCATAATGTCTTCCAGATTCACCCAAGTTGCAGCCTGTGTCAGAATTTCATCTCTTTTTAAGGCTGAATTCCATTGTATGTATGTTAAGGGTGAATTCCATTGTATGTATGTACCACATTTTCCTTATTCATTCACCCAGTAATGGTGAATGAATATTTTAAGTTGCTTCCACATTTAACTGTTATAAATAATGCTGCTGTGAACTGGGGTATGCAAATATCTCTTTGGGGTTCTGCTTTTAATTCTTTTGAGTATATAGGATAGGTGGAATTGCTGGATCATATGGCAATTTCATTTTTATTTTTTCAAGGAATCACCATATACTTTTCCACAGTGGCTGCACCATTTTACATTCCTATGAATTGCGCACAAGCATTCTAGTTTTTTCACATGGTCATCAACACTTTTTACTTTCTGTTTTGTTGATAGTAACCATTCAAATGGGTATGATGTGATATTTCATTGTAGTTTTGACTTGCATTTCCTTAATGATTAGTGATATAGAACATCCTTATATGTGCTTAGTGGCCATTTGCATGTCTTCTTTGAAGAGATGTCTATTCAAGTCTTTCGCCCATATTGAATTGGGTCATTTGATTTTTTTGTTGTTGAATTTTAAAAGTTCTACCTATGTTCTATATATTAATCCTTAATCAGAGATATAGTTTGTAAAAACATTTTCCATAATTGGCTAGCTAAATGGAGATGTTGAAGAGATGATCTGATATGTGGTTTCTGAACTAGAGAGGCATGCAGGGAGAGTATCTGAATGCAGATGCAGGAAACTGACAGCTTATGGTGCTCAGTGAATGATGCCACTGCATCCATGGTCTCCGAAGGAGAATATTTAACTCTGGGACAAAAGACAGTCTCAGTCACTCAGAGCTTTGTGTAAGAAAAGTTTTATTAGAATGAAAAAGATAGAGAAAGCCTCAAGCAAAAGACATTGGAAGGGAGTAGCAGAGTACCCACCTTACGGGTTCAAGCAGGGCATTATATACTTTGCAAATGCTGAGTACAGATAAAAGGAACACTTCAAGGTTGTGAGAGTTCCATTAGGCCCTTTCCCAAGTCATACGTCCTGAGATAACTTCAGTATAAGATTAGCCGGAAGAAATGAGTTCCAGGAAAGGTATTTCTGGGCCAGATATACTGTTGCTGAGAAACAGGTTCCCAGGCAAGATTTGTGACAATTATAATTATTAGCAAAGAGTGTAGGAAAAGTATTTCCATGTTATGTAGTCATTAGTTCCAGACCCAAGAAAGGCCAGTTCTTGGGCAAGATATATTGTTGCACAAGGCTTAAAGAAAGCATGAGCAAAAATGTTCACCTCTTCCTTAAAGGGCCCTAAGCTTTAACTTTGGGCTTCCCCGGTGGCTCAGAGGTTAAAGCGTTTGCCTGCAAGGCAGGAGACCCGGGTTCAATCCCTGGGTTGGGAAGATCCCCTAGAGAAGGAAATGGCAACCCACTCCAGTATTCTTGCCTGGAAAATCCCATGGACGGAGGAGCCTGGTAGATTACAGTCCATGGGGTCGCAAAGAATTGGACACGACTGAGCAACTTCACTCACTTCACTCGAGCTTTAACTCTCTCAAAATTATGGCATAGTTAAGAGTGTGAAGGGGGATCATTAGGAATGAGAAGCAGAGCAAAGCAGAATCACTGACAAGACTGAAACCTCAACATTCAGAAAACTAAGATCCTGGCATCCGGTCCCATCACTGCATGGCAAACAGATAGGGCAACAATGGAAACAGTGGCTAACTTTATTTTTCAGGGCTCCAAAATCACTGCAGATGGTGATTGCAGCCATAAAATTAAAAGACGCTTACTCCTTGGAAGGAAAGTTATGACCAACCTAGATAGCATATTAAAAGGCAGAGACATCACTTTGTCAACAAAGATCCATCTAGTCAAGGCTATGGTTTATCCAGTGGTTATGTATGGATGTGAGAGTTGGACTATAAAGTAAGCTGAGCACTGAAGAATTGATGCTTTTGAACTGTGGTGTTGGAGAAGACTCTAGAGAGTCCCTGGGACTGCAAGGAGATCCAACCAGTCCATCCTAAAGGAGATCAATCAGTCCTGGGTGTTCATTGGAAGGACTGATGCTGAAGCTGAAACTCCAATACTTTGGCCACCTGATGTGAAGAGCTGACTCTGATGCTGGGAAAGATTGGGGGCAGGAAGAGAAGGGGACGACAGAGGATGAGATGGTTGGCTGGCATCACTGACTCAATGGACATGGGTTTGGGTGGACTCTGGGAGTTGGTGATGGACAGGGAGGCCTGGTGTGCTGTGGTTCATGGGGTCGCAAAGAGTCAGACATAACTGAGCGACTGAACTGAACTGAACTGGACTGAACTGACATGTTTTACCTGATTTCATTGCTAGGAATGAATGACATTCATGGTCATAAATTCTCATAGTGGCATAATGTCTATCATTTTATATTTTGTTTAGTATCTACCAACTTTCATGAATTAGGCCTGAAAATTCCACATTAGTGTGGTCTACTAAAGACAGAAATACTTCATATGGGACAGCACTTGCTTGTGGCTGAATGGAAAATACAGTTTGCAGAAACTACAAGCATTTTCTCTAGTCCTTCTTGCTCTTCTTTAAAAATGCACTTCAGCATTGGCTGTGGAAGGAAAGGGAACAAGAACAACTTTGTCTGTGGCTAAAGAAAGTTTTGAGTAGCAACAAAGACCCCAAAAATAGATCATGTCTCCCTAATGCTTTCAATTAAAACATAGGTATCACTGACCTTCCACGAATCAGTGATGGAAGGTCACATATTTTACATAAAAGCTACAAATAAAATCCTTGGTATGTAACAACCTGCATTTCTTTTTGCTGCCCTAACTCAGTTCCTTCAAATAGCTTTACATTTTCTTCAGATCAGAAGTTCTGCTGTGTTTGTACTCTTGCACTCACATACAATTACCATCAGTTGTCAATCAATATAATAAAGTAGCATCAAAAAAATACAACACCCTATGAGATCAGTGATTTTCCCATGTAAGCTTGTCAGCAAAAAATAAAGCCAGTTTCCTATTAAAATCTGTAATGCTAAATAAACCATAAGCATTGTGAATAACAGTAAGTTCTCTTAAATGATTAACAAAGAAGTTAAATTTTTGGCTCACTGGTTGTTGTTTTAATCTATGCTTGCTATCATCATGAGGTCTACTCTAAGTTGCCTTAAGAATGACCTAACTCACTGGTTAAGTAAATTATGCCATTATAAATTATAAATACAATGGAATATCATGCAGGCATTTTAATGAGGCAGATACATATCTACTGACATAGAAATGTATTCATGATAGGATGTCTTAGGTTAGGTTCCCAGGAAACATCTTCTGAGAAGGAGAGACATGTCCAGAATGTTTACTGAGGAGTGAAGGGCTAAGAAAGTAGGATTAGGTACAGGGAGAATCTGACCTGCAATGTAATTATAACTAAGACTGTAATTGATATTACTGAAAACTTTTACTAGGGTGATCCTTCTGAGTTCTACAGAATGTGGTAAAGTGAAGAAGCATATTCCTGCACCATGTGGTCATTGGCCACGGTCTTCCTGGAGAGGGAACATTGGGCAAGGAGATTCTTTGTTGACTGAGGATGATTCTTAATTTAGAGTAGAGCTAAAACTGTCAATAGCTGATATCCTGAGCCTCTATGAGTGAGTACTTTGGCCCTGATGAGGGATCTGGTCTGGGTCCCATACTATCCACTACAGTTCTTTCTTTGCAATGCTCAGATCTTATTCAGTTCGGGTCAGTTCAGTCGCTCAGTCATGTCCAACTCTTTGAGACCCCATGAATCACAGCACTCCAGGCCTCCCTTTCCATCACCAACTCCCGGAGTTCACTCAAACTCAGGTCCATCGAGTCAGTGATGCCATCCAGCCATCTCATCCTCTGTCGTCCCCTTTTCCTCCTGCCCCTAACCTCTCCCAGAATCAGAGTCTTTTCCAATGAGTCAACCCTTCGCATGAGGTGGCCAAAGTACTGGAGTTTCAGCTTTAGCATCATTCCTTCCAAAGAACACCCAGGGCTGATCTCCTTTAGAATGGACTGGTTGGATCTCCTTGCAGTCCAAGGGACTCTCAAGAGTCTTCTCCAACACCACAGCTCAAAAGCATCAATTCTTTGGTGTTCAGCTTTCTTCACAGTCCAACTCTCTCATCCATACATGACTACTGGAAAAACCATAGCCTTGACTAGACAGACCTTTGTTGGCAAAGTAATATCTCTGCTTTTGAATATGCTATCTAGGTTGGTCATAACTTTTTTTTACAAGGAGTAAGTGTCTTTTAATTTCATGGCTTTAGTCATCATCTTCAGTGATTTTGGAGCCCCCAAAAATAAAGTCTGACACTGTTTCCACTGTTTCCCCATCTATTTCCCGTGAAGTGATGGGACCAGGTGCCATGATCTTCGTTTTTTGAATGTTGAGCTTTAAGCCAACCTTTTCACTCTCCTCTTTCACTTTCATCAAGAAGCTTTTTAGTTCCTCTTCACTTTCTGCCATGAGGGTTGTGTCATCTGCATATCTGAGGTTATTGATATTTCTCCTGGAAATCTTGATTTCAGCTTGTGCTTCTTCCAGCCAGCATTTCTCATGATGTACTCTGCATATAAGTTAAATAAGCAGGGTGACAGTATACAGCCTTGATGTATTCCTTTTCCTATTTGGAACCAGTCTGTTGTTCCATGTCCAGTTCTAACTGTTGCTTCCTGACCTGCATATAGGTTTCTCAAGAGGCACGTCAGATCTTATATTTGATGCTAATTTCACTCCATTCATTTCACTCCATTCACATCTTCAAGATTATGACTCATCAAATGTCGTAGAAAAATTTACAAAAAAGAGGTAGCAGGATGAATTACAGTCCTCAAAGAAGCAGTTGTTGTATAGTTCAAATTCTTATATAGGAAACTGTATGCAGCACTTTATCTGTCAGTGATCTCAGGGTTTACATCTATAATCATAAAGTGAGAAAAAACAAGATTGAGCAAAGGGAGAAGCTGGTTTATAAGATCACAGAGAATTCTGGATCTTGGATGACCCTTCAGAATTGTCCAAATTAAGGCTAACAAGCCTGAGCATTTGTGTCGTCATATTAGTGAGTCATTAACTGTGGATTATACCCTGGAATGTGAGCATAACTTTCATAGCAGTTCAATGTGGCCAAGGGTAACTACCAGTAAGGGGCATAGTCATGAGTCATCAGAAGTGTACTGAAGAGGGGATCTGGGCAGAGTACCACATCATCCACTATGTGTAACAATGAAGATGATTATGATGATGTTGTGATGATTATCAAAATAATAGCTAACGCTTTAAGAGCACTTTGATGTGTCAACACTATCCTAAGATCTTGTGTATAGTCCTTCATTTACTCCTCATAACAACTTTAAGAAATAGGTTCCATTATTATCTCTGTTTCCTTATGGAAAAGTTGAGACATGAAGAATTCGAGCATATCTTAAAGTTACATGGGTATTAAGTGACAGAGTCAGGATTTAACTCAAGGAAGTCAGATTATATTGAATTTAAAAAAGAAGAAATTAAAATAGAAAATACAAATGCATTTCCATCGAAAGCCTATGTGAATATAGGGATGTAAATACTCATTTATATTCGTAGCTGCACATGAAATATAAACATTTCATGTAATAAATGTTTCATAAACATTTTATTTGAAATATATGTGTGTTTATATACATATATGTGTATACAATGAGCCTTGAACAATGGGATGCTTAGGAGCAGTGACATTCTGCACAGTAATTGTGTAGTACTGTAGTATTTACTACTGAAAAAAAAAAAAATCTGTGTGTAACTGGACCCAAACTGTTTAAATCTATGTTGTTCAAGGAACAACTACATGTGTGTGTGAGTGTGTGTGAATTTGTTGCACACAGTGTCACAGTCTATAAACTGTTAGAGACCAGGATTGGGGGGCTAAAATAAGGATTTTTAGTCATTAATTTTTGAATTTCTTTTACAATTAGAATATCTTATTTTTTCAAGGAGTCAGCCAAAGCAGAATTAGTATTTAAGTTCCCCAATTCAGGTTGCATCCATCACTCAGCCTCTGGTGCATCCTCCTTTATATGGTCCATCCAAAGCAAAAATTTATTTCAGATGTTGGAAAAAAATTGTTATCCCAGTTCCCCCAGACTTTTATATTTTGATTCTAACTATTTTTGTTTTTTCATTTTATCACACTTTTATTTCAACTCTGAGTTTTCCACCTGCAGGGATTTTATTTATTTATGAACTCATGTATTTACAGCATGATTCACTAGTCTTCATCTTTCCACTTGAGCTAAGCTGTACATGAATATAGGTCATGTGGATTTAACTTCCTCAGCAGTGAGGGGATTGATTGCAATGCCATCATAATGATCATAATGTCTTCTTCTCTATGGACTTTAGGTCTGTTTAAGTGAGGGAGAGGGGCTTCTTTGCAGGGGCCCTGGGGCATTATTATTCATGAATCTCTGCAGAAGGAGAAGGGCTAAGGGGAGCTGTCAAGCACCAAGAAAGCATGTGGCAGCTTTCTGAGGTTGAGGGCTAGAGGAGAGCTGCAATCCATTTACAAACTCAAATGCCCATGTAATCAGAAACCTCCAAGTTTAGTACTTATCTACTTGACCTTGCTGACACCTCATTGGTGCAAGTTCCCATCTTCAAGAATTATGTGCATTCGCTGTCTATGATCTCATTTCTTCCTCTCTCTTTTTTTGTTACCTAAATTGTTACTCCTCATCTTCTGTGCTTTGTACTAAGCCCATTAATTTCCTTTTATGGAAAGGTAGTAATCTATTGCCCTATCTCAGAGAAGGAAATGCTGAAGCAAAATGCAACTGGAAGAAGAGGAGGAGGAGAATATGAGGCTCCATGGTTAACTTGGAAGATAGAGGAACATCCAAGACCTTTTATGTCATTGAGATTTCAAACCTAATAATAGTAATTAACCACTTTGTAAAAACTCTTGCAAAGAAAGAATGTAAATTATTGTAGCAGAAATCAATTTTGATAATTCTCTAGTCTATTTCATTTTAAAGATGAGAAAAGAAAGGTAAAAATATCAACCAAATTTAGTGCAGCCCTACAATCCTACAAGGAAGAGGTTTTTAGTCTGTTTGATGTTCTTCAGTCGCTTAGTCATGTCAAATTCTTTGAGACCCCATGGGCTACAGCACGCCAGGCTTCTGTGTCTGGCACGTGTATAAAATAAGATTGGGCATGTGCAGTCTGGAGCATGTATAACACAGGATTTGGAGCTGACATAACGGCTAGTAGAGTTAGGTTCTCAGAGTGACCTTTGGGGTCTGAAATACATAGCCCACCAAGGCAGAACTGTTCAGTGTCTTAGATGGATCTGTGGGCTAGAGAAATCCCCCAAATCCTTTTTCAGGGACACAGATTTTGTGTTTGTCCACACTCTTCTGAGACATTTCTTGTTGATAATGACACTGGGCTTCATCTTCCTGGATTAAAGGGTAGTGTTAAAGAAAGCATCCTGTCCCACACGAATTTTTCCAATGCTGCATTGGAAAGAAACTTTTTTATTGGGGTTCCATCTTTGGGGTGGGAATGGGAGAAAGAGAAAGAATGAGAGGTAGGAGAGGTGAGAATAGGAGAGAAGAGATCTTTGCTTGGTGGACAATTCTTTCTTGAGATGTTCCCTCAAAGAATGTTTATGAAATGCTAGTAACCTAAATGGGAAGGAAATCCAAAAAAGAGGGGATATATGTGTATGTGTAGCTGATCCACTTTGCTATGGAGCAGAAACTAACACAACATTATAAACTAACTATAATCCAATAAAATTAATTTAAAAGAGAAAGAAATGGCACTATGGCAGTCATATCCTATAGTCCACCTTATCCTTCCACCATGAACTTTGCCAGAAGATAATATGAGATCACTCCCCACTAATAATACACCTTATAGAAATGGCTGAACCTGCTCTTGCATTGTGTTTCTAAATGGAAAGTTATAAATATAGTTTATTAAAGAGTTATTGGGCTTCCTTGATAGCTCAGTTGGTAAAGAATCTGCCTGCAATGCAGGAGACCCTGGTTCGATTCCTAGGTTCGGAAGATCCTCTGGAGAAGGGATAGGCTACCCACGCCAGTGTTCTTGGGCTTCCCTTATGGCTCAGCTGGTAAAAATAATTCACCTGCAATGTGGGAGACC
This sequence comes from Redunca redunca, assembly GCA_006410935.1. Taxonomy (NCBI): domain Eukaryota; kingdom Metazoa; phylum Chordata; class Mammalia; order Artiodactyla; family Bovidae; genus Redunca; species Redunca redunca. The sequence continues at coordinate 1,027,135 of SJYQ01004706.1, read as the reverse complement.
TGAGTTTGATCCCTGGTTTGGGAAGATCCCCTGGAGAAGGGAAAGGCTACCCACTGCGGTATTCTGGAATAGACAATTCCATGGACTATACCCATAGGGTCGAAAAGAGTCGGACACGAGTGAGTGACTTTCACTTTCACTTCCAAAGAGGTATTAGTTTAAAAAGAGTCCATGAAAATTAAGCAAAGGATCTTTTAAAACTACACATAGTTTGTTTTATAGTTGAGCTATATTCTCATCCAGCAATATGTCTCAGTCCTGACTATGTATTAGACTTCAGTTCAGTTCAGTTCAGTAGCTCAGTCGTGTCCGACTCTTTGCGACCCCATGAATTGCAGCACGCCAGGCCTCCCTGTCCATCACCATCTCCCGGAGTTCACTCAGACTCACGTCCATCGTGTCCGTGATGCCATACAGCCATCTCATCCTGGGTCGTCCCCTTCTCCTGCCCCCAATCCCTCCCAGCATCAGGGTCTTTTCCAGTGAATCAACTCTTCGCATGAGGTGTCCAAAGAACTGGAGTTTCAGCTTCAGNATAACTTTTCTTCCAAGGAGCAAGCATCTTTTAATTTCATGGCTGTAGTCACCATCTGCAGTGATTTTGGAGCGCCCCAAAAATAAAAAGTCTGACACTGTTTCTACCGTTTCCCCATCTATTTCCCATGAAGTGATGGGACCGGATGCCATGATCTTTGTTTTCTGAACGTCGAGTTTTAAGCCAACTTTTTCACTCTCCTCTTTCACTTTCATCAAGAGGCTTTTTAGTTCCTCTTCACTTTCTGCCATAAGGGTGGTGTCATCTGCATATCTGAGGTTATTGATATTTCTCCCGGCAATCTTGATTCCACCTTGTGTTTCTTCCAGTCCAGCGTTTCTCATGATGTACTCTGCATAGAAGTTAAATAAGCAGGGTGACAATATACAGCCTTGACGTACTCCTTTTCCTATTTGGAACCAGTCTGTTGTTCCATGTCCAGTTCTAACTGTTGCTTCCTGACCTGCATATAGATTTCTCAAGAGGCAAGTCAGGTGGTCTGGTATTCCCATTTCTTTCAGAATTTTCCATAGTTTATTGTGATCCACACAGTCAAAGGCTTTATTAGACTTAGAGAGTTCTAAATAACACTATGGCCAGGGCCCTCCCCAGACGAATTAAATTCCCCAGGGATGAGATCTAGCTGTCAGTATTGAGCATCAAAGAGGTACTCATGTGCAACCACAGTTGAGAATTTGTGAACTCCTTCCTGGAAGTACATGTGTTTAATTCCCCCCACCCCACCGAAAATCCTAGCCATTCTGAATTATCATTACTAGTTGAAAGGAGAAGGAAATGGCAACCCACTCCAGTGTTCTTGCCTGGGGAATCCCAGGGACGGGGGAGCCTGGTGGGCTGCCGTGTCTGGGGTGGCACGGAGTTGGACACGACTGAAGTGACTTAGTAGTAGTAGCAGTAGTAGTTGAAAAAAACTGAGGCCGCAAAATCTGAGAAACATAACTCCTGCTGTTTCTTTAAAGATGGGATAAAAGTCTGACTTAGAGCTAGTATGGTGATCACCAGGACACGAAATTTAAAATGTAATTTACATCATTATCACTGTTATCTCAAAAGTAATATTAATGAATAATTACTTCTCTTCCATTTGTCAGAAGTAGGATAATTTTCACTAGTTTATTGTTATAACCAGATTTATATTTCATGAGACTAGTATCTTTACAAGTAACTAAAATTTTACCTTAGTTTTTTGAGGTTTCAGAACATCACTATTAGAATTAACTAGTATAAGTGAAAAAAAAAATTATAAGGAATTGAAAGCATAAATGAGCAGAAACTATGCTATTTTAAAATATATAGATAATGGAACATCCCACAGTTTAGAGATATATAAAGTCCTATATGATTAAGATTATTTTAGATTCACCTCTTTATATTATGTTGAAGGGGCTTCCCAGGTGGCAGTAGTGGTAAAGAAACTGCTTGCCAGTGCCGGAGATGCAAGAGGCACAGGTTTGATCCTCGGATCAGGAAGGTCCCCTGGAGAAGGGCATGGCAACCCGCTTCAGCATTCTTGCCTGGGGAATCCCAAGGACAGAGGAAACTGGTGGGCTCTAGTCCATAGGTTCACAAAGAGTTGGACACCACTGGACTGACTTAGCACGCACACATCGTGTTGAAGGATCTCACAATGTGGAAAATATATGTTGTTTAACGTAGGAAATGTACAAAGAGGTGATAAAGCTGTTGAATTAGTTTGCTTAACGCGATTTGTCCTCATTATACACATTTTCTTAAAAAACCTAAAATTGGAAAATGTATTTCTGAAATTTAGAATTATCATAAAATAAAGTTATGTAGTTTAGATTTTTTGTTTTTTGTTTCTGTATTTTAAAAGCATTATTTGGACTTATCCCTATCATGTGATCCCATCCACACCAGAGGTGCAAAGCTGGGGACAAGTTTGTGCTTCCTCCAGGGGACATCTGACAATGTCTAGAGACAGTTCTGATTATCATTCTAGAAAGACAAGGGTGCTACCAGCATTTAATAGGTAGATGCCAGATGCACTACTAAAGATCCTGTAATATTGGGAGTCTCTCACAGGAAAGGATGATCTGGCCTAGTGACAATAGTGTTGAAGCTTTATGGTTTTAAGCTAATTTGTCTGAAGCTTTATGTTTTCTTTAAAAAGCCAATAATTACTGATATTATAATCAATAATTACTGATATTATAATCAATAATGTAATTCAATGACTGTTTATAAATTTCAGAAAGTGTTCATTTGAATCTCTAAGATAATACCTGCACTTTGTTATAAAACAAATAGAAATCTATCAAGTACCTCCTAGGATGTTTATCCTTTGTTTGTTATTGTCATAATTGCACAGATAATCTCTCTTCATTGGTAGAAAAGAGCAGGTGCATACAATGTATGAATCAACTTGCTCAATACACATTTCAACGTGCATTTTAGCGTATGAAGCACCTATTAGGCCTTTGCAAATGGAGTTTTAGAACTCATGTTCACTTAGATAAATCTTACATTATTATTTTTTTAATTCTTTTCAACGCTTCATCAGTCATTCAAGAATGTGGCAACTCAACATTTTTCTTCTACCTTTATTTCTCTAGCATTTAAACAAAGTGTTTTGGAGATAGTAAGACCTCTATAAAGTTGTATTAACTTTAATTGGGTGGGGAGAAGTTTTCCAGCTGATACACAGCCTTGCTAATATTGGGTTGGCCAAAAAGTTTGTTTGAGCTTTTCCATATCAGCTTATGGGAAAATCTGAACGAACTTTTTGGCCAATGCAATGCTATTTTTCTTCATTATATACCCTGATCCACTTGGTCTTAGCAACTCAGGAAGGAAGGAAATTTACTAAAAGTTTTCCATGGTCTTTAATGAAGCAGCCTTCATAGTTTTTAATGTAGCAAAGAGGTCTAAGAGAGATTGGAGAGGGGAATAAAGTTGGAACAGAAACCAGATGGTAGTATGTTAAGAAATCGGGGCAAAGAAAACATGTGCTTTGGATGCAAAGTCTTTTAAATAATTTTGTCAGCAAATAATTCTAGACTTTCCAATAAATTTGTCAGCAAATAATCATATCAGCAGGAGGAAAGAGCTATTGGGAGCCACAGTTCAAGTGACATTTATTTTTAAAGAAAAAAAAAGAGAGTAGAAGGAGTATTGCTGATTGTACATTACAGAGTTAGAAATCAAAGGCACAGAGACTGAATTTGAAAATGTGTAAATGGAAGAATGATTTAGGTAGAGCAGAAAGCCAAGGGTTATATCTTGAGAATGAGAAAAAGAAGGTGTGTTCAAGATGACAGAGGAAAAGCAAAGAGGATCTTTTAAGTATCTTTAAGTATTACTTTAAATATCCCTGCATCCAGAACCTCTCATTCACATTATTAGAGAAAGCAAGATGATTTGATAGGTGTTGTGAGCAGATGTATTAGATTGGCCAAGAAGTTCATTCGGATTTTTAATAGAAAAACCCAAAAGGACTTTTTTGGCCAAACGAAGAATTCCCAGGGTCAGACAAAATTCTATCACTCTCCCTCTTCACTTCCTTTGTTCCTTTTCAGCTTAGAATCTCCACACATGCCCCTTACTCACATAGTCACATGCTCCTCCTTGTCCAGAATTCTATGGTTTATGTTCTCATGCATCTGCATCAAACAAGGAGGATCCTTGAGCACAAACTAAGCTGCAGTGCAGTGTTTGTAGAGTCTAGGCCATGATCAGGGGAAAGGCCAGAATGTAGAAATGATAGCCAGTCAAAAGAGAGGAATCTTCCAGGGGAGTAACTTATTGCCAAGTTACAGACTGGCCAACTGAGTCACTGGTTCAGAAGAGGGTCATGCAAAGAGAATGAAAAAATCCAGGAGAGAAAAAGAATCCAGGAGACTAAAAGGAGTGTGCTTAAAGGCAGAAGACTAAAAAAGAGACTAACTAAAAAAAAAGAAGGATAAGTTCCTTTGGAAAGAACACTCTGGGCCTCCAGCACGGGAATGTGTGTGTGTATGCTCACTCAGTCATGTCCGACTCTTTGTGACCCCATGGACTGTAGCCTGCCAGACTCCTCTGTCCATGGAATTCTTCAGGCAAGAATTCTGGAGTGGGTTGCCATGCCCTCCTTTAGGGGATCTTTCCAAACTAGGGATTGAACCCACATCTCCTGCATTGCATGCTGGTTCTTTACCGTCTGAGCTACCTGGGAAGCCGAGCATGGGCATAGGAGTTGCTAAAAGCTCAGGCTCTGGCTTGTTATCCTACTGCATTTCTTGTTCTGAAATTGACTATTTAACTCTGCTCCTTTCCAATTATTTCAATTCTGTATTAGGGAAAAAAAGCAAAACAACACAAGATTATCTGATTAAATTTTATGATAGTTTCAACCTCCCTAAGGAGTAATTTGTAACTTTAAAAGGAGTGCTTTTTTTTTTTTTTTTTTTTTTTTTACTTTTCAGACATAAGCAAATCTCTAATCAGTAGAATGTGTTGGAGGAAGTGAGTAAAACTGTGGCCTGAATGCTGGTAAGTTGGACCCGTTAACTTGTGGTTTCAATTCATGTTTGGGTTGGAAATCTGTATCTTATTAAGCTAAGCCTTTTCTAAATTTGCATTTCCTTTATTTTCTCCTTAGTTTCTAGTAAAATTATTTTCAAAGTTTAGCTTTTCTTTTTGAAGAAGGAGCAAGATGGGAAAGGAGTTTTTGTCCACTTCTGGGTTTTGCAGTGGGCTTCTCAGGTTGCACAGTAGTAAAGAATCCACCTGCCAATGCTGGAGATGTAAGAGACATGGGTTTGATCCTTGGGTCAGGAAGATCCTCTGGAGGAGGAATTGGCAACCAGCTTCCATTGTTCTTGCCTGGAAATTCCATGGACAGAGGAGACTTGGAGGCTACAGTCCAAGGGGTTGCAAAGAGTTAGACACAACTGAGTGACTGAGAACACAGGTCTTGCAGTAAAGTGACAACCATGTGTCCATGGAGGCTGAAGTAAAGACAAAAGAACCAAGAGAGAAACTAGATTACTAGGAGAGGGAATTCATTCCTACAGCCATGCCTTTTTTGCCTATGATGATCTTCATCTTAGTTTATCTGGGTTTCTATAAGAAAATACTAGAAAAATAGGCTAGTTCAGTTCAGTTCAGTCGCTCAGTTGTGTCTGACTCTTTGCGACCCCATGAATCGCAGCACACCAGGCCTCCCTGTCCATCACCAACTCCCGGAGTTCACTCAGACTCATGTCCATTGAGTCAGTGATGCCATCCAGCCATCTCATCCTCTGTCATCCCCTTCTCCTCCTGCCCCCAATCCCTCCCAGCATCAGAGTCTTTTACAATGAGTCAACTCTTTGCATGAGGTGGCCAAAGTACTGGAGTTTCAGCTTTAACATCATTCCTTCCAAAGAAATCCCAAGGCTGATCTCCTTCAGAATGGACTGGTTGAATCTCCTTAATAGGCTAGGTGGCTTACGAACAACAGAAATCTACTTCACACAGTTCTGGATGCTGTAAAGTCCAAGACCAAGGAGGTGGCAGGTTGGTTTTCTGTTGAGGGCCTGTTTCCTGGTTCATAGGTAACTGTGTATGTTTTCATATGGTAGAAAGGGGCAGGGGATCTCTCTGGGCTCTCCTTTATAAGGGTACAATTCTTATTCATGAGGACTCCATCTTCATGACCTAATCACTCCCAAAAGCTCTGCCTATAAGTACCATCACATTGTGGGTTAATTTTCAATATGTAAAGTGTGTGGATACATAAATAGTCTGTAGCAATCTCTTGTATAGATCTTCCTCTTTTTTCACAGAGCTTTTGCATATTTCTTTCTAAATTTGATCTCTCTGTAATGCTATTTTAAGAACTTGGCTACAGAGTCTTGCTAAAATAGAATCTCCAAGATTAGGTCTCAAAAATCTGCATATTTATCAAGCTTTTCTGATGATACTTTAACTGCTGAGATGCATGCTCTACATGACACAGTCAAGTACAACTACTGTGAATGAATCCTGTTTCGTTTTTGTATTTCTATCAAATTCCTTAAGTGTTGGAAAGGATTCAATGTGAAGATGGTAAGACTTCAGACCTTTCATGAAGACTAGGAGTTTCCCAAACCAAAAAACATTTCCCCAATTGTTTTATAACTGAAAAATTTCTAACCATAATTTTTTTCCCATATTAATTTTTCCAATTTTCTTACAAAGAAGAAAGAGAGGTAAAGAAAAAGGTGCATGTGATGTTCTTGTAACTTAATTCATTAGCTATCTCCTTTTGTATATCACATATGGGAAACCTGAGATTACAGTGCTTCATGTATACTGCATGTTCACCAAATATTTGTCTGCTGACTGATAACAAAAAGGACATTTTATAAAGAGAAGACAAAATGGAATTATGGGGTCACTAAAAATGACCAACTTATAATTTGATTCTGACCTTCCCAGAAACATTGCAATGTGTTGCTCTTTAATAGTTTCTTGACATAAATTTCATTTCCTATTTAAAAAAAATTTGAAGTATAATTTTTACACATTGGGATACACTAATTTTGAGTGTGCTCAGTTGCTTCAGTTGTGTCTGACTTTTTGTAACCTCCATGGACTCTAGCCAGTCAGGTTCCTCCATCCATGGGATTCTTCAGGCAAGAATACTGGAGTGGGTGCCCTTTCCTTTTCCAAATCTCGAGTGTAGAGTATAAGAAAAATTCTTGTGTGACCCACACCTCTATCAAGATGATAGAGCATTCTCACACCTCAGGATTATTTTTTCTTTTTCATCTCAGTCAATTAGTTCCTCAGAGCTAATTATTTTCTGATTTCTATTGTCTGTTCTAGAAATTCTTATAAGTGAAATTTTTTCAAAATCATCCAAGTTCTTGAGTATCAGTAGTTCACTGATTTTATTATTGAGTAGTATTCCACTGTGTGAATGAATACTCTTCTAGTTTTTGTTAAGCGGGTAAGTTCTGTCTGAATCTTCAGTGATTCCATGGACTGTAGCCCACCAAGCTCCGCTGTCTATGGGATTTCCCAGGCAAGAATACTGGAGTAAGTTGCTATTTGCTTCTTCAGGGGATCTTCCCAACCCAGGGATGGAACCCACGTCTCCTTCATTGGCAGGTGAGTTTTTTTTTTTTTTTTTCCACCACTGAGCCACCAGGGAAACCCTGTGAATTCACTACTATATGTTTATTCATTTTACTGTTGAACATCTGTATTGCTTCTAGCTTTGAGCTATTATGAATAAAACTGCTATGAACATTCTTCTAGGAAACTTTTATTTGGCATATGTTTTCATTTACTCGGGTAAATACCAAGGAATGGAATTGCTAGATGAAAGGATAAATGTATGTTTAATGTTATAAGAAATAGCCAAATAGTTTTCCACCAGCAGTGTATGAAAATTTTGGTTGCTCCAAAAGCCAGTATTTTAGGCTGTCAGATATTTTAACTATAACCTTTCTAATTTGTGTGAAGTGATATCTCACTGTAGTTTGACTTTGCATTTTCTCGATAACTAAGGATACAGAGCACTTCTTTACATGCTTCTTTGCCTTTCCTGTATCTTCCTTAGGTTCCTCTGTGACGTGATTATTCAAGTGGTATGCTGTTGTAAAATGTTGTCTCTTTATTGTTATCGCAAGAGGTTTTTATATGTACTTCATATTCCTTTGCCAAATTCAAGTGTTCTGAATATTTTCTTCCTTTTAACATTTTAAACAGGTGTTTTGTATGAGCAACTGTTTTAGTATTCATGGAAACAAATTTATCTTTTTTTTCTTGTGGTTGATACATACATTGTGTGTTTTATCTAAGAAACAAAGTGTTTGGGGAAATTCTTCAATCATTTGTTCTATAAACTTTATGATTTTGGTGTGCACTTTGAAATCTATGATCCATTTCAAATTAATTATTTTGTGTGAAGTAAAGGTAGTGGTGTTCATGTTTTTCCATATAAATGTTTTAGCATCATTTGGGAGGAGGATTTTTCATTCTCCTAGTACTTTTGTTGAAAATTGAGTGCACAAATTGGTTTATTTCTCAACTCTCTCTTTAGTTTCATCAAATCTACATGTTTATTCTTGTACCAATCTAAATTGTTTTGTTTATCATACCTTATTCTAAGTTTTGAAGTCAGGAAATGTAAATCCTCTAAATCTATTTTTGCAAAGATTGTATTAGATCATCTAAACACTGTTTATTTATGTACATAATTTAGAATCATCTTGTTAAATTCTACCAGAAGAATGGCAAAATTTTTAAATGGGATTATTTTGAATTCAAAGGACATTTTGGGATATTTGACACCTTAGCAATATTAAGCCTTGTACCTTATTAATATATCTTTACATATTTTTAAATAATCTTTAATTTATTTTCAGCAGAATTTTTATAGGTATTTGTTTTTCGTATCACAGGTCAGACTCTGAGACTGATTAGCTTACAGGAAGTTTATCGCAGCTCTTTTCTCTTGGGATAAACCTATGGTGAAACATGAAAATGGAAGCAGTTAGAAGAAGTTGGCTTAAAATGAAGTCACAACAAAGGCTTCAGCTGATTTGATAGGTATACCACAATCTGGAATAAACCTTAAAAGTTCTGAACTACAGCAAAATGATTGGGCTTTTATGACCCTGTTTCAATCAGTTGTTGGCTTTAGGACATAGTAGGAGGAGATACAGCCTTAGAGATGGTTCTCTTTAGGTGAGAGCAATTTGCAGCGATGGTTCACATCTGAGAACTGTCAACAGCACATCCATCAGCTAGGAGAATAATTCCTTCAGTTTTAAAGGGCTAGGCTGTTGGGCTGCACAGGGCTGCACCCGTATATTTCATCCTTTGTGACACAAGAATCCATTTAATTAATAAAATTCCTGCAAACTGATCTATTAGGACTCTGGTGGGCCTCATTTCACCCAATACAATATAATGGTTCACAATTTTTAAAGTTTATATCCCATTTATAGTTATAAAATATTGGCTACATTCCCTGTGTTATACAATATATCTTTGTAGCTTATTTTATACATAATAGTTTGTACGTCTTATTTCCCTACCTCTGTATTTCCTATCCCCTTTCCTCTCCCTACTGGCAACCCCTAGTTTGTTTTCTGTATCTGTGATCTGCTTCCTTTTTTTTGATATTCATTAATTTGTTGTATTTTTTTTTTAGATTCCACATATAAATGATATCGTACACTACTTGTCTTTCTCTGACTGATTTCACTTGGCACAATGCCCTTCAAGTCCATTCATGTTGCTGCAAATGGCAAAATTTCATTCTTTCTTATGACTGAGTAGCATTCCATTATATAAATATATCACATCGTCTTTGTCCATTCATTTGTTGATGGACAAAAGATCTAAATGTAAGACCAGATACTATGAAACTCTTAGAGGGAAACCTAGGTAGAACACTCTTTGACATAAATCACAAAAATTTTTTTTTTGATCTATCTCCTAAAGTAAGAGAACTAAAAATAGACAAATGGAACCTAATTAAAACATTTTTTTATAGTTGTCGTTTGACTACTAAGACTTTTTCCCATCTGTTTATTTATTAGATTCATTTGTTCTTTAAATCCTTGAAAACATTTATCATAGCTATATCAATGTCTTGTCTGACAATTCTACTATCTGTGTAATCTATGTGTCTGTGTCTCCTGACTATACTTTCTCTGTTCATTAACATGTCTTGCATTTTTGTTTTTATACTGGACACTGGATATTTTGTTGCTGAAAACCAAATTGTGTAGTCTCTTTCAAAGAATATTAAGTTTTGTTCTGGGAAGTGATTGATTTACTAACAGTTCAGCTTGATCCCGTCAAGGGCTGGGCAAGTATAGAATAGCCCTACTCCTAGAACTTGTACTTTTCTTTAATATGAAGTGAAAGTCAGTGGTTTTTGTAGCAAAAGTGAAAGTTGTTCAGACGTGTCTGGCTTTGCGATTCCAAGGACTGTAATCCATGGAATTCTCTAGGCCAGAATAATGTAGTGGGTGGCCTTTCCCTTCTCCAGGGGATCTTCCCAACCCAAGGATCAAACCCAAGTCTCCTGCATTGTAGGCAGATTCTTTACCAGCTCAGCCACAAGGGAAGCCCAGTTTTTGTAATAATGATTATCTACTCTGACTGGTTATATCTCTAGAACTCTGAAAACTGAGAAACTTCTAGAACTTTTATTCAGCTTCATTTATACCTCTTTTAGACCCCATGATGTCACACCCTGTGCAAATGTAACTTAGTACTTCATAAAAAAAATCAAGAGATACCTCATGTAGATTTCTGGATTTCCTTCTCTGTGTATCTCTCCTCCTCAGTATTCTGTCTCATAAATTTCAGCTATCTCAACAGCCCCACATCCTTCTTATCTCTGTTTATCTGCCAGCAATACTGTTGCTCTGTTTTTGTCTCCAATTCTCTAAGGCTCAGTTTGGAAAGTGTCCCCAGATGGGAAGCTGAGATAAATATGAAGTTCACTGAGCACGTGTTCCTTTTTTTAAGGATCATGGCTCTGTACTGTCTGTTCATGACAACACCATTTTATGGTAAGAGAGCAAGTCAACACTTGATATTTTGTATTGGTTGTAATCACAATTTCTTCCTTTTCTCTGTAAAACCAAATAGTCACCTTTGCATTGTGGCTCATTATTTTTAAAGCACTTTCATACATTGTCTCATTTTATGCACAAAACATTATCAAGTGAATTACCACTCCTGATGATAATCAGAAAAGAAGGGAAATTTTAAATTCCATATTTCTGACAAATATATTAAGCCTCAAGAAGAGTAAATGATTTTAGCTTAAAGTATGTAGATTAATATTCAGTTTTCTAATCTCAGTACTTTGTACACTAAGCAGCATTGTCTCGAGGGAAAACTTAATTCTTTGCTTTTAAGTGTTTGTTTTCTGGGGTTTTATTTTTGTTTTCTGTTTAAGCATATGCCTTCTTTTTACAAGTCACAATTTATTGGAAATCTAGAGATGCTTTATCATGTTTTCCCTTAGGCTCTTCCTTTTCTGGTTTTGCTTCTTTCACACACTCTGAGATTCAGCATCAGATGTGTCTATTTTTATGACTGATCTTATTAGCAAATTATATGAAAACATGAATGACCACTAGCTTTATTTGTATGACAATTTTGGTGGAGATGTTAAAAACACAAACATTGAAATTCCCTGGTGGTCCAGGAGGCATGGGTTTAATCCCTGGTTGGAAAACTAAGATCCCCAAAAGCCCTGTGCACAGCCAAAAAAACAAAAACTAAAAGCACTAGCATAATTTTAGATTTTTGTAATATAATTGTAGTGTCCAGAGGAAGACATTTCATCATGATTCTGCTTATAAAATTACCACAGTTGTATTAAAATGGTTATCTCTACTGTAATCCCAGTACCATTTTTGACTCCTAAGACTGGTAAAGGCTACCTGTCTTGTTTAGCCACTAGGCCCTTCTACAAGGCTTACCCAGGGCTCAACAGGTAAAGAATCTGCCTGCAGTACAGGTGACATGGATTCAATCCCTGGGTTTGGAAGATCCCCTGGAGAGGAAATAGCAACCCACTCTTTATGACAATAGCTCGCTTTTAAATATTAAATATTTATTGAAACAGTATAATAACTATTGAAACAGATAAGAACTGATTAGTTCTTATCAGTAACTTTGCATTTAATTCTAAGGATTAAAAATTACCATGGTTATGACACATTGGATGAAACAGAGGCTAGAATGGCCTAGGTGGTAAAGGGTATAAAAATAATGGTTGAAATTGGAGATATTAAACTGAAAAGAGGTCCCTGAAAGAGTGAGTCATGGCTGTTTCAAAATATTTGAAGTTATCTTATTAGTTTATGTAGTAGATTTTTCTCTGTGATGTTTCATAGAAAATCACAAGGCCTAATGGGTGATGTATATTGTCACCCTGCTTATTTAACTTATATGCAGAGTACATCATGAGAAACGCTGGACTGGAAGAAACACAAGCTGGAATCAAGATTGCCGGGAGAAATATCAATGACCTCAGATATGCAGACGACACCACCCTTATGGCAGAAAGTGAAGAGGAGCTAAAAAGCCTCTTGATGAAAGTGAAAGAGGAGAGTGAAAAAGTTGGCTTCAAGCTCAACGTTCAGAAAACAAAGATCATGGCATCTGGTCCCATCACTTCATGGGAAATAGATGTGGAAACAGTGGAAACAGTGTCAGACTTTATTTTGGGGGGCTCCAAAATCATTGCAGATGGTGACTGCAGCCATGAAGTTAAAAGACGCTTACTCCTTGGAAGAAAAGTTATGACCAACCTAGATAGCTCATTCAAAAGCAGAGACATTACTTTGCCGATTAAGGTCCATCTAGTCAAGGCTATGGTTTTTCCAGTGGTCATGTATGGATGTGAGAGTTGGACTGTGAGGAAGGCTGAACACCAAAGAATTGATGCTTTTGAACTGTGCTGTTAGAGAAGACTCTTGAGAGTCCCTTGGACTGCAAGGAGATCCAACCAATACATTCTGAAGGAGATCAACCCTGGGATTTCTTTGGAGAGAATGATGCTGAAGCTGAAACTCCAGTACTTTGGCCACCTCATGTGAAGAGTTGACTCACTGGAAAACACTCTGATGCTGGGAGGGATTGGGGGCAGGAGGAGAAGGGGACGACTGAGGATGAGATGGCTGGATGGCATCATTGACTCGATGGATGTGAGTCTGAGTGAACTCCGGGAGTTGGTGGTGGACAGGAAGGCCTGGCATGCTGAGATTCATGGGGTTGCAGAGAGTCGGACACGACTGAGTGACCGAACTGAACTGAATGGGTAATGTTTCAGAGAGGCACATTTTCAACTCAATATAGGTATTATTTCTCCAGATAAAGGCAGTGGAATCAAGACCTTAAGGTATGGGAAGACCCGTGCTTTTTCTTGGTTCTAGGGACTGAATTTGCCAAGTTGGGTAACCATAGAAGCAAGTTTTGCACTATCTTGGGTAATATCAGTTGAGTTCTCTATTTAATCCCTACTTAAATTTATAAAAATGTGACTCCATAACTCAGCAAATGTTTATTGAACTCCCAGCATGTACAAACCCTCGGGATGTAATTTACACTATATGAGCAAGTGAAATTGTTTCAGTCTTGTCCAACTCTTTATTACCTCATGGACCATAGCCCTCCAGGCTCCTCTCTCCATGGGATTCTCCAGGCAAGAATACTTGACTGGGTTGCCATGTCCTCCTTCAGGGGATCTTCCCAACACAGGGATTGAACCCAGGTCTCCCACATTGCAGGTGGATTCTTTACCATCTGAGCCACCAGGGAAACACCACCAGGGAAGCCAAATTTATGATATATAGAGGACTTATCTCAGGCTCTTCACAAAGCATTCAGAAATTCCTTCACTCCCTTATTTGCAATTGTGGCTTTCTTTGAGAGATGTTACTAGAAGTGCTTATGCAAGCAAACTCGTACACATACTTGCACCCCTACACACACACACACACATACACACACACAAAGAAACATACACATCCCCNCCCCCCCCCCCCAGACATAAATAGAAAAAAGAACACAGAAAGCTCAAGAACTACTATTGATCTGGCATTTTCTTTGCTGAAAATTAGAGTAATTATATTTTCAAAGCATTGTCAACATTTCAGAAAATAAATTACTAGGGCAAAAGATAACTGAAACAGAGATCAGGGAAAACACAAAACATTTAGGTAAAGAAGGATTGCTTCTTATAACTTATGCTGAGAATAATCTACATAGCATGTTTTGGATCAGTTTTCAAAGTGTCATCTTTCTGGAAATTTTCTATCCTCTGGTATACTTTGCAAATAATTTATAGGAGAATCAAATTACTCCTGGAACTGCCATTAACAAATATGAAGCATGATCTAATACAAAACTACCTATATGTTTGAAATAGTGACACTAAGAAATTTGAACTTTCTCAGCCTCACCAGCTTATGAGTATACATGAGGTCTTACACATGTCTAAATTAATAAGAAAGATGATTACCCTCATCTACTAATAATGCGGGTACTTCAGTTTCCTGGAAAGACTCTGGACTCATATATGTTAGTCTCCAGAATGTGAAAGTGTTAGTTGCTCAGTCACGTCCGACTCTTTTCAACTCCGTGGACTGTAGCTCCCTAGACCATGGAATTCTGTCCGTGTCCATGGAACTCTCCAGGCAAGAACACTGAAGTCAGTAGCCATTCCCTTCTCCAGGGGATCTTCCCAATCCAAGGATTGAACCCCAGTCTCCTGCACTTCAGGCAGATTCTTTACTATCTGAGCCACCAGGGAAGCCTGCGTTAGTCTCCAAGGATCTGTCAAATGCGAAATAAGCATACATGGAGAGAAATAACTGGAAAAATGACAAAAAATTTTCTGCCATTCTTTCCTGCCATGGCCACTGTCCAAGACTGGAGGTCCTCAGATTTAGAATGTTATGCTGCTTCTCCTTGCCCCTGTTTTAGATACAGCAGTTTATTCTCTAATGACCACTCCAATTCCACCAGTCATAGAGAATGTACTTGTCTCTCTATGGGTGTGCTGGACATCTTCATTGCTGTGTTCTCGCAGATCCAGAATCTCCTTTCTGATGGCTGCCTCCCTTCTGCCAGCAAAGCAACCATTTCCCATATTTTTGATGTAGCAAGCACCAGCATGAGTTGTTTTCCACTTTAGAATGTGATGGCTTTTTTGTTACTCTGCTGGGCAGAGACATTGTTTTTTAGTGGTTCTGGGTCCCATGCAATCCCCAAACTGTGTGGAGTATGAAGGAGATTATAGAAAAAGCTCTCTCCTTTTTGTGAGTTTCAAAGAGTATTTCTTGGGCACCAGTGTGTGACAAAATTCAGCAAATCTACCCTTTCATTACACTTTTAGGATTTTCTCTTGCTAACACATGGATATGTGTGCAAGGGCCTATGTCAGCACTGGATTTTTATAGGAGCAATCAGACTAAACTCAGAATCTCTATTCCACAGAATCTTTTCTGATAACCAAGGTCTAGTTACTAGGTTGAAATTGTCATCCTAGGATCCGTGATACATTAAGAATAGCACTTTCCTAGGAAGATTTTCATTCTCCATACAAATAGATGTTTTTTCAGTTTTGTCCCATTTGTATTCACCCAACTGCTCAGTTATATCTGAATGCATGTATATGTATAAGTGCTCAGTCATGTCTGACTCTCTGCAAATGCATGGATGGTAGCTCACCATGCTCTCTGTCCATGGGCCCTTCTAAGCAAGAATACTGGAGTGGGTTGCCATTTACTCCTCCAGAGGATCTTCCCAACCCAAGGACAGAACCCACATCTCTTGCATCTCTTGTATTGGCAATTGAATTCTTTACTACTGGTACCACTTAGGAAACCATGTGTCTGAATGTCCAGGAGTAAACACAATATAGGTATATGCTGTAAGTCAGGATACCAGACAGAGAAGAACTTTTGGAAAGGTCTCTAAATTTGGGAAATCATTGCTAGTGTGCTCAAATTTCCTGGCCTACATTTCAGACATAATCTATAGAGCAAGCAAACGTGAAGCTCAAAGGAAAGATGGATGTCATGTTGTGGAAAAATCAAATAGCCGAGATATATGAAAATAACCATTGTCTGATCTGACAGTTTTTCTCTGCTTTCTACAAAATGCGCCATGTTTTCTCATTACTTTCTAAAGCAAGTTCCTTTTTAAAAAATTAATTAATTTATCTTAATTGGAGCCTCATTACTTTACAATAATCTAGTGGTTTTTGCCATACATTGACATGAATCAGCCATGGGGTGTACATGTGTTCCCCATCCTGAACCCCCCTTTCACCTCACTCCCCATCCTATCCCTCACGGTCATCCCAGTGCACCAGCCCTGAGTACCCTGTCTCATGCATTGAACCTGGTTGGGCAATCTGTTTCACATAAGATAATATACATGTTTCAATGCTATACTCTCAAATCATCCCACCCTCACCTTCTCCCACAGAATCCAAAAGATTGTTCTATACATCTGTGCCTCTTTTGCTATCTTGCATATAGGGTCATCATTACATCTTTCTAAATTCCATATATATGTGTTAGTATGCTGCTTTGGTGTTTTTCTTTCTGACTTATTTGACTCTGTATAATAGGTTCCAGTTCCATCCACCTCATTAGAACTGATTCAAATGCATTCTCTTAAATGACTGAGTATACTCTATTGTGTATATGTACCACAGCTTTTTTATCCATTCATCTGCTGATGGACATCTAGGTTGCTTCCATATCCTAGCTATTGTAAACAGTGCTGCGATGAACACTGGGGTACACACGTGTCTCTTTCAATTCTGGTTTCCTCAGTGTGTATGCCCAGCAGTAGGATTGCTGAGTCATATGACAATTCTATTTCCAGTTTTTTAAGGAATCACCACACTGTTCTCCATAGTGGCTGTACTAGTTTGCATTCCCACCAACAGTGTAAGAGGGTTCCCTTTTCCCCACACCCTCTCCAGCATTTATTGCTTGTAGACTTTGTAATAGCAGCCATTCTGACCAGTGTGAGATGGTACCTCATAGTGGTTTTGATTTGCATTTCTCTGATCATGAGTGATGTTGAGCATCTTTTCATGTGTTTGTTAGCCATCTGTATGTCTTTGGAGAAATGTCTGCTTAGTTCTTTGACCCATTTTTTGATTGAGTTGTTTATTTTTCTGGAATTGAGCTGCAGGAGCTGATTTCATGTTTTTGAGA
The DNA here is from genome assembly GCA_006410935.1 of Redunca redunca. Lineage (NCBI taxonomy): Eukaryota > Metazoa > Chordata > Mammalia > Artiodactyla > Bovidae > Redunca > Redunca redunca. Next base: position 1,009,894 of record SJYQ01004706.1, on the reverse strand, counting down.
TTAATTCTTTGTCAGTTGCTTTATTTGACATTATTTTCTCCCATTCCAAAGGCTGTCTTTTCAGCTTGCTTATAGTTTGCACAAAGCTTTGTTGTGCAAAAGCTTTTAAGTTTAATTAGGCCCTAATCATTTATTTTTGTTTTTATTTCCATTACTCTGGTAGGTGAGTCATTGAGGATCTGCTGTGATTTATGTCAGAGAGTGTTTTGCTTATGTTTTCCTCTAGGACTTTTATAGTTTCTGGTCTTAAGTTTAGATTTTTAATCCATTTTGAGTTTATTTTTGTGTATGGTGTTAGAAAGTGTTCTAGTTTCATTCTTTTACAAGTGGTTTACCAGTTTTCCCAGCACCACTTGTTAAAGAGATTGTCTTTTCTCCATTGTATATTCTTGCCTCCTTTGTCAAATATAAGGTGTTCATAGGCACATGGATTTATCTCTGGGCTTTCTATTTTGTTCCATTGATCTATATTTCTGTCTTTGTGCCAGTACCATACTGTCTTGATGACTGTAGCATTGTAGTATAGTCTGAAGTCAGGCAGGTTGATTCCTTCAGTTTCCTTCTTCTTTCTCAAGATTGCTTTGGCTAGTCAACGTTTTTTTGTATTTCCATACAAATTGTGAAGTTATTTGTTCTAGTTCTCTGAAAAATACCATCGGTAGCTTGATAGGGGTTGCATTGAACTTATAGATTGCTTTGGGTAGTATACTCATTTTCACTACATTGATTCTCCTGATCCATGAACATGGTATATTTCTCCATCTATTTGTGCCATCTTTGATTTCTTTCATCAGTGCTTTATAGTGTTCTATATATAGGTCTTCTGTTTCTTTAGGTTGATTTATTCCTAAGTATTTTATTCTTTTTGTTGCAATGGTGAATGGAATTATTTCCTTAATTTCTCTTTCCGTTTTCTCGTTGTTAGTGTATAGGAATGCAAGCGATTTCTGTGTGTTAGTTTTATATCTTGCAACTCTACTATATTAATTGATTAGCTCTAGTAATTTTCTGGTGGAGTCTTTAGGGTTTTCTATGTAGAGGATCATGTCATCTGCAAACAGTGAGAGTTTTACTTTTTCTTTTCCAATCTAGATTCCTTTATTTCTTTTTCTTCTCTTATTGCTGTGGCTAAAACTTCCCAAACTATGTTGAATAGTAGTGGTGAGAGTGAGCACCCTTGTCTTATTCCTGACTTTAGGGGAAATGCTTTCAATTTTCACCATTGAGGATAATGTTTGCTGTGTGTTCATCATATATGGCTTTTATTATGTCGAGGTATGTTCCTTCTGTGCCTGCTTTCTGGAGGGTTTTTATCATAAATGGGTGTTGAATTTTGTCAAAGGCTTTCTCTGCATCTAGAATCGGACACAACTGAGGTGACTTAGCCACAGCATTGATATAATCATATGGTGTTTATCTTTCACTTTGTTAATGTGATGTATCACATTAATTGATTTGTGAATATTGAAGAATCCTTGCATTCCTGGGGTAAAGTCTACTTGGTCATGATGTATGAACATTTTAATATGTTGTTACATTCTGTTTGCTAGAATTTTGTTAAGGATTTTTGCATCTATGTTCATCAGTGATATTGGCCTGTAGTTTTCTTTTTTGTGTGGCGTCTTTGTCTGGTTTTGGTATTAGGGTGATGGTGGCCTCATAGAATGAGTTTGGAAGTTTACCTTCCTTTGCAATTTTCTGGAAGAGTTTGCATAGGATAGGTGTTAAGCTCTTCTCTAAATTTTTGGTAGAATTCAGCTGTGAAGCCATCTGGTCCTGGGCTTTTGTTTGCTGGAAGATTTCTGATTACAGCTTCAATTTCTGTGCTTGTGATGGGTCTGCTAAGATTTTCTATTTCTTCCTGGTTCAGTTTTGGAAAGTTATACTTTTCTAAGAATTTGTCCATTTCTTTGAAGTTGTCCATTTTATTGACATATAGTTGCTGATGGTAGTCTCTATGATCCTTTGTATTTCTATGTTGTCTGTTATGATTTCTCCATTTTCATTTCTAATTTTGTTGATTTGATTCTTCTCTCGTTTTTCCTTGATGAGTCTGGCTAATGGTTTGTTTATTTTATTTATCTTCTCAAAAAACCAGCTTTTTCTTGATTTTTGCTATGGTCTCCTTTGTTTCTCTTTCATTTATTTCTGCCCTAATTTTTATGATTTCTTTCCTTCCACTAAGCCTGAGGTTCTTCATTTCTTCTTTTTCTAGTTGTAAATAAAATTCTACTTGGGTGAAGAAAGAGCCATTTGTTTGTTTGTGACTCTTGTAACCTGATCATTTTTTGGGAAAATAATCCTGGAAACACTGACTCCCTATAGCATGTGTGAATCATGGCACTAGATAGGAATCTGATCTTCCAATTAATGATTTTCCTACAGTAAAATTTAAACATATTGCACCTTGGTAGCACTCTTTTTAAAATAAGCAAAAGGTGTATTCATTATTGGGAGATTTTATGAGTGAAATTATAATTTGAGTCCATCCAGTGTCTTTCTCTCAGCCTCTCTGTCCCTGGAATATGAATGACTATGATGAACACAGTTGCCATGCTAACTGGCAAGGCTTGGACTTGGTCAGTAGAAAATAAACTTTTATTAAGGAAGATCACTGAGATTTGGGTGTGTTCCTTAGAGGCATTACTTTGCCAACAAAGGTCCATCCAGTCAAAGCTATGTTTTTTCCAGGAGTCATGTATGGATATGAGAGTTGAACCATGAAGAAAGCTGAGTGCCAAAGAATTGACGCTGTTGAACTGTGATGTTGGAGAAAACTCTTGAGAGTCCCTTGGACTTCAAGGAGATCAAACCTGTCCATCCTAAAGGAAATCAGTTCTGAATATTCATTGGAAGGACTGATGCTGAAAATGAAGCTCCAATACTTTGACCACCTGATGAAAAGAACTGACTCATTTGAAAAGATCCTGATGCTGGGAAAGATTGAGGGCAGGAGGAAAAGGGGATAATGGAGGATGAGATGGTTGGATGGCATCACTGACATGATGGACATGAGTTTGAACACACTCCGGGAGCTGGTGATGGACAGGGAAGGCTGGCATTCTGCAGTCCATGGGGTCACAGAGTTGGACACAACTGAGCAACTGGACTGAAATTAGTTCATAGCCTGGCCTACACTGATTAGTATACTTATTAATGTAAATTTTAAAAGCTAGTTTCTTGATGTGTGATCCCATTTAAATTACAGTCACTTATTTAAATTCTTTGTGCATAAGGAATAGCACTAGGTATTTATCTGGAAACAGATACAGAAATTTTCCAGATACACTGCTTTCTCAGAATTTATTCCCATGAGAGGACTATCTTTCATAGTAGAGTACAGGTCTTGTTGTGTTGGATAATTCTATTCTGCATAATGGAGAAATAAGGATATGGATTATCAAGAGGTAGAGTACACATGTGTGTGTGTGTGTGTGTGTGTGTGTGTGTGTGTTTGGGTGGGGAGGTAGTGTATTTCTAGAAATCAACTACCCAAGAAAAAAGTGTATACTGCTGTTGCTGTTTAGTCACTCAAACGAGTCTGATTCTTTGAGAACCCATGGACTATAGTTTGCCAGTCTCCTCTGTCCATGGGATTCTCCTAGCAAGAATATTGGAGCGGGTTGCCATCCCCCTTTCCAGGGGATCTTCCCAACCCAAGGATCGAACCTGAATCTCTTGTGGCTCCTACATTGCAGGCAGATTCTTTACTTCTGACCCACCAGGAAAGTCCAGTACCAAGTATAAGAAATGCAAATTTAAATGGTCCAATAGCCAAAGTGTTCATACCAGAGCAGCAAGATGAGAAGTATAGTGGAAGGTATTACCAATGATTAGATACCAACTTCAGCAACATAATGCCAATAAAGAATCCTGGGGAAAGAAGTCGAAGGAAACATAGGTGAGACTCTCAGTTCCTTCAACTTGCAATATTGCAGTTTCACGCAAATGTAAGCGTAAAATGAGATCTGGGGTAGGAACCAGCAATGATTCCCAGTGATTTCTGGTGGGAACCAGAAAAAGGGCAATCAGAAATATCTACTTTAAATGAGTGGTTATTTACTTAGGGAAGCTGTGGACTGAAATCATAGAAACACTTCATTTAGTGTGAAAACTATTCATTTTTCACTAAACACTATTCATTTAGGTGAAAAGAGATGACAGGTCCACATGGAGCTAGGGCATCCAATCAGATCCTTTCTATGGACATGAGTTTGAGCAAGCTCTGGAGTTGCTGATGGACAGGAAAGCCTGGCATGCTGTAGTCCATGGGACTACAAAGAGTCGGACATGAGTGAGTGACTGAACTGAACTGACAGTATGTAACACTGATGTAAAAAGCAGAGGTTCTATCTTGGTATTGCCATTCCCTTGTGCAAATTTGTGCCTGTCGCATAGCTTCTATGTGCTTTAATTCCCTAATCTGTATAATAAGATGAATTTATTTGTGACTTCTTCATAATTGTATGGGAGCATTAAATGAGTTAAGGCTTCCTAAGTGGCTCAGTAGGTAGAGAATCCACCTGCCATGCACGAGACCTGGGTTTGATCCCTGGGTTGAGAAGATACCCCACAGTAGGAAATGACAACCTGCTCCAGTAGTTTTGCCTGGAAAATTCCATGAACATAGACGACTGATGGGCTGAAGTCCCTGGGGTTGCAAAGACTCAGACACAAGTAAATATAGTCAAACACACACGTTAAATGAGTTGATCCCATGAAGTTTATGTGATAGTATTTGGCAGATATTAAGTGCTTAACTCTTCGCATGAGGTGGCCAAAGTACTGGAGTTTCAGCTTTAGCATCATTCCTTCCAAAGAAATCCCAGGGCTGATCTTCAGAATGGACTGGTTGGATCCCCTTGCAGTCCATGGGTCTCTCAAGAGTCTTCTCCAACACCACAGTTCAGAAGTATCAATTCTTTGGCCCTCAACTTTCTTCACAGTCCAACTCTCACATCCGTACCTTGACTAGACGGACCTTTGTTGGCAAAGTAATGTCTCTGCTTTTCAATATGCTATCTAGATTGGACATAACTTTCCTTCTAAGGAGTAAGCATCTTTTAATTTCATGGCTGCAGTCACCATCTGCAGTGATTTTGGAGACCCCCAAAATAAAGTCTGACACTTGTTTCCACTGTTTCCCCATCTATTTCCCACGAAGTGATGGGACAGGATGCCATGATCTTTGTTTTCCGAATGTTGAGCTTTAAGCCAACGTTTTCACTCTCCACTTTCACTTTCATCAAGAGGCTTTTTAGTTCCTCTTCACTTTCTGCCATAAGGGTGGTGTCATCTGTATATCTGAGGTTATTGATATTTCTCCCAGCAATCTTGATTCCAGCTTGTGCTTCTTCCAGCCCAGCATTTCTCATGATGTACTCTGCATAAAAGTTAAATAAGCAGGGTGACAATATATAGCCTTGATGTACTCCTTTTCCTATTTGAATTAATTAGGGAAAGAATTAAAAACCAGAATGAGATATATCACCTCACACCTGTTGAAAGACTGTCATCAAAAAGACAAGAAATAATATGTGTTGGTGATGATGTGGAGAAAAGTAGAATACTGTTTGCAGAATATACTATGGAAAACAATATGGAACTTCCTCAAAAAACAAAATAGAACTAACATGATCCTGGGTATTTATTCAAGGAAAATGAAAACATTACTTGAAAAGGATACATGCACCCCAATGTTCATAGCAGCATTATTTACAGTAAGCAAGATATGGAAGCAACCTAAGTGTCCATCAACAGATGAATGCATAAAGAAGATGTGGATAAAGAAGATATTCAAAGGAATACTTCTCAGCCATTACAAACTAGTGAAATTTTGCTATTTGCAATAACATGGAGGAAACTGGAGGGTATTATGCTTCATGAAATAAGCCAGATAAAGACAAATACTGTATGTTTTCCCTTATATATGGAATCTACAAACAAAATTAATATATGAATATAACAGAAGAGAAACAGACTCACAAATACAGAGAACAAACTAGTGGTTACCAGTGAGGAGAGTGTTGGGGAAGGGGCAAAATAAGTATAGGAGATTCAAAGGTGCAAACTACTATGTATAAAATAAATAAGATTCAAGAATGTGATGTACACATAAGGAATATAGTCAGTGTTTTATAATACACTTCTATGGAGTATAACCTAAAAAATACTGAATCACTAAATGCTTAGCAAAATTAAAATGTCATTTTTCTATTATGGCTACCATTATGTGATCATTCTTTCCCTGGATTTCTGAGCCCATGAATGTACTGATTCATTAAATTTGGTAATGCCATTAAAAATAAACATGTAAAAATAATACAAAATCCTGGCTTGTGTGTTTGAACCAACATGCAGTGTTAGTATTTAAATTGGTATAAATTATTTTTCATTTGCCTTGGTGTCTAGTTTTACAATTTTGGTTATATGAAAGTATATATTTGACTTTCACAAGTGGATTTTGGCATTTCTCTCTAAAGGGAAAAGAAAAGCTTTTGGCGATGCCGTTACTGACAGTTGCTTCTTCTGATTTTTATTCCTTCCTTTCTAATCCATTAAGCTTTAAAATTTAATTCAGTACAATTTGGTTAAAATTCTTTCCCCTTCTTCCCATTTGCTTCCAAAAATAGATTTGCTGTTAAACTCATTTTGTAGATGTGGTACATTGATATGAGCTTCTTTCACATTTTTATGATGCTGACACCAGCAAAAGTTAAGAGGAAGTTGAAACTGGGGATTTTATGTGACTTTGGTGACCTATATGTTTAAGGCTTTCTTTTCTATCTGTGAATTTGAGCAATGTAGCTCTTTTTTCCCCCCACAATACATAAAATAAATTTCCTATAGTGTTAAGAAAAGAAACAGTGATTATAAAGGTTAAGTAGATATCCTGGCTCTAAGAAATGAAGATATAAGAAAAAACAAAAATGCACAGTCTAGATTTAGCAAGCATATTTCAGGGTTCATATCTGTTTTTGACAATGTTTATTTAGGTGATAAATACTATATATTTTCTTGTAACAAAGCCAGACCAGCCTCTGTTTACAATCTGGTAAACAATAAAGAAGTGTTTTCAAATATCATTTGCTCTCTTGATGACTGTGAAAAGGAAAATGACATATAAATCTTTGTGTATGGTTGGTTTAAAGTCGTACTATAGAAGACTTGCATTTGGAGCAAGAAGGAATTTTATAAAAGGAGGCCAGACGGGTAGAAACTATTTGTGAAGGAGTAGAGGCTAATTACTTTGTGTAATAAAAAACACTGGTATTTAGCAGTGACACTCATATTTTCAAAACTATGTCCCTCTTATGCCCATCCTTTCTCTCCTTTCTAAATATTAGGTGTGAATATTTATGTGCCTACTTAAAATTATTTATTTATTTACATGAATACTCATACCCTATCCTATTCTTTCCCACCAACCCATTCAGATGTTTTGCATGCCTGTGAATTATACCCTAAGTGTGGGAGACGATGACTAGACAGAGAATGCCAAGAAACAGTTGCCCTAGCAACAATAACTAGGGGGTACTTCTCAGAACTTCTGCCTCCTTTGTTCCTCTATCATTTTCCCTATTAAGAGAGTTAGATAACATGGTTACCAGAATTAGTTGAATCTGATTCCCACTTCCTAACCCAGCATAGAGAAAGAGAGAAAGTTTCGAAAGGTCTGTTTTCTTTCTTTTTTTTTTTTATTATCAAGGGAAATTCAGAATATCTCTTCAGTCAAGACTGGAAGGAAGGGCACTCTTACAAAAGGACTGTATGCTATCATATCAATGAATGCTTGATGGTAGGAGAATTAATTGTCAGAAGCACTACCACAAACCACTTGTGAGGAATGAAAAAAATCATTGTTGAGTTTGTACACATGAGCTAAAAGAAGAGTATGTAAACTGGATTGCAAAATGCAATGTTCTGTGAGTGGAAATTTCTGGTCTGTTCTGAATCTGATATTGTAGATTTAATTTTACGTTCTTTGTCAAATGAAGAAAACCTTAAAAAAACCGGGGTGTAATCTAGACAGCAGGATGGAAAACTTTTTCAATTACCTATGACTTTATTGTTATTTACATCTCCTTCTGAGTACAAATATTCAGATTAAATCTCACAATAAAGCTTAAGGAAAATTCCATTTGCTAAGAAAAGCAGAGTAGACTTCTGTGAAGCAAAAGAACTTTAAGTTTCAAGGTTCCCTACTTTCAAGGCTCCCTTTCAAGGTCCAGTATCTCAACTTGCATTTGTACATATATTACTTTTAGTCTCAAAAAGCCACTCCCTGCTTATATACACTTTAAGATACATAGATTCTGGAGCAACTCCTCAAGAGAAGGGGACATATAAGTGCTTAATTTCATTATATATTATTGTTATTGTATCATGTTTTATGACATTCATATTTCTAATCTTGTAATTCTATTTTGAATACTCAAGTATGGTTTTGTATTTTTTCATCTTGCTTTAAGGAATTCTACAAATATTTCATTAATCTTAAGCTTGCATGTGATTACAAAATAATAAGAAATATGTGTAGTTTGTATGCATCTCTGTACTTTTTTCTTTTTTAATTTTTGGTGAAGTATAGCTGATTTACAACATTGCATTAATTTATGCTGTACAGACAGTGGTTCTTTTTCATATTCTTATCCATTATGGTTTATCACAGGATATTGAATATAGTTCCCTGTGCTATGCAGTAAGACCTGCTGTTTATCCCATCTAAATATATTAATTTTCATCTGCTAACCCAAGCTCCTACTCCATTCCTCTCACAAAGCCCCTGTCCCTGGTAACCAGTAGTAAGTTCTGTTGAGTTTGTTTCTATTTGGTAGATGTGTTCACTTGTGTCATATTTTAGATTATACATATAAGTTTCATCACTGTACTTTCAAAATTGTTTTAAAAAAATTGAGTAGAAAATGGTCAATAATAGAAAAGAAATAGTTCAAGTTATTTAAATATAGTTAGTTTATCTGCTAACCATGTTATTTGAAGTGTATTCTATGTAATTTCTATGGGAAACATTAAATTTCTGACTGGTAGAAATTTTTGTAAATCTTAACAATACATATAATTTAAAAAGTGCTTAATTCAAGTTTCTTTAGGATTTCTTTACCATATATTTGAATGATAGTTTTCATAATATATATACCAATAATATTTGAAGGGTGTGTCCCACAATACCTTAGTGGTTTATTTAAATAGTATTTCATAAATAATACACTAGAAACTGTTAGTAATTATTTAAACCCAGTACTTCATGGTAATTCTGGAAGAATTTTGAAAGGTAACAGTGAAATCCTTTGGACATCTGATTCGAAGTGCTGACTCATTGGAAAAGACCCTGAGGCTGGGAAAGACTGAAGGCAGGAGGAGAAGGGGATGACAGAGGATGAGATGGTTGGATGGATCACCGACTCAATGGACATGAGTTTGAGCAAGCCCTGGGAGACGGTGAAGGATGGGGAAGCCAGACGTACTATAGTCCATGGGGTCACAAGAGCTGGACATGACTGCATGACTGAACAACAACAATAGTGAAAAGTCTTTGTACTCCTACTAATCACATTTATCAACATTTACCTTTTATGAAAATATCCAGTTCCTCCATTGAGGTGTATTCTCTTGAAAGTTTAAATTTTAATTTTATATATCAAGATGTTAGCACCTTGAGTCTAGTAGCATCTGCAGTGTATTATTTTAATTGGATCTGACATAATACATTTTTAAAGAGCTTTACTCTTGGAACCTATAACTTAGCTTATAATATGAATCCCACAGTAGACATCACTAGGAATTTTTATTTTTATAAAAATATTTAAATATTTTAAAGCATATTCAAAAATTTCAAAGTTTATGACCAACCTAGATACCATATTAAAAAGCAGAGACATTACTTTGCCAACAAAGGTCCATCTAGTCAAGGCTATGGTTTTTCCTTGTTCATGTATGGGTGTGAGAGTTGGACTGTGAAGAAAGCTAAGCACCGAAGAATTGATGCTTTTGAACTGTGGTGTTGGAGAAGACTCTTGAGAGTCCATGGACTGCAAGGAGATCCAACCAGTCCATTCTAAAGGAGGTCAGTCCTGGGTGTTCATTGGAAGGACTGATGCTGAAGCTGAAACTCCAACACTTTGGCCACCTCATGCGAAGAGTTGACCCATTGGAAAAGACTGTGATGCTGGGGGGGGATTGGGGGCAGGAGGAGAAGGGGACGACAGAGGATGAGATATGGCATCACCGACTCAACGGACATGAGTTTGAGTGAACTCCGGGAGTTGGTGATGGACAGGGAGGCCTGGCGTACTGCGATTCATGGGGTTGCAAAGAGTCAGACACGACTGAGCAACTGAACTGAACTGAAGGTACAAAAGGAAATATGTACATTGAAAACATACTCCACTTTCACTTCACTCCACTTTCAAAGCTGCTTTAGCCATATACAAAAACAAAGACACATTCTTTTTAGCATAGTACACAAACTGTATAATTTTAATTACTTTGACATTTTTATAGATTGGCCTGCATCTGCCAACAAACAAAAATTTGTGTTCTCATTCTGTTTTATGGCTACTTTGTATTCTAAATTACATATATGTAGTATAATTTATTAAATAGGTGTTTTGTTGATAGATGCTTAGATATTTTCCAATCTTACTCACAAAAGATACATTACAATAAATAACTTTGTATGTGACACCATTTTACGTAAATGAGAAAATATATATAGGTCATACTACTGCTACTAAAATAAGGCTTTAGAGTTATTTTTTAAATAATAGATAATGCCAGATTACTTTTCATACAAGATGAATTGATTTACATTCATGATCAGAATACCCTCTTTTTCATTCTTACTTATAGAATGTGCTATTGAAAATTTCAATCTTTGTTAATAAGATAGGTAAAATATTGCTGTCACTGCAGTTTTAATTTATATTTATTTTCTTATTTTTTGAGTTTAAGCTTTCTTCATATGTTTAAGAACATTTGAATTTCTTTTCACTTTATCATAATTATTTTATCTCTCTTCTTGTATTCAATATGATATGTCATTATTTTATTCATTTTTTTGTGTCCTTGGTCATCATTTGCCTCTTTGACTATTGTATAGACTTCAGTGTTTAGCTTTCTTGTTCATCACTATCTCATCAGCTCCTAGCACAACACCTTCTTTAGCAGATATTTAGTAAATATTTATTGAACAAGGATTTAATGAAGTAATGTGAGTCCACCAGGGGGTCTGGAGGATGTTACTACAGAATTTTGTACTTGATTCTCTGCCCAGTTACTTCTGNCCATTCATCTGCTGATGGACATCTAGGTTGTTTCCATGTCCTGGCTATTATAAACAGTGCTGCAATGAACGTTGGGGTACATGTGTCTCTTTCTATTCTGGTTTCCTCAGTGTGTATGCCCAGCAGTGGGATTGCTGGGTCATAAGGCAGTTCTATTTGCAATTTTTTAAGGAATCTCCACACTGTTCTCCATAGTGGCTGTACTAGTTTGCATTCCCACCAACAGTGTAGAAGGGTTCCCTTTTCTCCACACCCTCTCCAGCATTTATTGCTTGCAGACTTTTTAATAGCAGCCACTCTGACCAGTGTGAGATGGTACCTCATTGTGGTTTTGATTTGCATTTCTCTAATAATGAGTGATGTTGAGCATCTTTTCATGTGTTTGTTAGCCATCCGTATGTCTTCTTTGGAGAAATGTCTATTTAGTTCTTTGGCCTATTTTTTGAATGGGTCATTTATTTTTTTGGACTTGAGCTGCATAAGTTGCTTGTATATTTTTGAGATTAGTTGTTTGTCAGTTGCTTCATTTGCTATTATTTTCTCCCATTCCAAAGGCTGTCTTTTCACCTTGCTTATATTTTCCTTTGTTGTACAGAAGCTTTTAATTTTAATTAGATCCCATTTGTTTATTTTTGCTTTTATTTCCAGAATTCTGGGGGGTAGATCATGGAGGATCCTGCTGTGGTTTATGTCGGAGAGTGTTTTGCCTATGTTCTTTTCTAGGAGTTTTATAGTTTCTGGTCTTACATTTAGATCTTTAATCCAGTTTGAGTTTATTTTTGTGTGTGGTGTTAGAAAGTGTTCTAGTTTCATTCTTTTACAAGTGGTTGACCAGTTTTCCCAGCACCACCTGTTAAAGAGATTGTCTTTTCTCCATTTTATATTCTTGCCTCCTTTGTCAACGATAAGGTGTCCATATGTGTGTGGATTTATCTCTGGGCTTTCTATTTTGTTCCATTGATCTATATTTCTGTCTTTGTGCCAGTACCATACTGTCTTGTTGACTGTGGCTTTGTAGTAGAGCCTGAAGTCAGGCAAGTTGATTCCTCCAGTTCCATTCTTCTTTCTCAAGATTGCTTTGGCTATTTGAGGTTTTTTTATTTCCATACAAATCTTGAAATTATTTGTTCTGGTTCTCTGAAAAATACCTCTGGTAGCTTGATAGGGATTGCATTGAATTTGTAGATTGCTTTGGGTAGTATACTCATTTTCACTATATTGATTCTTCCGATCCATGAACATGGTATATTTCTCCATCTATTAGTGTCCTCTTGGATTTCTTTCATCAGTGTTTTATAGTTTTCTATATATAGGTCTTTAGTTTCTTTAGGTAGATATATTCCTAAGCATTTTATTCTTTTCATTGCAATGGTGAATGGAATTGTTTCCTTAATTTCTTTTTCTACTTTCTCATTATTACTGTATAGGAAAGGCAAGCAAAGATGAATCTAGGAAACAGGAAGAGACTGTTTAGAGACTGCAATGTTGCATATTTGGAGCTGCAAAACTTTTCTGTTAAATGGTACACAAATTTTGCTTCACTGAACTTTGTTATTGCATAAGAATGTAGGGTTTTCAGGAATGTAATTATTTTAAAAATTAATGATTAAAATATTGGGTCCCAATCATAAAATGTATAATGATTTAAAACTCTTTCTTTCCACAAAAGTACCATACCCTGTGCTGTGTGAATTCTTTCAGCAATTATAGATACATAGTGATTGTTGAAATGTAAGGTAGATTTGTAATGTATTTGAGTGGCTAATAGCAAAACAATGGATAAACAGCACTACATTTTAAAGCAGAATTCAACAAATAGTATCTAGGTTTTATCTGCATTTGAATATTAACAACTAGTGTAAAGAACTGGTAGTTTATGGGTCTACCTAGTCTTGCAAGTCATATTAGATTACAAGAAGTCTAGAAACAAGTCTTTGTTTCCCTCTGCAATGCATGAGAATTACTAATTGTAATAAGACCCGAAATTAACTCTTTAAGACACGTTTGAGATGAGATGGTTTAAAAGGCTTTATCAATTATATAGAAGTCTGACTTTACTTAGAGTAGGGCCACACTACCAAGGTGTTGTCATGTTGTGGTTTTGGGCTTTGCAATGAGGAAACCAGAGATAGGAGGTCGGAGATCTAGGTATTTGAGAGAGAAGGGTCTCTGATTCCAGAGGAAGATAGAAGGGTCTTGCAATATGACTTGGCCAAAAAAGACCACCCATAAGTAATACACTCAGGGACACATGTTACTTTATAACCTACTGTATGTTTATTTTTCTGCATTGTAAATCTTTGATGTAATCCTTAAGACCTCTATTCGATTTGTTAAACCAACATGGTCTTAGGTAAACTGTTGTAGGGAGCCAAAGTGTGTGTTCATAGGTATATGTCTTGAGATGAAATTGAATAGACAGGATGAACTCAGCAAAGAGATACAATGAAAAGATAGACAGAGGTGATAGCTGAAGGATCTCAACTGCGCAGTGTGTACTGAGAAGTGACAAGTGACAGTCCAGGTGTTTAAGTGCAGTCCATGTGTGGGAACCTCAGAAACAACTGAAATTGTGCCTGGGCTTCCTGTATTCATGAGGGTGAGATTACATTATATTTAAATGGGAGCAGGTAAGCTCAGAAGACAGGTAAGTTTTAGCATACATTAATGACTTAGACAAATTGCTTATGGATATTTGTTAAAATCCTCAATAGAGTTCAAGAGTGATTCTTGTTGCATATTTCAGTGCTTCCATTACACATTTTCAAAGATTCATGGCTACAGTTAAGTGTACATTAGTATCTTCTCCCTAACAAAATTATAGTCCTTGAAATTACCACAGTCCATTCTTATATAACATGCTTATCTCTCATAATATCTGACATGGTATTGAGCCATTATGGGGATGTTCAGCATATATTTATTAAATGAAAATCTTATTGGACAATTCTTTTGAGGATTTTATAGCCTATGATCTCAAATGACTGTAATATCATAAGATAGAATCTTAAATATGTTATATATCTCCTTTAATTTGGAATGTGAACTTTTTACTTAGGATACATATGCTTTTCTCCTTTCATTACCATATTCACTTAACTTTGAATGTCTTATGCTCCCTCAGTAGCACCTGATTTTTAAGGTTCTTCTAAAGAACAAGATAACAGAGCCAAATTCTTCTCTTATGCTTAAATAAAATCAACAGTTAATTCACATCTCAAATCTCTAGTCGTATTTCGGGCATAATTCAAGAATGCTTAAGTCCATACGTCATGTGGTTGTCCAGCTATTTATACAAACATGAAGTACAAATGTGTTTTGAAGCTTTGAGCAGACCTGTGACCAGCTGATACGTCTAAAAATACACCTTTTTTTTTTCCTCCAAAGGATCTTGTTTCCAAAGTCATGTAAGTTTAACTTATGTAAGTATTCTCATTATATAAGTTGAACTTCTTTCTTGTGACTATGAAAGCCCACAGGTTGAATGCATGCACGCGTACACACACACACACACACACACACACACACACACAGTCCCTAAATCATGTTGGACCATTTGTGACCCTGTGGACTGTAGCCCACCAAGCTCCTCTGTCCATGGAATTCTCCAGGCAAGAATACTGGAGTGGGTTGCCATTTTCTCCTCTAGGGGATCTTCCTGAATCAGGGATTGAACCTGCATCTCCTTCCTCTTGTACTTGGGCAGGTGGATTCTTTACCACTGAGCTACCTGGAAAGCCCTCTCATCCCTCTCTTGGATGGAAAGGATTGAGGAGGGGAGGAGAGGGAAAGAAAGCAATTGGTTCCTCAGTCCCATGTGTACACAGTCTCCTCACTGATGGGAGTGCCAAGTTTGATCGGCCATCCTGCCCGCTCCAGCCGTTGAGTTAAGGAAACATACCACCCCAAGGGTGGACATGTTACTTGCTTTTCCAGTCGTTTTTAGGAATAAGCCAATTAGTCTTTCCAATCAGACTGGGCATTTCAAGTGGCTCATCATGATTTTGAACCATTCCCAGGACTGGTAGCTTGAGAAAAGTTCTTGTCAGTTAATTTGGAATTGGAGGTGCGGTGGTGGATTCCTTGTTTCCTCTGCGGCTGCTACTGCTTATGCGCAGCACGTTCCCCGCGACTGTGCAGCTGACGCACAGCAGACTTTCAGTTTTTTGTTCAGGTCTGGTTTTGATCTGCAGTGTTCAGGGATGAGCAATTCCTTTCAAGTTATTTGCAAACCTTGTCAAAGCTTGATTGCAGCTTGACATTGATGACAGACTGATTATTACTTGTCTCAAAAAACAGTGTAAGAACATATTGGCTTTCATGCAAACATCCAGCTTGTCATTAGCGTACAGTGCAAATGGCAGCGGTTTTTACACCGGGATCCAGGAAACACAGGCAAAAAGAAGCGTCTCTTTCAACTGGTCCTGAAAAGATTTCAGTAAAATTTTAGGGACAATATTTTGTTCAGTGAAATTCTTATAGCGAGACAAAGGGTCTAGTTTTGACATTTCCGTTGGTTATCTGGAAATACCTTTACTCCAGTAAGCTAGACAGAAAAAAAAATATGTATAAAATGATATTGAATATAAACAGTTTAATTTTTCTTCAGTAAAGCAAATCTACAAGTGAATTCAGTTGCACAGTTCCCCTTACTTCTCAATAACTTGACACAGATCCACCCAGATGTACAAATTAGCTCCTTGAGGTAAGAATTAGACCTTGCAAATAGACACTTTGGCTTTTAAGCCACAGGAACTCAATTGAATTACAAAACATATGTATTCTTAAATCCTTTCCAAGAATTAAAACCCCGAAGATTTCAATTTTATTCGAGATTTATGAAACTTACCTATATGTGTACCCGATGCTTAGGTGAAAGTTGCCGAGGGGAAACAAGTGGTATCAACAATCAGGATCATATCCTGCCTTCTCACATATGTATTTCTCACTTCTCTACATAGAAAGGTTAGGGGCTAATCTCATTCAGCCACAGCTATATTCACAGAAGGAATAAACACCTAATTTCTTTTTTAGAAATACTAACTCTGTAAGGAGATGACTTGTTTAAAGTTACTTGGAACTTTTAATTAAAAATCTATGTGTACATGGCAAGATTTAAATTAAATATTTAAAGATATTTAATGAAAGATAAACTTTTCTCCCACTGTATTATAGATACCCAATATTTTATTCTAAGGGAGAGTCACTGATATGTGTGTATATGTTTATTGTCTCCCACTTTTCATGTAAATTGATGCAAAATTTAACATGGTATTATTACTGACCAAGGTTCTTGATCTCCTTAATCAATAGAAATTGATTAATGGCCAGACAAGAAATTCAGGCAAGGCTTTATAGGGGTCCCTGCTGCCACAGGGGTGAGCAAGAACAAACTACAGGTTCCTTTGTTCACTTACTCGCTGACTAGGGTGAGCTTGCTTCTTAAATGGGATCAGAGTAGGGGTGTGTCTAGGGGTTGGGCAGAGGGTGATTTTAGGTGATTTTCCCACCTGTTAGGTGATGTATGCAGGAGGCACGCACAGTACCCTGCTTTTGCTCTAGGCTCTTCAAAAGTGGTAGTTGATTTTTTTTTTTTATGGTCTCTTTATAGCATTTGTCCAGAATTTTTCCCAGATGTGCATGCACACAGTTATTTTTAGTTCCATACAGTTTCTTTCTGTTTTGTTGCTCTAGGAGAGGTGTGTCCAGGTGCAAGCATTGCAGCACTGTACCAAAGACCTGTAGCACAGGTCCAGCCTGTCTCCATATTATCTATGTTTTATTTTCTTAGGAGTATTAGAAGCTATAAAGATAGGACTTTAGACAGTCTGGAATTTTTATCTTATTTGGGATGGTCAGACCCCAGAGATGACTATAACTGACATTTGATTCATGTTAAGTCTGATATATTTGCAGGTGAATTTCCATATTAGAAAATTTCTCTTGTGGTTCAGTTAGTAAAGAATCTGCCTGCAATGAGCGAGACCTGGGTTCAGTCCCTGGGTTGGGAAGATTCTCTGGAGAAGGGAAAAGCTACCCACTCCAGTATTCTGGCCTGAAGAATCCCATGGACTATACAGTCGCAAAGAGTCAGAAACGAATAAGCATCTTTCACTTTCACTTTCCATATTAGGTTACAGATTGCTAAAAGAGATAGAGATAATTATTCCAAGAATAAAAAAAACACTAAAACTCTGACACATTTGAGTTTTAGTTTGTGGCAGTCAATTCTGGGCCACAGGGAATACCCCATCATCCACAGAAGGGAAACTTGGTGAGCAGGGGAGCTTGTATTTCCAGCATGAGGGATGCAGCTGAACCTCTAGCCATGTGCAAATGGCTTAATATAATTAAAATCTCATTTCTGTTACCTAAATAGAAAGATTCAATATACTCTGCCCATTAGAATCTATCAATCACCTTCAGCTTATAATAATAACTCAGATGCTATAGTTCTAAACCAATTCTTTGCCTAACCAAACTTATAAAATAGAAGCTTCCACTTCAGGATGGTGTAATCTAACTCTCCTATATTTCTAAATCCCATTAAAATACAAAATAAATTTTCAAAAATCCTAAATGTATTTTATAGCCTGAAAATCAGAAACTAGAACCCAGAATCAGATTCTTTCCAAAATCAGAATTGCCTGCTTTTATGTTTATGGTTGTGATCGTTAATTTTATGTGTCAAATTGGTGGGGCCAGGGGCTGCCTGGATATTAGGTCAGACATTTTTCTAGGTATTTCTATTGATTTGGATGAGTTTAACACTTAAATTGGTGGACTTTGAACACACTACATTGTCCTCTATAAAGTGGGTGGGCCTTATCCATTAGCTGGAAACCTAAATAGAACAAAAAAAAACAGCCTCCTCCCAAAACAAGAGAGAATTCAAGAGTAAGAGGCTTTGGACTTGAATTGAAATGTTACCTTTTCTTGATTTCTGCCTGCTTGCTGGCCCACTCAGTAGATTTTAAACTTGCAGAAGAAAACTTCCATATATACCTATTGTTGTTCAGTCATTCAGTCGTCTCTGACTTTGTGACTCCATGGACTTCAGCACACCAGACTTCCCTGTTCTTTACTATCTCCCAGAGTTTGCTCAAACTCATGTTCATTGAGTTGGTGATGCCATCCAACCATCTCATTCTCTGCCACGCACTTCGCCCCCTGCTTTCAATCTTTCCGAGCATCAGGGACTTTTCCAGTGAGTTGACTCTTTGCATCAGGTGGCCAAAATATTGGTGCATCAGCTTCAGTATCAGTCCTTCCAATGAATATTCAGGATTGATTTCCTTTAGGATTGACTGGTTTGATCTTACAGTCCAAGGGACTCTCAAGAGTCTCCTCCACCCCACAGTTCAAAAGGCTTAGTTCTTCAGCATTCCGCCTCCTTTATGGTCCAGATCTCACATCTGTATATGACTACTGGAGAAACTATATTGACTATATGGATCTTTGTCAACAAAGTGGTTTATTTTTTCTGGTGAACCTTGGATAATACAATGAATAGATCAGAGCAGAGTTAGCAGCCATCTTAAACATGTACAGTGTAAGTTACATTTGAAGTAAGAACTGTTTTCTCCACTAAATTTTAGGAAAGGTTTAAGTATTGCATTGCCAGATAGAGAATAAAAATGGGCAATAATACCAAAGCTCAGGTTTCATAATCAAAATGACAGATTAAAAATATGCTTATAGTTCAGCTGATACATTCAACTGTATATGTGTGTCTGTATGTGTGTGTTTTCTCTTTATCTATCTACCTATCTACTCTCTATCATTTATATAAATTGGTAAATTTGAGGGCTTACTGTGCAAGGTACTATATTCAATATATTACATGGAACATTCCATTTAATTCTCACAACAGTCTTATAAAGTAAGAATCATTATTATGCTTGTTTACTATATGAAAATAAATTTTAATGTAGTGATAACAATTTAATATAGAGAATAGTTTTTCTAAGGTCACATAGCTAGTATGGGCTGAGATTTCTAACACCAATGCCTAGAATTATTTGGTCCAGTTACACAGTCAGTAAATAAAGGAGCTAAAATTAGAGCCCAGGCTGTCAGAGACTGTGCTGTTAAATCACCATGCTCCATGAAAAATTCTTCAAAAATTACATAGAGCCATATATCTTTAGTAGTAAATCCTGATTAAGACATTACGATAAAAGAAAATTACAAGCCCAAATCTCCTATGCACATTTTTGTAAAAGGTCCTAAGCATAATATTAACCAACTATATCTATTATGTTTTGCCTGAAAGGTTCATTCAGGTGTTTTTTCTGTAAGATGACTCTAGAGTGCTTGTGTGTTTGTTAAGCTGCTTCACACAAGTGGCTCTTTGCAACCCTATGGACTGTAGCCCTCCAGGCTCCTCTGTCCATGGGATTCTCCAGGCAAGAATACTGGAGTGGGTTGGCATGCCCCCCTTCAGAAGATCTTCCCAATTCTGGGATCAAACCTGGGTCTGTTATGTCTCTCAAATGGGCAGGTGGGTTCTTTACTACAAGTGCCATTTGGGAAGCCCCTAGTCGTGCTTAATCATCTTTAAAACTTCATTTGAAACAATTTTGTTAGATTGTATTGTGACAGCTGTCATATCAGGGTGCATTTAACAAAACTTGTCAAGATGGGTNAAAAATAATCAGCATCATTAGTTATCAGCTAAATGCAAATTTTAGCCTCAATGAAATAATGTTATCCCAAGCTGAATGACTAAATTTTTTAAAAATTGAAAATGTGTTAGATATTAATCAAATAAGATTCTCAATATTAATTAGAAACATTATTAGACTTAATTAAGAATTAATAGCTAATATTCCAATTAGTAATCACTTTATCAGAAAAGTACTTAGCAGTATTTACCAAAGCTCAACATACACATAATTCTACTGAGTTGTATTTGTGTGTTCAGACTCTCAATCATGTCCAACTCTTCGTGACCCCATGGACTGTAGTCCGCCAGGCTTCTCTTTCCGTAGAATTTTCCAGGCAAAAATACTGGAGTGCGTTGCCATTTCCTACTCCAGAGGATCTTCCCAGCCCAGAGATCAAACCCATGTCTCCTGCATTGGCAGGTGGATTCTTTACCCCAGATTCAGTGTAATCTCTATCAAAATACTAGCTGGCCTTTTTGCAGAAATTTATAAACTTATCCCCAAATTCACATGTAAATATTAGAGCCCTAGAATAGCCAAAATAACCTCGAAAAAGATAAACAAGTCAGAGTACTCACATTTCTAAAGTTCAGAATTTACTATGGAGCTACAGGAGACAAAACAGTGTGGTACTGGCCCAGGATAGATATATATAGATGAAGGGAATAGAATTAAAGTTCAGAAATAAACCCTTACATTTATGGTATATTAGTTTTCAGCAAGGATGCCAAGGTACTAAAACAGGAAAAGAATAACCTTTGCCAGAAACAGTGCTGGGATAACTGAATATCCACATGCAAAAGAACAAAAATAGATCCCTTCTCTCACACTATACCCCCAAATTAAATCAAAATGCATCAAAAGCTTAAGTCTTTGCTAAAGCCATAAAACTCTTAGAAGAAAAAATAGAAGTACATCTTCACGACCTGAGGTTAGGTAAAACTTTCTCAATAAAATATCAAAAGAACAGTGACCAAAAAAAGATAAACTGGGCTTCATCAAAATTTAAAACTTTCATGCTTCAAAGGACATTGTAAAGAAAGTAAAAAGACAATCCACAGAATGGGAAAGAAAATACTTGGTAAATCATAAAGTTAAGAGACCTATATCCAGAACATTTAAAGAACTCTTACAAATCAATAATAAAAAGACTAATGACCCAATTAGTAGAACTTTTTCCAAAGAAGATATACAAATGGCCACCAAGTACATGAAAAGATACTCAATATCCTTAGCCATCATGGAAATGCAAATCAAAACCCCAATGAGATGCCACTGTACATCACTAGGATAACTACAATTAAAAAGTCAAATGTTAGTGAAGATGTAGAGAAATTGGAACCCTCAGAGACTGCTGATGGGAATGTAAAATGGTTCAGCCACTTTTGAAAATACCTGGCAATTCCTCAAAATATTAAAAATGGAGTTATCATATATGTCAGCAATTTCAGTCCTCAGTGTACACTTAAGAGAAATAAAAGAGTTATAAATACAATAGAAATAAATGCTCATAGCACCACAAAGCAGGTACAGTAATATTTTCTAAATTTATTCATATTGTTCCCAAACAGGAAACAACCCGATTACCTACAAGAAGGAAAATAAATACATTAGGGTTCACTTATATAATAGAATATTTAGTATTCATGAATGAAACAGTAATAATTATAATATAGAAGGAAAAACTTACTTGATAGAAGTGGGAAGATCAGTTGGAATTCTGGAATTCTAATTTTTCATTTACATAGTAGGGAGCAAGTAAATATTTTCTAATATTGATGGATCAATTAAAAAAAGATGAGATGTAAGAATATTATTTAGAGTAATTACTAACAAAGATTAAAAACAACTGATTAAGTGAGAATTTTACTCCTTATTTTTAAACAATATATATGTATTGTTTCATAGTGAACATTTTAAATTTGTGAAACATAATTCATATTTGAACTTACTGAATATGAAGTAAAAGCTGCAAGACTCCCATTTTGCTAATGTTGATGTAGATACAACAGGAGAGCCATTAAAAATATAGCCGAAGCCAAAACCTGTCCAAATCAAGATTTCAAATAGGCTGCAGCTGAAACTCTTCTCACCTACCAGCCTCAATAAAGACCACTTCCTGGAACCTTACACAAACAAGCATATGCATTAGTTAGTGCGTGAGATTCAGTAGGGCAGACTTGGCAGAAAGACAAAAAAAGAGTCTCCAAACTTCTTTGGAAAGTGTTTTGCCACTTATCCTAAAGCTATAATTCTGCCAACTGGAGTCAGTGGGCTATTATAAATTTATATATGCATTTAATCTGCCTGGAGAATTTTTTTACTTATATGGTACGTCAACATTTCAAAACAACCTTTTAAGATACAGAATCTTCCAGGAGGAAGGCTCTTTATATGTGAGAGGCAGCTTTCTCTCTGAGGGACAGCAATGACTAGTTTGTTTGAGTACAAAACTGACAGTTGGGAAAGTCTGAAATATGATTCTGGCTTTTCTACTCCCTTAGGTTGGCCATACAGAATAAACATGAACCTGTTAAGCAAGCAGAATTTTGGAGGAAATACATATCCATATTAATGAAGAACTAGAAACTCTACTCTATTAAGGGTTAGAGAAACCTCTTGGCTGCCACCTGAGTGACCTTGCTTGATTGAGTTTGGATGGAAATCATTGGCAAATTTTGCACGCAAACTTCAGGAGGCTTTACCAAATTAAATGAGATAAAAATATTCCATAGAAAAAGCACAGAATTCTTTGAAATTGTTTTTGGCTTTATAATTTAGAAAGAAAGAAGTTTAAAATATTACAAATAAATGATTTGTTGAAATTATTTAAAATTAAAGAAAAATTTAATGAGATAATGAAATAATGCTATAATGCTAGAGCCTGAAAGAAATTTCATTGCATCCTGGAAAAGGAATCTTATAATGTGATGAGTCTCCTATATGGAAACTGTCCTCTGTCAGTATATAGCCTTTAGCCTTAGGCATACCAGAGAGACTGTACTCAGTAACTACTGATTGAGGTATAGTCTGCAAAGAGTATGACTAGTGATTTATGGGGAATGTTTGCAGTCTTATTAGTTTGACTTGCTGGAAAGGAACAAAATTCACCATAGAATTGGAGAAAATTCACCTCAGACTCTCTGGTGGAAGTGAAAGTCCCTCAGTTGTGTCCGACTCTTTGCAATCCCATGACTATACAATCCATGGAATTCTCCAGGCCAGAATATTGGAGTGGGTAGCTTTTCCCTTCTCCAGGGGATCTTCCCAACCCAAGGATTGAAACAGATCTCCCACACTGCAGGTGAATTCTTTACCAGTTGAGTCACCAGGGAAGCCATTGTGGAAAACGGAAAAAAAAAAATAAAAAACACCTGATCTCAACAGCAAGCAACTATGGGATTACAGGATTAAATAAAGGATATAATAAGTAGATAGATAGCAAACATTCCCTTTCAGTAATACAAGAGAACACTCTACACATGGACATCACCAGATGGTCAATACTGAAATCAGACTGATTATATTCTTTGCAGCCAAAGATGGAGAAGTTCTATATAGTCAGCAAAAACCAGACTGGGAGCTGACTGTGGCTCAGATTCAGACTTAAATTGAAGAAAGTGGGGAAAACCACTAGACCATACAGGTATTACCTAAATCAAATTCCTTACATTTATACAGGGGAAGTGAGAAATAGATTCAAAGGATTAGATCTGATAGACAGAGTGCCTGATGAACTATGGAATGAGGTTCGTGGAGATAGGGATCAAGACCATCTCCAAGAAAAGGAAATGCAAAAAGCAAAATGGCTGTCTGAAAAGGCCTTACAAATACTGCGAAAAGAAGAGAAGCAAAAAGTGAAGGAGGAAAGGAAACATATCCGTTTGAATGCAGAGTTCCAAAGAATAGCAAGGAGAGATAAGAAAGCCTTCCTCGGTGATAAATGCAACAAAATAGAGGAAAACAATAGAATGGGAATGACGAGAAATCTCAAGAAAATTAGAGATACCAAGGGAACATTTCATGCAAAGATGGGCTCGATAAAGGACAAAAACGGTAGGGACCTAACAGAAGAAGAAGATATTAAGAAGAAGTGGCAAGGATACACAGAAGAACTGTACAAAAAAGATCTTCACGACCCAGATAATCATGATGGTGTGATCACTCACCTAGAGCCAGATATCCTGGAATGTGAAGTCAAGTGGGCCTTAGGAAGCATCACTACAAACAAAGCTAGTGGAGGTGATGGAATTCCAGTTGAGCTATTTCAAATCCTAAAAGATGAGGACTGGAAAAGGTCAGTTTTCATTCCAATCCCAAAGAAAGGCAATGCCAAAGAATGCTCAAACTACCGCACAATAGCACTCATCTCACAGGCTAGTAAAGTAATGCTCAAAATTCTCAAAGCCAGGCTTCAACAGTATGTGAACCGTGAGCTTCCAGATGTTCAAGCTGGTTTTAGAAGACAGAGGAACCAGAGATCAAATTGTCAACATCCACTAGATCATCAAAAAAGCAAGAGAGTTCCAGAAAAACATCTATTTCTGCTTTATTGACTATGCCAAAGCCTTTGACTGTGTGGATCACAACAAACTGTGGAAAATTCTTAAACAGATGGTAATATTGGACCACCTGACCTGCCTCTTGAGAAATGTGTATGCAGGTCAGAAAGCAACAATTAGAACTGGACATGGAAAAACAGACTGGTTCCAAATTGGTAAAGCAATACGTCAAGGTTGTTTATTGTCACCCTGCTTATTTAATTTATATGCAGAGTACATCATCAAAAACATTGGGCTGAATGAAGCACAAGCTGGAATCAAGATTGTCAGTAGAAATATCAATAACCTCAGTTATGCAGATGACACCACCCTTATGGCAGAAAGTGAAGAAGAATGAAAGAGCCTCTAGATGAAAGTGAAAGAGGAGAGTGAAAAAGTTGGCTTAAAACTCAACATTCAGAAAACTAAGGTCATGCCATTCATGGCAAATAGATGGGGAAACAGTGGAACTAGTGACAGGCTCTGTTTTCTGGGGCTCCAAATCACTGCAGATGGTGATTACAGCCATGAAATTAAAAGAAGCTTACTCCTTGGAAGAAAAGTTATGACAACCTTTCCAGCATATTAAAAAGCAGAGACACTACTTTGCTGACAAAGTTCTGTCTAGTCAAGGCTATGCTTTTTCCAGTATTCGTGTATGGATGTGAGAATTGGACTATAAAGAAAGTTCCATTCAGTTCAGTCGCTCAGTCGTGTCCAACTCTTTGTGACCACATGAATCGCAGCACATCAGGCCTCCCTGTCCATCACCAACTCCCGGATTTCACTCATACTCATGTCCATCGAGTCAATGATGCCATCTAGCCATCTCATCCTCGGTCATCCCCTTCTCCTCCTGCCCCCAGTCCCTCCCAGCATCAGAGTCTTTTCCAATGAGTCAACTCTTCGCATGAGGTGGCCATGGAGTTTCAGCTTTAGCATCATTCTTTCCAAAGAAATCCCAGGGCTGATCTTCAGAATGGACTGGTTGGATCTCCTTGCAGTCCAAGGGACTCTCAACAGTCTTCTCCAACACCACAGTTCAAAAGCATCAGTTCTTCAGCACTCAGCCTTCTTCACCATCCAACTCTCACATCCATACATGACCACAGGAAAAACCATAGCCTTGACTAGACGGACCTTAGTCAGCAAAGTAATGTCTCTGCTTTTGAATATACTATCTAGGTTGGTCANTGCCTTTTCTAAAACCAGCTTGAACATCAGGAAGTTCACAGTTCATCTCTTTCATGGTTCACGTCTTGCTGAAGCCTGGCTTGGAGAATTTTGAGCATTACTTTACTATCATGCAAGATGAGTGCAATTGTGTGGTAGTTTTAGTATTCTTTGGCATTGCCTTTCTTTGGGATTGGAATGAAAACTGACCTTTTCCAGTCCTGTGGCCACTGCTGAGTTTTCCAAATTTGCTGGCATATTGAGTGCAGCACTTTCAAAGCATCATCTTTCTTGAGCTGTATTTGAAACAACTCAACTGGAATTCCATCACCTCCACTAGCTTTGTTCGTAATGTTTTTGAACTGTGGTATTGGAGAAGACTGTTGAGAGTCCTTTGGACTGCAAGGAGATCCAACCAGCCCATCCTAAAGGAAATCAGTCGTGAATATTTATTAGAAGGACTGATTTTGAAGGTGAAACTCCAATACTTTGTCCACTTGATTTGAAGAACTGACTCATTTGAAAAGACCCTGATCCTGGAAGGCCCGGCCTGCTGCAGTCCATGGGGTCACAAACAGTTGGACATGACTGAGCGACTGAACTGGACTGAACTGAACTGAAGTAGATAGAGCTAACAGTAGAACAATTCCAATGTTAAGGACACCTCTTTCAAATGTGCCGTCTAAACTCTGGCTTGGGAATTGGTTGGAATTATGATATTGATTAATCAGTTAATTAGATTACTTTCAGAGCTTCAAACTTCTCCAAAATGAATGCCTAAATTCTTACGAAATGATTAGCAAATTCAGTCCTGAGCGAAATTTTTGAAGTGGGCTGAGATATCAGAACAGGAAATGAAAAACTGATATAATAGTGTATGATTTCATTAGTTCTGAGTTCATAGCTTAAACAAGTATTTGTTATTGTTTTTACTAAGTCATATCCAACTCTGCAACCCCATGGACCATAGCCTCCCAGGCTCCTGTGTTCATGGATGGGATTTTCCAGGCAAGACTACTGGAGTGGTTGCCATTTCCTTCTCCGGGGGATTTTCCTGAACCAGGAATCAAATCCACATCTCCTGCATTGGCAGGCAGATTCTTTTACCACTGAGCCACAAAGCACTGTGAAAAATTTTAATTATATGTGCACACACACATACACACATGCATATACCAATATACAGACACACAGTTTATTTTGCTGAAGAAAAGTAACCAGCATACCATTTATTAGCACAAACAACTGCAAAAATGCTGGGCATGAGAAGGCTTTCAAGGAAAATTATAACTTGAGATGGAGGATAAAAGGTTTATAAGGATTAGCAAAAGAATCAGGTGAAGTTCTACTAATTTCAAAGAAGTTAGTCAAAGATGGCTCTCAGAAAAGGCAAGAATTTTGCTTAGGGAGGAAGAATTAGCGATTAACCTTGTGTGCAAAAAGCAGTGGGCAAGAATAGCTACAGGGATGAGGACATGTAAGCACCAATATGGAGAAGTCACTGAATACTTCAGGGTTTCTCAGTTTCAAAATAATAATAGTAAAGGAATCCTGAGTAATCTCTATATTACACTAGAATTAGCAAGCTCATGGTGCCTGCTTCTATTATTGCATTTCCAATGTTTTTGCTTTGAAATCTTCCTTGATTATAGTCCTTACTAAACAAGAGTACACTTGTATTTATGGAAATATATTTAAATTGCTTAAATATATCTATTTTACATCAACAATCATGTTTCCAAAACATCTTCATAACCTCAGTTTAAACAGAAGCATCAAGTAGTAATTCAAAAATTATACATACCATCATGTTTTTAGAAATGTTCTATTATTTGCTAACAAGGGCTTCCCTGGTGGGTCAGTGGTAAAGAATCAGCTTGCTGTGCAGGAGATACGAGTTTATTCCCTGAACTGGGAAGATCCCCTGCAGAAGGAAATCGTAGTTCACTCCAGTATTCTTGTCTGGGAAAGAATGAACAGAGGAACCCAGCAGGCTAAAGTCCATGAAGTCACAAAGGAATCAAATAGGACTTAATGACTAAACAACAACATCTGTTAGTAAAGTCCTCAAACAGGTGACTGTACCTCCCATTCTGAGGTCAAAGGTGGAAACAAAGCAATGTCTTATATGGTTTTATCCTTTTTTTAAAAAGATATCCGAATGATCCCTACTCCCTCTACTTATATTTAAAATGTATATCTGGTGGGTATGGGATTAAGTTAAAGCATTTTGGAATTTGCAAAACTGGTGTTCATATTAAAAAAAATGAACATCAAAACGGAAAGAATAATTTACAACATATGTTGAAACAATAGCAGTGAGAAAAGGGAAAACATAAATAATGCAGAAACTTCTTGACAATATCAGCACTGATATAAAAAGAGACTTCACCCGAAACTAGGATCTAGAATTGAATGAGACATTACCAGTCAAATAATAATAAAGAAGTGAGGAGTAAGTTAAAATGTGTAATAGGTTAAATATCTGATAGCATAAATGTGGTCCTGAAATATGCCTGACTAATAGAGGGATTAAAAGAAGGAAAATAGGGAAAAAATGCTTAATAGACTTGCCATAGAATTTAAATGAAATAGAATAGTATTTCTAAGCAGAATATCTGGAATATTAATATTAAAAGCAAGAAGAAAAATGATTTGACTAAAACTCTGGTCTTCTGTCAGTCCACCCTGCCTTCCATTTCTGTTCTCTTTCTTGTCAGATCTCAAAGGCCCTAGCATAGTTACACTCTTCTCACAGTCTTAAGTGTTGTGGCTGTGCCCTTAGGCACAGCCTCTTGGACTGCCAGCAATCTTTGAAGAGTCCTCTCTAACTATTTCACGTCCTGATCCTTCAGCAAGCATGCATTTTCTAACACATGAACTTGAAATGTCTGTGAGATGAGCAATGTAGAAGTGAGGATGGATTGTTTGCATCAAGATCACTGAGCTAATGGATGAGTCATACATTCAGCTTTGGCAAGCATATCACAAAAATGATGTTAGTTCCTTCTTGATAAAAGTACAATATATATAGTTGTGATCAGGGATAGGAGAGCAAACAAGACCTGGTGAAATGAGAGAGAGCCTTAGCAATATTAGGGAGCCTTAGTTACTCCAAGGGCCAATGAATACAAGAAGGACACAGAATTATGCTGGACCACTGGAGAAGGACCATGGAGGAAGAGTCTCTGATGAAAACACTAACTGTAGAAGGAAACCACCACTGCCACACTTCTGGCACCAAAGCAGGAAGAAAACAAAAGTATTATATGCAGATTTTCCTCTCTTCCTATCCTCCTCTCCTCTGATGCTCGTCTTGGCCTAATCTAACTGAAGATAAGGCTTTCCTGGTGGCTCAGACAGTATAGCGTCTTCCTGAAATGCAGGAGACCTGGATTTGATCCCTGGCTTGGGAAGATCTCCTGGAGAAGACAGTGGCAACTATGAGGACACAAAGAGTCAGATATGACTGAGTAATTAACACACACACACAATGGAAGGTAAGCCTACAGGCTTAATTCACACACACACACACAATGGAAGGTAAGCCTGCAGGAGAGCCAAGGACATAGGGAGACTGCTACGTCCTTGCAGCTAAGAAGAGCTGCAAGGACATGACAGCTTATAGCAATCACCTGCAGGACAATTGTATTAAGGGTCTCCAGTCAAACAGGATCAAGGAGATATATACATATATAAAGAGAGTTATTACAGAAATTGACCGATATGGTTATGGAGGCCCAGAAATCTCACAATTTGCCATCTACAAGATGGAGACTTAGGGAAGCTTGTGATGTAATTCCTTTGGAGTCTAAAGAGGCCTGAAATTAGAAGGGACAGGAAGGCCTGATGGTACATGTTGCAGTCTAAGTCTTAAAGCCCCCCAAACCAGGAATGCCCGTGTCCTAGGGGGAATAGATGATGATTAGGGGGAATAGGTTTCCTCTATTTCCTAGAGGAAATAGATGATGTCTCAGCTTAAGCAGAAGAGCGAAATCAACCTTTCTCCACTTTTTCAATTTATTTGGTCTCTCAGTGGAGTGGATAGCATCCACACACATTGGGAAAGGCTACCTATCTGCTTTATTCAGTCTACTGATGGAGATGCTAATCACTTAAATATCCTCACAGACACATCTAGAAATAATGTCACCATCGATCTAGGCACCCCTTTACCCCATCAGGTTGACACATAAAATTAACCATCCCAAGCTCGAAGAGAGCAGAAGGGAGAGGAGAATGGGACAAGGAAGAAGAGACAGGACACATGCTCAGACACAGTTTTCTAACATCACTGGGGAGCTTCATGCACTTTACTCTTTAGCAAGCTTGTAGCTGCTGAATTTCCTATGCTTAACACATCAGAAATGCACTTTTAATTTGGCTCAAAAGATGCTTCCATACACAAGTGGTATCATCTCTATTTTATTAGAAGGAGTTTGTACCTTTCTCTTGCTCTTGAGAAATCCAATTTGTTGTTCCACTGAAAGAAAAGACGTCAGGTGCACATGTGGGTAAGGTGGTCATAAACAAGTGTACATTCAGCACACACAATCTAATCCTGTTAGAAGCCATCAGTTAGGGTATTTTCAGGGGGGTTGACGTTTGTTATGGGAGAACAAAGAAGCAAAAGTCATACTCCAAATAAAAATGGAAATCAGTTGAAATTCTCAGTTCCACTTCCTGAGCCAATGAACATAAAGTTCATGTTCTGCACATCTGTTTGCTGGGATGGATCTATAGTTATGTTAGAGTAAACTAAAATAAACCCCAAGTAGGTGTCTATGGTCATCCTCAAAGCTGAAAACATATATCTTGGTCTCTCTGTGGGCAGATTTAGGGCCATACCACTTGGGGTTTTTGCAAAGGCAGTGATTTCCTCATTTTTACAGGAACTATAAAATTACAGTCTTTCCCATTATATTTTCCCTTTTAAGCTTGGCAAGCAAGCTGTACTATCTAGTGCCAATATTACATCCATGAGATACTTAAGGCCAAACGTTTGTATTTTAGAGAATTTAATTATAAGGAAAATAAGGGTTTATATAAAGCCTACTACTGATAGAAATGTTTTCATTCAATATATTGTCATCCAATTGTGAACCAAAGCAGCCTTTGTTTTTTTTTTTTTTTCTCTTCCCTGAACCATTTTGCTGCTGTGTTTACAGCCTGGTACTGCAATGCTGGGCTAGCAAGGGAGACCACAAAAGACGTGACCAGACACAAAGGTGATAAAGGCTTGTCTCATTTCAGTGTTCAACCAAGGTGGAATGCAAATAGCAAGCAGTGCATGACAAAAAGTAAATTAGATCTTTAAAATCCTGCTTTTAATAATCTGAGATGATATTGGCAGCTCAGGTAAGGCTTTTCTACAGAGTATAGGATTGCTAACTCAGTTAAATAGCCTTAAAGGCAGATACACAGTAATATAATTTTGTCCCTTCAATATAAATGACATTTCTTCCTTTTCCATGCTGTCTTTTAAACACAGGGACACATCCACACCTATAATTTTCTGATAGCTTCTCATTCTTAAATTGTTTAATTATATACTTTCCTAGCAAGTGTTTTTAATATCTGCTATGATAGCACACTGACCTGGTACTAGAAGTTCAAAGGTCAGCATGATACAAAGCATCCTTTCTGCGAGATCATAGGTTGCTTAGCCGAGACAAACAAACTGGTACAACTCAACAATATACACTAATACAGGTTCGATACTGTGCTTATTGCAGCACCAGAAAGGGAGCAATTAGTTCTGAAAGAGAGTGACTAGTTTTGCCTTTCTGAATTAAAGAGTGTGTCCAAAAAAATGTACACCAGAACTAAACTGTGAAGGAATTTTTCAGCCATAATAGAAGTACGTGGACTTCCCAAGTGGCTCAGTGGTAAAGAATCAGCCTGCTAATGCAGGGAACGTGGGCTTTATCCCTGGGTCAGGAAGATCCTCAGAGAAGGAAATGACAACCCACTCCAGTATTCTTGCCTGTGAAATCGCATAGACAAAGAAGTCTGGTGGGCTACAGTCCATGGTATTGCAGAAGAGTCAGAAGCAACTTAGCAATTAAACAACAACAATAGAGGTACATTCCTGGCAGAGGGAGCAAGATATTAAAAAACACAAAGTCCTGTGATGATAAAGTCCATTCAAATTTGCATCAATTTTTTAAATTTCAAAATGGCATAATATCTTCAAGAACAGTGGAAGAGCTCTTTACTCTCACTGGAGTCGAGATCAACAAATCTTTCTGACTAGCAGTGAAATATACATGGATGTTGACTCATGTTTGAATTTTGATCCAGCCTTGGGTCACCAGAATGTTGATAGTTTCAGCATTCTAATGTCAGAAATTGCATAATACTCCATAAGAGGACTCCTTTTGTGTTGATTAAATGATACAACTTGTAGAAGTGTAGGGCACTTGAGAGACCCTTGCAAATTGACTTATTTGTGAATGGAGTTGATTTGCACAGGTTTTGAAATCAGATAATGTTCTGAATCTCTCACACTAATTAGCTGAATGAGCCTGGACAAGTTAACCAACTGCTCTGAATAGCACTGTTTTTATCTATCAGATGAACACAGTGGGGCTGAGTAGCACTGTTGGGAAGATTGGAAGTCCTGAGCTGAAGATCAGGCTCCTGACACACTGCTTAGCTCAGAGCAGGTACTCACTAAATGACTTGAAGGGAAAATGATGCAGAAGAGAAAAAATCGTATTTATCCTAAAGCATGATGTGGAGACTAAGGGCAATACTATATTTACATGAGAAAGTATTCATTCCACTTTTTAGGGAACATAGGCTGTCCTACTTCTTTTTAAATAATATTTTGTAGCCCCCAATACTTCTGAAATGGCACTTAGCACTTACTCCCTTTGTTCTGCCATTTGTGGGCAGGATGATGGTGAGAAGTATGGTAAATGCCAAATGGAGGGTAGAAATAAAGAGGAAAGAGATAAACAGGAATTTCTTGTTTTTGCCATTCTAGAACTTTCTTCCCCCATACTCACCTTCAACAGAAGGTGTATGTGTTGTATGTGTGCTGAATCACTTCAGTCATGTCCAACTCTTTGCAAGCCCATGGACTGTAGCCTGCCAGTCTCCTCTGTCCCTGGGATTCTATTGGCAAGAATACCAGAGTGGGTTGCCATGACCTCCTCGAGGGAATCTTCCCAAACCAGGGATTGAACTTGTTTATCTTAAGTCTCCTGCATTAGATGGGTTCTTTACCACTAGCACTACCTGGGAAGCCCTCAACATAACAGGTTTCTGACATAAGAATACAATGAAGGGACACACACTGAGGAAAGGTCTTATAAGGACACAGCAAGAAGGTAGCTGCCTACAAGCCAGGAAGAGAGCCCTCACCAGGAACTGAAGGGACCTGCATCTGATCTCAGACTTTCAGCTTCCAGAACTGTGAGAGATAAATGTTGTTGTTTGAAAGAAGGAAAAAAAAAAAAAAAAGAAGCACAATGCATATGATGTAAGAGGCTCTTAAAACATGCGTCTGGGGTAGATTCAAATCAGTGTGAGGATCTCCTCTCTTGTTCTCTTCTTGCAGCAGGTTTCTTTGTCTCCTGCAGCCATGCTCAAGCTGAGCTTGTCGGCAGCAGCAGAGGAAGATTTGTGATCTGAATCTCAGGCACGGAGTTGTTTACTGTTGAGTATTGTCAGGCATCATTGCGTTTTCTTCTCTCCTTAATATGTTACTGGCAGTTGGGTGGCTTAAAACATCTCTGTCCAAATGAAAGATTTTTTTTTCTTTGTTCTCCCTTCCCTCTGCTTCAGACACATGGCCACCTGGCATATGCTGTGTATGCTCTGTGCAGAGACTGCCAGCTTACAGACAAAGCCCGGGTGGACACGTACGGCCAGAATAGCCATGATGGCTGTCAGCTCAGTCAAACTGCTGGTCATTTGGTCAAACACTCAGCTCAGATGCTTTCTTTGACTGAATTAACTGTAGGAACAGTAGATCCTGTCACATATAGACAGAAAAGAATGGTAGTTCACAAGTTTCTTTTCAGTTCCCCACATTGCTGAAAGACCATTCCTTAAAAACTATGATATTAAAAAAAAAATCAAAGTAGATCATTATTGGCCAAAAGCACTCCAATTACTTTAGAATTTACAGAGGAAAGAAAGGAAGAAAAGTCCAAATCGTTACTTGGAAAAGACAGTCCCCATATCTCCCTAAAACTTATATTTTTAGAAAGCTTTTTAATAACTATTCTAGACATAACAGGCATTATTCAAGATTGATATATTTCAGGAGGCAGGTTATTGATGTATAAATAATTAAAAATTTGTAAAGGAAAAGAAACAAACTTGCAAATAAACATAGCTAATAGAATTTTTTAAAGTGATAGCCACACATATTTTTGGAATTCTCTTTTCTCAAGGTGATAATTTATAAAACACCATTTGCTTTTCACAAAGAGAAAACTTAATAAAGAGGGCATAAAAGATTCAGTGTCTTAATTCCCTTGGTTTTCTAAAGTTACATTTCACTATTGAAAGATAAATGCAGTATTTTTTTGAGCTTTAGATGGGTACACAATTGTTGCTATCTTTGCTAAGAGTAATTTGTTTGCAAATGTGGTACATCTCATTAAGGTTAGCATAAAAATGGTCTGTTTGCTGTTATGATAAGACAGTGTTTCCTCAAGCTGGGAGGTTTTTTTTTTTTTTCATGTGTAGTATGATTAAATAGCATGGGTCATTGACTTATATAAGAACATTGAAGTCCCAGGTCTTTGAAAGGCAGTATATGGATTTGATTTATGACCAGATAAACCACTGACTGATAAATCTAACATAGATATGCCCTTGCCATGGCTCAGGAAATCCAAATTTCAAAGAAAATAATCAAATGCCATAGATGGCAGAAGCTGTAGATAGGACGTAGCATTGACTCTTCAGCTGTGGTCAGATCCATTTGATTTTGTTGATTACCCCAAACTGATCATATCCCATGTTGAGTGGTAGGGTTTCAAAAAAGATATTGAAGGAACCTACCCTCAGTAAACTTGTCCAGCTTTATGCAAATAAAGGAAATTAATAGCACAAGATAATAGATAAAAGATGCCAAATCAGTGGGTTCTTCGATTCATCTTTGCCCTCTCTCTTCCCTTTATCCTACTTCCCATGCTGCCAACTCTCTTCTAGAATCTTATATACTCTAAATTGCAACTATTCAAGTTCAAAAGTCAAAAGTCTTCTTCTATACTATGGTCAAATCCTACTAATTTGTTTATTAAATTTATCAGAATATCTAGGTCAATATTTCTATCAGAATCTGTATCTCTATCTGTTTTTATGTTTGTGTCTGTAGCTATGACTATAGCAGTGTCATCTATTTATCTTTTAATATAGCCATATTTTCTAGAGGAAAACATTGTATGTAAACGTCCATAATATCTTTCCTAAGCTGACTTTATTACTTAAGTTATTATCATTCCTTTCCCTGACAAAATATATGTGACGCTTTTTGTGCATAAAGACAGCACTCCTTCAATATATCCATATTTTATTTCCTAAAGAAAAACATGAACTAATACTCTTTAAACAGATATTCACAATCTCTAGCAATCTATCATCGAGGCAACTTTTCCACCTTATTTATTATAGTTCTTTACCTTGTATCCATTCTGTATTGAGTCCAGTTCCTCATTAACAGGGAATATTTTTTCCATTTTCCTCTTATTGATCATGCAATTCTCCAAGTAAAGCATTTTGACTCTTCCATTTCCATGTTTTTAAATTCTATGCATTCTTTTGTTTGACTCAAATATAACTTATACCAGGAAGTCTTTCCTGATTTTATCTGCTTGATGTAATCTCTCAACTTAGATGTAACTATTCCAGCATTTTTCACAGGCTGTTTTGGGTTACTACTTTATATTTGTATTTTCAAGTCAATGTTTGTTGAGAATTTACTTTGTGTTTCAGAACTGCAATAAGAACTGGGCTATGAAATGAAAAAAGAAAAAAAATTCATGTTGTCTCTACTCAAGATGTTCCCGATCTAGTGGTGTGACAGACATGAGAAAAAAATATGACATTATGTTGAAAGGGCTCTGAATGTGGAGAACAACAGATGTTATTATATGAATAAGTGGCTATATTATTATTTAGGTCATTAGGGCAAATACGTCATAGGATGAAGATTGTTTGGACTGACAATAAAGGATGAAGGAGAGTTCACAGCAATCACATTGGGTGTCCAGTAGAGTGGCACAGGGCTTTTCAAACAGATGAACATGTGTGAAAGCCCATGTCTAATCACTTCTCTGAGGACAATTAAACAATTTCAAACTTTTTTGGCACAGAGGAAACTGGTAAGAAGTAAAGCGATTCAGTGAGGAGTGAGATGACCAAAGCCTTATCTTTTCTGCACAAGAGTTTGTAACTTAGCTTGTAGGTTGCTGATAAGGAATATGATCTGATAAGCATATTAGAAATGTTATTTTGAAGAGGCTATGGGATCAGGGGAGGTGGTGAGATAGCTATTTGGGAGAGGGGAATGAAATTATTTTTTTTAACCTAAAACATAGGTATCAGGGTTAAAGAGGTAAAGATGAAAGAAGGAGTTAAGAAGTTTGCCATGTATCTACCTTGGGAGGTACCATTACTGAAACTAGAGATATGTGAGACAGGTATAGGTGTTGGTCCAAGTAGAATGAGATGGCTCTGAACTGGGTGAGTTTTGTTTTCATCATTTATCCAGATATTTGTGT
This sequence comes from Redunca redunca, assembly GCA_006410935.1. Taxonomy (NCBI): domain Eukaryota; kingdom Metazoa; phylum Chordata; class Mammalia; order Artiodactyla; family Bovidae; genus Redunca; species Redunca redunca. The sequence goes on along the minus strand of SJYQ01004706.1, from coordinate 973,463 downwards.
AGAATTCTTAACTCTACTCTTTAGACAATTAGGTCCTTCAGGGGAGGATCTATAGTGTTTTGTCTACATATTTCCACCATTCATAATCCAGAGTCTTCACTTAGCAGTGGAATTGATAATAAACTGTCTGTAAGAAGTTCATATAGGTCTTAGAATGTATTCTGGCCTATCTTTTGCTAATTCTTGTGTCCTGTGAAACAAAAACAGAAGTTGGTGATCAGTTATGATTTAACTAAGATACCTTATCAATTTTTGAATCCAAAGGCCCAGAAAGTACTGAATGATCTTAAGTGAAAGAAGCTATTAATGTTGTACAATATCACTTCTGGAAACAACAAGTTATTGAGGTTTAGATGAAAAATGCCTGGAAATATACATCATAAAGTTTTCTGACATAAGTATCATTTGAGCAATAAAACTACGACAATTTTCTTTTGAGGTGGAAAATAAGGAAGCCTGTTAGCAGTATATTCCCCACAATATGTTTTTCAACTTGTGTCAGTCTTGTGCTAATGTCATGACTCATTTATAGATCTAACATAATATTTAATATATTTAAACTCAATTCAATTTTTCCTGTTTGCTTTTTGTCTACTTTGGAAAATGACTGATTTTGTTTCTTGTATCAATTCCTATCCAGTTTTAGTATCACTAGAAAATAACATTCTAGTTTCAGCTATTTCTGAAAAATGAAAACAATAGTTTTCTAATTGGTGAGATTTTAATTTCCTGAGAACAAATAATCCAAATTACAAATTCTAAAGCATTTTCCCCTACATAGCTACTTATCAAAATAAAGATATTTTCTGGTTCAATTTTCTGCTATATCTGTATGCTGGGAGCAAGAAAAAGAAAATAAATTAAACAAATTGAGGTACTACTTTTTTTTTTCTCAGTTGTAGTGAAAATCTTGCATAAACTTGCGAAAAAAAAAAATATTTTGTGAAATCATTATTTTAGTACCACATTTTTTGAAATTGTTTATATTGACACTATACAACATTATTCTAGTTTGGATAAGCTGTAATAGGTTTTTACACAGCAATAATATGGTAATTTAATATAATAAAAAGGAATAGAGAAGACAAATATAGAGAGAATATTTAGATACATTTAACATATCAGTGATACATGCCTATAATAGGAAATTAGTCAAGAAGTACAACAAACTCAAACCAGGTGATGACCATGATAATTGAGGATAATTAGGACAGAATTCTTCCCAAACCTCTGTTAGATTGAATGCAAAAGCAGCTATTTCAGAACTGCAAACAAGTGATACAGTTTTATTGCTCTGACTGAAACTTGTTTTTATAACATGATCCTCTGACTAAAAATTATTCACTTTGTCAATCTGATTTTAGGGCATTATACACTTTTATTAGGTGGTACAGATGAAGAAATCCTCAAAATATATTTCATGTATGGGGACAAAAGATAGTGTATAAATGTATAATCATATAGTAGTGGGAGTATGTGAGACCATTTATTTAAAGAATGCTGATTCCAAGCGCAGTGCAAAACTTAACGTGGTTTTTATCAGTTCTTGGACAAGGGGCTATAGCGCATGGGATCACAAAGAGTTGGACATGACTAAACAACTAACACTAGAAAAAAATTTTCAGAAAGTTCCCCTAGAAAACAATGAGTACATTTAGATGAATGAAAAAAGAAATGTAGTGGGATACTCTACCAAAATGGCGCACCATCCATATTTCATGTTTCCAGAGGATGTATGGAGACCATACTGAATGTTGCAGTCTTGGTTTCAAGGAACTTCATTCAATCTGCATTTTGAGACAGTCTATTCCTAAAAATCATAGTCATCCTTCCCTTGCTATTAAGACAAATATCTGGATATCAAATCCTCCTGGATCAGAGAGAAAATCGAGACAAGATATCATTATGCTATTTTGTAACCATGCAAACTTTTTCACTGTATAAGTGGTAATATCTCATATTGTGACATTTATTCTCTTTGGTAAGAGTTGTTGATTTAGTGGGCAGGATGGACTTTGTATACTTGGCTTGTTTTTACTATTTGCTTATTTACATCACAGTAGCTTCCCAGTTGGCTCAGTGGTAAAGAATCTGTCTGCAAATGCAGGAGGCACAAGTTCACTTCCTGGGTCGGGAAAATCCCCTGGAGGAGGAAAGGGCAATGCCCAGTCTAGTACTCTTGCCTGGAGAATCCCATGGACAGAGGTACCTGGTGGGCTACAATCCATCCATGGGGTTGTAAAAGACTGCAACACAAACTAGGGACTAATCAGCAATAGGAGAATTTGGCACTCATCCTTTCAAAGGGCTGCACATGACTTTCCACTTCATATCTTTCCTCATATCATAGATCAGTCAAGATAGAACCATATTTGAGCACATATGTGTACAGAGTTCTGTAGAACATATTGTGAAATTACTAACCATGTAAGATCTTGCTCTAAGGAGTTAATTCCATAAAATTCAGAGAGAGGAGTCAGAATTTAGGTACATAACTATTAATATAAGACTAACAAATCATATCATGAATTGCCAAATGACATACAGAAAGGAATATTTCACCCACACTTTTAATTGAGCTTAATCTCATGAGGAACAGAAAATTTCCTGGGGCTCACCCAAAGGTTATGGCAATCTGTAAAATAATAAAAATGTAAATTTTTAATTTACTTTAAATATATATTAAAATATATTTGTGCTTTTATGGTCCTGATGATGAGACCTAAAAGGATAGTCCATTATATTTTAAGAGACTTTTTCTTTTGTCATTAATTTTGAGCCCCTTTGAAAAAGGGCTGTTCCATGAGTTTTCTAATATGTACTCTTTATATTATTTGAATTATATAATTTACAATTGGAAAAACAGTTATTCATTATTTGTCTGTTGCAGAGAAGCAGAGAACTGTGTGCTGATAAAAAGGTTGAATAATGGCTAGACTCCAAAACTATTTTCCTAAGCCACAGTTTGGTGAACACTGTATTAAATCACAGACTCACAGAATATGAAAGGAGGAAGGAATTTGAAGATCACCTAATCCAGCCCCAGCATTTTTACAGATCCAGAAAGTAAACCCAGGGGATTAAGAGGCTCATCCGCAGTCACAAGCAAGTTAGTAACTGAACCTGAACCAAAACCCAAATATTTCGTCTCATCATCAGTTTGTTTCCCCAAATTGTCCTAGTTCTCTAAATAGTATATTTTTAATTTTTTGAAAAGTTATTATAACCACATTATTCAAAATTTATAGAAGATGTAGTGTGAAAAATACAGTTTTCACTCTTTGTCTCTTTTATCTACTTCCCATTATCTCCTCTCTTCACACTCACTTATCCAAACAAAACACTGCACCTTCAAAATACTGATTAAAACCACCTTGTTATTGAGGTTTTTCCATGTCCACCCTCCCCAAACTGAAGCCCACAGCCCTAGTACCCTAGTTTCTCCATAGAATCAGTATGTCCTACCATACTGTATATTTTACTTTTTTCATATATGTCATGGGGATGTAATGTTTGTCTCCACAGGCATAATGTCGGAAGTCTATTTTGCTTGTTTTTGGCTACAGATAAGGTACTGAAAGAGAAAGATGGTCTCAGAAAAGTGAGAGCTTTCAAAAATTATTTTATCTTTTTTAAAAACATTGAAGTATAAATGATTTTGATATTATGTTAGTGTTAGATGTATAGTATAACGATTCAGTATTTGTATATATTATGAAATGATAGCCACAATAAATCTACTTAAGAACTATCACCATCCATAGTTAATGAATTTTTTCTCATGATGAAAACTTTTTAAGATTTACTCTCGTAACAATTTTCAAATATACAGTACATTATTACTAATTGTAGTCACGATGCTGTATATTACATCCCTGTGACTTTATTTTATAAATGGAAGTTTGTTCCTTTTGGCTCCCTTAACCGTCACCTATTTTGGGAGGGCTTTGTTCAGTGTTAAGTGAGACTCAAGAGGCCTTGCTTGCTTCTAAGCCTTTGTCATAATCAAAAGATCCTTCCCGAAATGATGATTGTTGTTGTTTTTTAGTCGTTAAGTCATCTATGACTGTTTTGCAACCCCACGGACTGTGGCTCACCAGGCTCCTCTGTCCATGGAATTTTCCAGGCAAGAATACTGGAGTGGGTTGCCATTTCCTTCCCCAGGGGCTCTTCCCCATCCAAAGATTAAACCTGGGTTTCCTCATAGCTCAGCTGGTAAAGAATCTGCCTGCAATGCGGGAGACCTGGCTTCGATCCCTGGGTTGGGAAGATCCCCTGGAGAGGGAAAGGCTACCCACTCCAGTATTCTGGCCTGGATAATTCCAGGGACTATATAGTCCCTGGGGTCACAAAAAGTCAAATATAACTGAGTGGCTTTCACTTTCACTTTCCTGCATTGGCAGGTGGATTCTTTACCACTAAGGAAGCCACTAAGGAAGCCAAAAGGATGATAAGCATGTGGAAAAGACTTAGAGACCCACAGACTTACTTCCTGAAGCAGAGCTCTATCCATGCAGCAGATTTTGGAGAATTTCAGAAAATTAAAGATTATTGTCTCATGTTCTGAATTTTTTGTATTACAGTAATGGGTAATATATATATATATATATAGTATTACAAATATTATGTTTTATATATTTATGTTTTAGTTGTCATTTATAAATTATATTCTTTGTCTTCCAAACATTTTAAAAGAGACAAGAAATTCATCTTTCACTCTTTTCCCTATCTTCTATTTCCTAATTTCTTTTATTATTATTATTATTNGTTGAAGACTCTTCCTTTAGTGATTTTCTTAGATCTCTTGAGAGTAAACATCCATGTCTCTTTTATATTTAAACAAATATCTGTAACTTTTATACTTGAGTACAGCTGTCTGAATACAAAATCTATGTCCTATGCCTTCTCTCCTTAAGTATGTTTTAGATATTGTTTCACTGAATTCTGATATTGAAATGTTCTGTGAAGGTAATTTGAGACTATTTGATCTGTTTTTACTTTTACAAGTATTTTGAGACTGTTGCTTGTTTTTGTAGCTTTCAGTGTTTTCATTTTTAAAAAAATTTATTTATTTACCTTTTTTTACTCTATAATACTGTATTGGTTTTGCCATACATCAACATGAATCCGCCATGGGTGTACATAAGTTCCCACTCCTGAACTCCTCTTCCACCTCCCTCCCCATACCATCCCTCTGGGTTATCCCAGTGCACCAACCCCAAGCATCCTGTATCCTGCATTGACCCTAGGGTGGCGATTCGTTTCTTATACGCTGTTATACATGTTTCAATGCCATTCTCCCAAATCATCCAGCCCTTTCCCTCTCCCACAGAGTCAAAAAGTCTCTTCTGTACATCTGCATCTCTTTTGCTGTCTCACGTATAGGATTATTGTTGCCATCTTTCTAAATACCATATATATGTGTTAGTATACTGTATTGGTGTTTTTCTTTCTGGCTTACTTCACTTTGTATAATCGGCTCCAGTTTCATCCACCTCATTAGAACTGATTCAAATGTATTTTTTTTAATGGCTGAGTAATACTCCATTGTGTATATGTACCACAGCTTTCTTATCCCTTCATCTGCTAATGGACATCTAGGTTGCTTCCATGTCCTGGCTATTATAAATAGTGCTGCAATGAACATTGGGGTACATGTGTCTCTCTCAATTCTGGTTTCCTTGGTGTGTATGCCCAGCAGCGGCATTGCTGGGTCATAAGGCAGTTCTAGTTCCAGTTTTTTAAGGAATCTCCACACTGTTCTCCATAGTGGCTGTACTAGTTTGCATTCCCACCAACAGTGTAGGAGGGTTCCCTTTTCTCCACACCTTCTCCAGCATTTATTGCTTGTAGACTTCTGGATCACAGCCATTCTGACTGGTGTGAAGTGGTACCTCATTGTGGTTTTGATTTGCATTTCTCTGATAATGAGTGATATTGAGCATCTTTTCATGTGTTTGTTAGCCATCTATATGTCTTCTTTGGAGAAATGTCTGTTTAGTTCTTTGGCCCATTTTTTTGATTGGGTCGTTTATTTTTCTGGAATTGAGCTGCAGGAGTTGCTTGTATATTTTTGAGATTAGTTGTTTGTCAGTTACTTCATTTGCTATTATTTTCTCCCATTCTGAAGTCTGTCTTTTCACCTTGCTTATAGTTTCCTTTGTTGTGCAGGAAGCTTTTAATTTTAATTAGATCCCATTTGTTTATTTTTGCTTTTATTTCCAATATTCTGGGAGGTGGGTCATAGAGGATCCTGCTGTGATTTATGTCAGAGAGTGTTTTGCCTATGTTCTCCTCTAGGAGTTTTATAATTTCTGGTCTTATGTTTAGATCTTTAATCCAGTTTGAGTTTATTTTTGTGTATGGTGTTAGACAGTGTTCTAGTTTCATTCTTTTACAAGTGGTTGGACAGTTTTCCCAGCACCACTTGTTAAAGAGATTGTCTTTAATCCATTGTATATTCTTGCCTCCTTTGTTGAAGATAAGGTGTCCAAAGTTGTGTGGATTTATCTCTGGGCTTTCTATTTTGTTCCGTTGATCTATATTTCTGTCTTTGTGCCAGAACCATACTGTCTTGATGACTGTGGCTTTGTAGTACAGCCTGAAGTCAGGTAGGTTGATTCTTCCAATTCCATTCTTCTTTCTCAAGATTGCTTTGGCTATTCGAGGTATTTTGTATTTCCATACAAATTGTGAAATTATTTGTTCCAGCTCTGTGAAAAATACCGCTAGTAGCTTGATAGAGATTGCTTTGAATCTGTAGATTGCTTTGGGGTAGTATACTCATTTTCACTATATTGATTCTTCCAATAAATGAACATGGTATATTTCTCCATCTATTAGTGTCCTCAAAGGCATCAATTCTTTGGCGTTCATCCTTCTTCACAGTCCAACTCTCACATCCATACATGACCACAGGAAAAACCATAGCCTTGACTAGATGGACCTTAGTCGGCAAGGTAATGTCTCTGCTTTTGAATATATCTAGGTTGGTCATAACTTTTCTTCCAAGGAGTAAGAGTCCTTTCATTTCATGGCTTCAATCACCTTCTGCTGTGATTTTGGAGCCCCCCAAAATAAAGTCTGACACTGTTTCCACTGTTTCCCCATCTATTTCCCACGAAGTGATGAGACCAGATGCCATGATCTTCATTTTCTGAATGTTGAGCCTGTGAAGAAGGCTGAGCACCGAAGAATTGATGCTTTTGAACTGTGGTGTTAGAGGAGACTCTTGAGAGTCCTTTGGACTGCAAAAAGATCCAACCAGTCCATTCTGAAGATCAGCCCTGGGTGTTCTTTGGAAGGAATGTTGCTAAAGCTGAAACTCCAGTACTTTGGCCACCTCATGAAAAGAGTTGACTCATTGAAAAAGACTCTGATGCTGGGAGGGATTGAGAGCAGGAGGAGAAGGGGACGACAGAGGATGAGATGGCTGGATGGCATCACTGACTCGATGGAAATGACCAACTCCAGGAGTTGGTGATGGACAAGGAGGCCTGGCGTGCTGCGATTCATGGGATCACAAAGAATCAGACATGACTGATCGTTTGAACTGAACTGAACTGATTTCTTTCACCAGTATTTTATAGTTTTCTCTATATAGGTCTTTATTTTCTTTAGGAAAATGTATTCCTGAGTATTTTATTCTTTTCGTTGCAATGGTGAATGAAATTGTTTCCTTAATTTCTTTTTCTACTTTCTCATTATTAGTGTATAGGAATGCAGGGGATTTCTGTGTGTGGATTTTATATCCTGCCACTTTACTATATTAATTGATTAGCTCTAGTAATTTTCTGGTGGAGTCTTTAGGGTTTTCTATGTAGAGGATCATGTCATCTGCAAACAGTGAGAGTTTTACTTCTTCTTTTCCTATTTGTATTCCTTTTATTTCTTTTTCTGCTCTGATTGCTGTGGCCAAAACTTCCAGAACTATGTTGAATAGTAGTGGTGAAATTGGGCACACTGTCTTGTTCCTGACTTTAGGGGAAATGCTTTCAATTTTTCACCATTGAGGATGTTTGCTGTGGGTTTGTCATATATAGCTTTTATTATGTGGAGGTATGTTCCTTCTAGTCCTGCTTTCTGGAGAGTTTTTATCATAAATGGATGTTGAATTTTGTCAAAGTCTTTCTCTGCATCTATTGAGATAATCATGTGGCATTTATTTTTCAATTAGTTAATATGGTGAATTACACTGATTTATTTGCGGATATTGAAGAATACTTGCATCCCTGGGATAAATCCCACTTGGTCATGGTGTATGATCTTTTTAATGTGTTGTTGGATTCTGATTGCTAGAATTTTGTTAAGGATTTTTGCATCTATGTTCATCAGTGATATTGGCCTGTAGTTTTCTTTTTTTGTGGCATCTTTGTCAGGTTTTGGTATTAGGGTGATTGTGGCTTCATAGAATGGGTTTGGAAGTTTACCTTCCTCTGCAATTCTCTGGAAGAGTTTGAGTAGGATTGGTGTTAGCTCTTCTCTAAATTTTTGGTAGAATTCGGCTGTGAAGCCGTCTGGACCTGGGTTTTGTTTGCTGGAAGATTTCTGATTAAAGTTTCAATTTCCGTGCTTGTGATGGGTCTGTTAAGGTTTTCTGTTTCTTCCTGGTTCAGTTTTGGAAAGTTGTACTTTTCTAAGAATTTGTCCATTTCTTCCACATTGTCCATTTTATTGGCATATAATTGCTGATAGTAGTCTCTTATGATCCTTTGTATTTCTGTGTTGTCTGTTGTGATCTCTCCATTTTCATTTCTAGTTTTATTGATTTGATTTTTCTCCCTTTGTTTCTTGATGAGTCTGGCTAATGGGTTGTCAATTTTATTTATCCTTTCAAAGAACCAGCTTTCGGCTTCATTGATTTTTGCTATGGTCTCTTTTGTTTCTTTTGCATTTATTTCTGCCCTAATTTTTAAGATTTTTTTCCTTCTACTAACCTTGGGGTTCTCCATTTCTTCCTTTTCTAGTTGCTTTAGGTGTAGAGTTAGGTTATTTATTTGACTTTTTTCTTTTTTCTTGAGGTATGCCTGTATTGCTATGAACTTTCCCCTTAGCACTGCTTTTATAGTGTCCCACAGGTTTTGGGTTGTTGTGTTTTCATTTTCATTCATTTCTATGCATAATTTAATTTCTATTTTGATTTCTTCTGAGATTTGTTGGTTATTCAGAAACGTGTTGTTCAGCCTCCATATGTTGGAAATTTTAATAGTTTTTCTCCTGTAATTGAGATCTAATCTTAATGCATTATGGTCAGAAAAGATGCTTGGAATGATTTCAGTTTTTTTGAATTTATCAAGGCTAGATTTATGGCCCAGGATGTGATCTATCCTGGAGAAGTTTCTGTGAGGACTTGAGAAAAAGGTGAAATTCATTGTTTTGGGGTGAAATGTCCTGTAGATATCAATTAGATCTAACTGGTCTATTGTATTATTTAAAGTTTGTGTTTCTTTGTTAATTTTCTGTTTAGTTGATCTATCCATAGATGTGAGTGGGGTATTAAAGTCTCCCACTATTATTTTTTATTGTTAATTTCTCCTTTCATACTTGTTAGCATTTGTCTTACATATTGCGGTGCTCTTATCTTAGGTGCATATATATTTATAATTGTTATATCTTCTTCTTGGATTAATCCTTTGATCATTATGTAGTGTCCTTCTTTGTCTCTTTTCACAGCCTTAGTTTTAAAGTCTATTTTATCTGATATGAGTATTGCTACTCCTGCTTTCTTTTGGTCTCTATTTGTGTGGAATATCTTTTCCAGCCCTTCACTTTCATTCTGTATGTGTCCCTTGTTTTGAGGTGGGTCTCTTGTAGACAACATATATAGGGATCCTGTTTTTGTATCCATTCAGTCAGTCTTTGTCTTCTGGTTGGGGCATTCAATCCATTTACATTTAAGGTAATTATTGATAAGTATGGTCCCATTGCCACTTACTTTATTGTTTTGAGTTTGGGTTTATACATTTTTTTTGTACTTCCTGTCTAGAGAATATCCTTTGGCATTTGTTGGAGAGCTGGTTTGGTGGTGCTGAATTATCTCAGCTTTTGCTTGTCTGTAAAGCTTTTGATTTCTCTTTCATATTTGAATGAGATCCTTGCTGGGTACAGTAATCTTGGCTGTAGGTTATTTTCTTTCATCACTTTAAGTATGTCTTGCCATTCCCTCCTGGCCTGAAGGGTTTCTATTGAAAGATCAGCTGATTTCCTTATGGGAATCCCCTTGTGTGTTATTTGGTGTTTTTCCCTTGCTGCTTTTAATATTTGTTCTTTGTGTTTGATCTTTGTTAATTTGATTAATATGTGTCTTGGGGTGTTTTGCCTTGGGTTTATCCTGTTTGGGACTCTCTGGGTTTCTTGGACTTGGGTGATTATTTCCTTCCCCATTTTAGGGAAGTTTTCAACTATTATCTCCTCAAGGATTTTCTCATGGTCTTTCTTCTGGTCTTCTTCTTCTGGAACGCCTATAATTCGAATGTTGGAGCATTTCATATTGTCCTGGAGGTCTCTGAAATTGTCCTCATTTCTTTTAATTCGTTTTTCTTTTTTCCTCTCTGCTTAATTTATTTCTACCATTCTATCTTCTATTTCACTAATCCTATCTTCTGCCTCCATTATTCTACTGTTTGTGGCTCTAGAGTGTTCCTGATCTCATTTTTTTGCATTATTCATTATATATTGATTCTTTTTTTATTTCTTCTAGGTCCTTGTTAAACCTTTCTTGCATCTTCTCAGTCCTTGTCACCAGACTATTTATCTGTGATTCCATTTTGATTTCAAGATTTTGGATCATTTTCACTATCATTATTCGGAATTCTTTGTCTGGTATTTTCCCTATCTCTTCCTCTTTTGTTTGGTTTGGTGGGCATTTATCCTGATCCTTTACCTACTGGGTATTCCTCTGTCTCTTCATCCTGTTTATATTGCTGCATTTGGGGTGACCTTTCTGTATTCTGGCAGTTTGTGGAGTTCTCTTTATTGTGGAGTTTCCTCACTGTGGGTGGGTTTGTATCAGTGGCTTGTCAAGGTTTCTTGGTTAGGGAAGCTTGTGTCAGCATTCTGGTGGATGGAGCTGGATTTCTTCTTTCTGGAGTGCAATGACGTGTCCAGTAATGAGTTATGAGATGTCAATGGTTTTGGAGTAACTTTGAGTTGCTCAGGGCTGTGTTCCTGAGTTGCTGGAGAATTTGTGTGGTATGTCTTGCTCTGGATCTTGTTGGCTCTTGGGTGATGCTTGGTTTCAGTGTAGGTATGGAGGTGTTTGATAAGCCCCTATCAATTAATGTTCTCTGGAGTCAGGAGTTCTCTGATGTTCTCAGGATTTGGACTGAAGCCTCCTACTTCTGGTTTTCAGTTTTATTTTTACAGTTGTCTCAAGACTTCCCCTTCTATACCACACCATTGATAAAACATTTAGGTTAAAGACGAAAAGTTTCTCCACACTGAGGGATACCCAGAGAGGTTCACAGAGTTACATGAAGAGAAGAGGGAGGGAGGAGTTGGAGGTGACCTGAGTGAGATGAGGTGGAATCAAAAGAGGAGAGAACGAGCTAGCCAGTAATCAGTTCCTTATGAGTGCTCCACAGTCTGGACCGCTCAGAGATGTTCACGGAATTATACAGAGAGGAGGAGAGGGAGGAAGGAGACAAAGGTGGTCAGGAGTGTAAAAGAGGGGAATGAAAAAGAGAGAGACAGATCCAGCCAGTAGTCAGTTCCCTAAGAGTTCTCCACTGTCTGGAACACACAGAGATTCACAGAGTTGGGTAGAGAAGAAAAGGGGGAGGGAGGAGACAGGGGCGGTCTAGTGGAGAAAAAGGAGAGTCCTAAGGAGGAGAGAGCAGTCAGGTCAGTAATCTCGCTCTCAAATATAAATGGGTACTGAAGATTGGGTTTTTGAAGATACAAAATTGATAACAAATACCAAAAACAAAGATTAAAAATCTACAGTAGAGGTTGATACAGTATTAAAAAATAGAAGAAGGAGAAAAAAGAAAAAAAACAAAGTCACAAGAATTATTATTTAAAAAATTTAAAAAAATAAAAAAATATATAGATACAAAGTTTGCTTTAAAAATAGGGTCTTTTTGGGGGGGAGAGTAACAGTAGGTTATAAAAATGAAAACTTAAGGATAACTAGAGGACTTAAAATTTTTAAAGTGTTAAAAAAGAAGAAGAAAAAGAAAAGAAAAAACAAACATCAAAAAAAAGAATGATCGTAAAAATGGTAAAGATATGCCTAGGACTTTCTCTGTTGTTGTTGTGGGCCGTGTGGGGTCAGTTCATTTTCAGATAGTTCCTTGGTCTGGCTTATATTTCTCAAGATCTATAGGCCCCTTCCTATGTAATGGGTACTAACGACAGGATTTTAATCTGTTGCACCTGTCACTTCCAAGGCAGTTCCCTCTGTTTTAGCTTCTTCTATTTGCTGGTCTCTTCAGTGTCCGATTTCCACCCTGACACAAGGAGGGCGGTGGAGGACAGTTTTTTAGGCTCACTTGTTCAGTTGCGCTGTGGGGAGGGAGGGATGCTGCAAACAAATAACACTGGTGAGTGCTTGCAGTGTCCCAGCCACGCTGGGCCTGCCACCGCTCACAAAGCACACAGCTCAGGCTCTAGGTTGCTCTGCTGGGAACCATCTGAGGCCAGCCCTGAGCTGCATGCACCTCCCAGGTCTAATCCGCTCAGGCTCAGGCACTCATATAGTTCCCAGAGGCGCAAATTGATTGGGCCTGTGTTTTGTGCCCTTCCCAGGTCCGAGTAGCTCAGATGTTTGGCAAGCGCGGTCACTGCGACTTATCACCTCCCCCGTCCCTGCTTCTCAGTTTTCTGGGTGTACAGCTGGTGTACTTTCTCAGGCGGATGATGACTATCCAGAATCCCAAGAAGTCTTAGCAAAGAAGCCTGTCTGCAGTTTCATAGGTAATGTCTTTCTGGGACTGTGATTGCCCCCTTCCTGCCCTTTCGACTCTGGCTGCCTGTCACTGGAGGGGGATGGTCTGCAGATGGCTAATTCTGTTCCGTCCTTTGTTCTGTGTGCGGTCCTGGTAGTGTCTTATGTTAGAGCTTTTCGCGTGGTAGCTATCCCACAGCCTGGTTTGCTAGCCCAAGTTAGCTCGCTCTGGTTACACTCCGGGCATTTGGGGCATTCGGGCCGATCCTTGAAAAGCAACACAGCCCACGTCTCTCTGCCCAGCCCTTGCTTGCTAGTGGCAGATGCAGGCGTCTGCGCTGCTTCTCTGCTGGGGGAGTTACCGTTGGGCTCGTAATCTGTGGGTTTTAATTATTTATTTATATTTTCTCCCTGTTCTGTTGCCCTCTGTGGTTCCAAGGCTCGCCACAGACTCAGCAGTGAGAGTGTTTCCTGGTGTTTGGAAACTTCTCTCTTTTTAAGACTCCCTTCCCGGGACTAAGCTCCCTCCCTACCTCTTTTGTCTCATTTATTGTCTTTTATATCTTTTCCTACCTCTTTTCGAAGACAATGAGCTGCTTTTCTGCGTGCCTGATGTCCTCTGCCAGCATTCAGAAGTTGTTTTGTGGAATTTACTCAGTGTTGAAATGTTCTTTTGATGAATTTGTGTGGGAGAAAGTGGTCTCCCCGTCCTATTCCTCTGCCATCTTAGGACTGCCCCTTCCTACCTGCCGCTTTCAGTGTTTTTAATACACTGTGTCTTGCCCTGTTTCTAGATCAGTTTTGTTTGTTTGTTTGTTTGTTTTTATAAAACAAGAGGTTCTTTTTTATTGTGAGAAGACAATTCCTATTACATGAGTTTTTCCACTATAGTAAAATATATGCAACATAAAGTTCACCATATTAACATTTTAAAATGTACAGTTCAGTAGTATTAAATACATTCACATTGTTGTACAACCATCATCACCCTCCATTTCCAGAATTTTTTTATCTTCTTAAAATGATATTCCCATTCCCTTCTCCCCACAGCCTCTGGCAACCACCACTCCACCATCTTACGTTCCATATCTATGAATTTGAGTACTTTAGACACATCACATAAGTAAAATCATACAGTATTTGTCCTTTTGTGATCTTTCATGAATTTTTTAAAAGTATACCTTTAAATATGTTTTTCAGTTTATTTTGTTTTATTTTCTTGATTAGGGACTCCAATTATGCATGCATTGAGGATGGTGGTTTAGTTGCTAAGTTGTGTTTGACTCTTGCAACCCCATGGATGTAGACTGCCAGACTCCTCTGTCCGTAATATTTCCCAGGCAAGAACACTGGAGTGGGTTGCCATTTCCTTCTCCAGGTGATCTTTCCAACCCAGGAATCAAACCCAGGTTTTCCTGAATTGTAGGCATATTCTTTACCAACTGAGCCACCAGGACAGTCCTATAGAATTGAGGATACTTCCACATAATATAAATAGATAATACCTTAAATTATTTTTAAGTCTTTATCTTTCATTTCCCTCATTTTGATTCTCACTTATTCATTTTTTTGTAAACATTCTCCTTTGCAACCTTCGTGTTTGTCTTTACTTCTGCAATTTTTTTCCATTTCTTTTCTAAGATAAGACAGTTCATATTTCAGCTCACACATTTTCTTGGCATCTCTTACTTGAGTTCATTTGTGTTTCTAGACTAATGTTATAGAGATTCTTGTTTCATGAGGTCGTTTTTCTCAATGCACACTGAAATACTTGTGCACATTTTTCATAGGCACCATGGCAATGAGTTTACCCTGTGGTGCAAACCTTTATGTTTTATGCTTCCTTTTGTATATTATCTTTTATATAGATGCTGTTCTAGTTCTTTTTGTACTATTCATCACTGAATGAGTTGGGTTGTTCTTGGACAAGCAATTTTCAGGGATTTTTCTGTAGATATTTGAGAATATTCTTAAAATCTTCAAAATTCAAATGATTTTTCCTCTGCTTATCTCTCCAGACTGCTTTTTGCTAAAATTTCTCTTCTGAGAAATATATATATATATTTTTTAGCCCTCTCTTCTCTACTTTTATCCAAACCATTCAGCTCAGGGTGGAAAGCAGGTTTATCATCAGTACTTCCCAGACTTGTTCCCACCCTCATTGCTTCAAACAATGGGTAGTTTCACAGTTCACAATGAACCATTTACCTTTACGAAAGAAACTTGCTGTACTTTCTAAAATATGCCACTGCTGACCAATTCTGTAATTCTCATATTATTCCCTGCAATTTCTACTATCAACCTTCTCCTCAATACATATGTTTCAAGTTAGCTTCCTAGTTTCCCTGAAAATGCAGTTAGAGAGGTTTTTATTATCATTGTAGTTTTTGTATGATTTCTAAGAGTTGAAAGGGAATTTAGGTGCTGACTCATGCAGGCAAATTCTCTTAGTAATTTCTTAGCTCCAAAAAGCCACATATGTCTCAAACTGGAAAACAGATAGCCTTCATATTGCATTATATAATAGTTGAGGTTCAATTCCTGACATTATCTGGAGTGTGCTTCTTGGGTCACTTCTAATATTATCTTTTATTTATCTTTTTTTTAAATTCTTATATTCCACAAGAGTGCTTATTTGTTAATACTAGGTACTTAACCAATATTTGTTAGATTCTAATTGATGAGTGACTGGTGGATATTATATATCAAACTGGTGCTCATCTTACACAGTTTGAGAAATTCTCTACTGACCTAAGAAACTTTTGGCTAGTTAATTACCTCTACCTAATCAGTCAATACTTTATCTACTCAAATATTTCTTAATTGATGTGTACAAATTGTAGATCAATTATTATATATGAGACCATTGACAGACTCCAAATTTAGACAACAATAGTGCTGATATATAGGAATAATTTCCATACATTTTGAGAAGTGTATTGTACCTCAGCATATAAATTTAATTTGATGGGCCAATACACATTCAAAACAATGGTATCAGTTCAGTTCAGTAGTTCAGTCGTGTCCGACTCTTTGTGAAGCCATGAATCGCAGCACACCAGGCCTCCCTGTCCATCACCTACTCCCGGAGTTCACTCAGACTCGCATCCATCGAGTCAGTGATGCCATCCAGCCATCTCATACTCAGTCGTCCCCTACTCCTCCTGCCCCCAATCCCTCCCAGCATCAAAGTCTTTTCCAATGAGTCAATTCCTCACATGAGGTGGCCAAAGTACTGGAGTTTCAGCTTTAGCATCATTTCTTCCAAAGAAATCCCAGGGTTGATCTCCTTCAGAATGGACTGGTTGGATCTCCTTGCAGTCCAAGGGACTCTCAACAGTCTTCTCCAACACCACAGTTCAAAAGCATCAATTCTTTAGTGCTCAGCCTTCTTCACAGTCCAACTCTCACATCCATACGTGACTACTGGAAAAACCATAACTTTGACTAGACGGACCTTAGTCGGCAGAGTAATGTCTCTGCTTTTGAATATGCTATCTAGGTTGGTCATAACTTTTCTTCCAAGGAGTAAGCGTCTTTTAATTTCATGGCTGCAGTCACCATCTGCA
>SJYQ01004706.1:921510-955908 GCA_006410935.1 Redunca redunca | reverse complement strand
AATGAATTTTTCAAGAAGCATTGTAGAGGTTTATCATCACTACCCCTTTTTAAATTTTATTATAATAAATATGAATTGCAAAAGCATTTTGCATTCTTTACTGATGCATATTTTAAAATATCTTTCAAGTCTTACTTCTTAAGAATAAAAGTGTTTTCTTGATGAAAGCTAGGAATATCAATTCTTAAAGTAATATTATTAATATTTATTATTCCTAGAATATTTACAATGTCAAACACAAAGACATTATTTGACTTATTTCTATGTAAGAAAAAATACAGTATTTCCTCATACTCCATTTTGTCATGTGGGGTATATATGCATGTATGTATATTTAAGTGAACTTCCAAAGTAATATGTTTCCAATTGAGGAATAAGTGATCCACATATTATATTAGAATCTATTAAAGTTCTATGACATTTATTTCTGTATTCCACATGGTGCTTACAACAATGTGTGTATGTATTATATATATATATGTATGTATGTATGTATTTTGTGTATATATATATATAATATATGTATTACAGTTGTCTTCCCTGGTGGCTCAGTCCATAAAGAATCCAGCTGCAATGCAGGAGACCTGGATTCAACCCCAGGGTCAGGAAGGTACCCTGGAGAAGGAAATGAAAATCAGCTCCAGTATTCTTGCCTGAGAAATCCTGTGGACAGAAAAGCGTGAAGGGCTACCATCCATAGGGTTGTAAAGACTCAGACATGGCTTAGTGACTGAACTAACTAAACTCTATATTACACACATATAAAATTAGTATTAGTCATAACTTTCAAAAATTTATAACTGGGAGAACATAAGTACCCTCATAAAATCTACATTCATATCATTAGGGACACTTTAAAAAAAATTATGTCAGAGTATAGTTGATTAACAATGTTTGTTTCAGATGAACAGCAAAGTGATTCAGTTATACATATACATGTATCTAATCTTTTTCATATTCTTTTCCAGTTAGGTTGTTATAGACTAGTGAGGAAAGTTCCTTGTGTTATACAGTTGGTTTCTGTTTGTTATCTATTTTAAATATAACAGTGTGTATGAGTCAATTCCAAACTCCCATTTTTTTTAAATTGAAGTGTAGCTGATTTACAATATTGTGTTAATTTCAAGTATACAGCCTAGTGATTCAGTAGTTTTGCAAATTACATTACATTATAGGTTATTACAAGATAATGGATATAATTCCCTGTGCTACACACACAGCACAGCACACAGTATATCCTTGTTGCTTACCTATTTTATATATAGTACTTTTAATCCATTAATCATATACCCCTAATTTGTCCCTCCTTCTTTCCTCTCCCCTTTGGTAACCACAAGTTTGTTTCCTATACCTTGATTACTGTGACAGCCTCAAAGTGGCCCCCAATAATCCCTGCCTCCTAGTATTCACAGAGCTGTATAATCCCCTTTTTTAAAGTATGTTGGGTTTACTGATTCACTTTAAAAAATTCTTATTTCTTTCTTCATCTTTATTAAAGTATAATTGATAAATAAAAATTGTATATATTTAAGATATACAACTTAATGTTTTGATATATGTCTGCATTGTGAAATAATTGCCACAATCAAGCTAATTAATATATCTATCATGTCACATGGTTACCTTTTGGATGATGAGGACACAAGACCATGATAGCTCAGTTGGTAAAGAATCTGCCTGCAATGCAGGAGACCCCAGTTCGATTCCTGAGTTGGGGCGATCTGTTAGAGAAGGGATATGCTACCCACTCCAGTATTCTTGGGCTTCCCTTGTGGCTCAGCTGGTAAAGAATCTGTCTGCAATTTAGGAGATCTGGGTTCAATCCCTAGGTTGGGAAGATCCCCTGGGGAAGGGAAAGGCTACCCACTCTAGTATTCTGGCCTGGAGAATTCCATAGGCTGTATAGTCCATGGAGTCATAAAGAGTCAGACATGAATAAGTGTCTTTCATTTTCACCATCGACAAATTTCAACTAAATAATATGGTATTGTTACTATAGTCACATTGCTGTACATTAGATCTGCAGAGTTATTAATTTTACACAAATGAAGCTTTGTACTCATTGACTGACATTTTCTCATTTCCCTCTCTGCCCAGCTTCTGCTGCTGCTGCTGTTGTGTCGCTTCAGTCATGTGACCCCATAGGCGGCAGCCCACTAGGCTCTCCCATTCGTGGGATTTTCCAGGCAGGAACACTGGAGTGGGTTGCCATTTCCTTCTCCAATGCATGAAGGTGAAAAGTGAAAGTGAAGTCGTTCAGTCTTGTCCGACTCTTAGCGACCCCATGGACTGCAGCCCACTAGGCTCCTCTGTCCATGGGATTTTCCAGGCAAGAGTACTGGAATGGGGTGACATTGCCTTCTCCACCGCCCAGCCTCTGGTAGCTACCATTTTAGTCTCTGCTTTTATGAGTTTAACTGCTTTAGAAGTGATAGGGTGCCAATTTCAAAATCAGGTTTTCAAGAGACTGTACCTTCCTTCTGTATGTTTTTTCTTTGTCTCTCTAATATTACTTGAGCTGGCAACAGCTAGTTGCCATGTTGTTGGCAGCCCTGTGGAGAGGCCCATATAGAATGTTGGAGAATTGAAGCCCTCAATGCAACAGACTGCAAGGTACAGAAGCTCTTCTATAACCACTTGAGAAGCAGATATTTGAGCCCCACATGAATTATAACATGTAGCTCTGACCTATAGCTTAGCAGCCTCGTGAGAGACCACGAGCTAGAGGCACCCAGCTAAATTGTGCCCAAATTCCTGACTCACAGAAAGTACGAGGCAACAAATGTCTGTTGTTTAAAGCTGCTAAGTTTGGTGATAATTTGTTAGTAGACATTTGGGCTTCCCTGGTTGCTCAATGGTAAAGAATCTACCTGCTGTATCAGGATATGCAGGTGCGATCCTTAGGTTGGGCAGATCCCCCAGAGGAGGAAATCTCAACCCACTCCAGTGTTCTTGCCTGGGAAATCCATGGGCTACAGTCTATGGGCTCACAAAAGAGTTGGACATGACTTAGCAACTAAACAACAGCAAACAGACAAATACTGCAGTTACCAATAACCTAACCTCCCTAATCTAAGTTTTCTGACACAAGGTTACTAAGATAACTTTACAGAGGCTATAGACAAGAATTTCTTCATAAAAGTAAGACTGAATAGACTATTTATTCTAAACATTCATAATTTTAATATACATTTTCTAATATAAATTTGGAAGTTAATAAAATGAAAACATAAAAGTCTATTTTTTAACACATGAAGTTATGAGTTATTACAGAAAAAAATATTTTTTTCACTTGATGAGTAGCTGGTTTCAGAATTGTATCAAAGAAATAGCTTATCTTCAGCTCTTTCTTAAGCTCCAAATTTGTATATACACCTACCTACTCAACATATCTACCTGAATACTTTAAAGCAGTCTCAAATTGAACATGTTTGTAACTAGTATGATTATAACATGATCTTTTCTTTTTCCAAACCTGCTCTTCTCTGTGTTTCCCCTCTTAGTATATAGCCGCATAATGCCTCCATTTCTACACTTCAGAAAGTAAGGAGGAGACAGGTTATTTTGCTCCAACAAACTGTAAGTAATTTGTGTGTGCTTAGTTGCTTAGTCATGTACGACTCTTTGCGATTCCGTGGACTGCAGCTCACCAGACGCCTCTGCCCACGGAATTTTTCAGGCAAGAATACTGGAATGGGTTGCCAATGGGTTCCTCCTCCAGGGAATCTTCCTGACCCAGGGATTGAACTGTGTTTCTTGCATCTCCTACATTGGCAGGAGAATTCTTTATCTCTATGCCACCTGGGGAGCTGTGTGTAATTTAACACAGGTTAAATAACATAGAAGCAGATTCCTCTTTCATGTGGTTTCCAAATAAGTGGTCTGAAGAGATAAGTTGTTGAGGTAGCCTTGCTATCATTAGTACATGACTTCCATTTTGGAGTTCAAAGCAGTTTTTCAAATGCTGACCATCTCTCTGTGGGAAAAGAGAAAAGTTAGGGAATAAAACACATGATCAAATAGTACCATGTATCATTTTTGCTCACACGCCACTGGCCAGAGCTTAGTCACAAGGACACATCAAACTGAAAAAGGAATTGTAGTCTGGAAATGATTGTCCATGATGCTGCTGTTGCTGCTAAGTCGATATAGTCGTGTCTGACTCTGTGTGACCCCATAGATGGCAGCCCACCAGGCTCTGCCGTCCCTGGGATTCTCCAGGCAAGAACACTGGAGTGGGTTGCCATTTCCTTCTCCAATGCATGAAAGTCAAAAGTGAAAGTGAAGTCGCTCAGTCGTGCCCGACTCTTAGCGAGCCCAAGTAAAATCCAAGTGGGCCAGCATGGTTTGAGATGAAGATTAGGGGCTCTTAGGGCAAACAGTCTGGCTTCAAATTCCTCCTCTACCAGTGGCCAAGCTGTGTACTCTTGGGTAAGATAATTTGCTTCTTTCTGCATCAGATTCCTCATATGGAAAATGTACATAATCTCATCTACTTCACAGAAAACTACTTATAAAGTATTTAGAACTGTGCCTGGTACAGTTAAGTCTTTTACAGCTAAAATGAGTGGGAAATAACATATATTGCATCTCTTAATGGCAGGAGATAATAGGTACTCATGGACTGCAAACACCGAAATTTTAATCCTGTTCATTTATTCTCCATATTTAATCTGTCACCAAATTCTGTTAGTTTTTCTTCTTAAACTGTCCCCAGGTTTGTTGTAACCATTTTGAATCTTCCCTTCCTTCCCTCCACCCTAAAATATGCTCTCCAGACTCTTTCCAAACTGAAAGCATAATCATTTCATTCTCCATCCATCATTAGCCATGGTTTCTCAGAGCTTCTCAGGGTTTTTAGATGGAAAGAAACAAGGAAGGAAGAGAGGAAGGAACGAAGGAAGGAAGCCTTACAAGGCTGCATACCCCTGGACTCTGCCTATGCTTTCAGCTTCCTCTTTCCCAGTCTCTCAACACTCTTAAGTGATATTAATATGCCTTATTTCTGTTTATTTTGGTGCTATACCAGGTTTCCTCTAGACCCAATGTTCTTGCATGTTTTCTTGCCCCAGCATGGAATGTACTCACTCCTCTTTCAGTCGACTAATATTATTTTTGTTTGAAATTTAGATTAATTATCACTTCCTTTCTAAATAAGGCCACTTCCTGGTTTATAGATGGCCATCTTCTCACTGTGTCCTCATCTGGCAGAAGGAGCAAAGGAGCACTCTGGGTTCTCTTTTCTAAGAGCACAAATTCCATTTATGAGGGATCCATTCTCATAACAAAATCACTTCCCAAATGCTTCACTTCCATAGACCATTATATTGGGGTTAGGATTTCAACCTGTAAATTTTGAGGGGGACATAAAAATCAATCTGTAGCATGCCTATGTATGAAGCTGTCTTGTACCCTGCAGGCAAGCCCATTTGCTA
This sequence comes from Redunca redunca, assembly GCA_006410935.1. Classification (NCBI taxonomy): domain Eukaryota; kingdom Metazoa; phylum Chordata; class Mammalia; order Artiodactyla; family Bovidae; genus Redunca; species Redunca redunca. The sequence continues at coordinate 950,473 of SJYQ01004706.1, read as the reverse complement.
CATGAACGGCCGTGGGTGAGTGTCATCACTGCCATATGCATCAGAAGAGTCAATCATCTGAGCTCTAACCAAATCTTTGACTCACAAATTATGACGTCCTATAAACAACTGTTGTTGTTTTAAGCTTTAGAGTTTCTGGGTTATTTGTTAAGTAACAATAGTGAACAGTAGCCTAACAGGAAATATGCATTTCTCAGAATTATCCTGAAACTTCTAATCCTTGTATCATAAGAGTATGTCATAATTCACCTAAAGCTTACTAAATATGTTCAGTGGAACCCACTAGTATAATTCAAGCACATAATAATTTAGCTCTGCCATTTTTTTCCCTCTAAAAGAAAAAAAAAAACACTAAACTTTTATTCTAGAGTGTATTGATAGCTAGTTTAGTTGTCTACATTTTTGCCAATAATGCTACATGTTTTTCTCTTTGTTTACAAATTCATTACAGCTGTATAGGCTTACACTTGAACAATATGGGGGTTAGGGTAACTGGCCTATCTGAAGTCCAAAATTCATGTATAAATTTACAGTCTGCCTTCATATGCATGGTTCCATATCCATGGAACTATATGCGGGCATCATATAGTGTAGTAGTTTGCATCTTTTGAAAAAATTGCCATATAAATGAACCCACATAGTTTAAACTTGTGTTGTTCAAGGATCAATCATATTTTAAATACACATCTGAGTGAACAACTAGTAAAAATGTTCATCCAGGTGAGAATCAGAGAAAAAATGAAGGAAAAGACATAAAACCTAGAGAGACAGTAAATGTCTAGCACTTAACTTCAAGACTGCTTTAAAAGTGAAGTGAAAGTGTTAGTTGCTCAGTCGTGTCTGACTCTTTGTAACCCCATGGACTGTAGCCCACCAGGTTCCTCTGTCCATGGGACTCCCCAGGCAAGAATACTGGAGTAGGTTGCCATTTCCTTCTGTTTGCTCCAACTTCCAAAGTTTAACTAATTTCATTATATGAATATAATTTTTTTTTCTTTTAGTTTGTGAGGAATTTATTTTAACATAATTATTTTATGTATTGTGAATTACTTTCAAATTTGAATTTTTAAAACATTTTTCCCATGAAGAACTCAATTCTACTTGGATAATACCAAAGGATTAAAGGTTGAAAATCTAGTTAGATCAAACATCTTTCATGGAGTTTTATCCAGGAAGTGAGATTTCAAATCAAAGGGATTCTTCACAATATCTAAGTTTATGTATATCACTTTGCTGATGAGATGTTCTGATGCCCTTGAAAATTCTCTGATGCTCATCCAAACAGATTGCTCACGTCAGCATCTCTGAAAACATAAGCATATATAGAACTTTCCTTCTTGATTATTCCTTATAAATTTATTTACTTTTTTTTTTATCATAATCACCAAAGTCATCCCATGAATAGCTGTGGTCAATTTCTTCCTCAGTGGAATCAAAGAATCCAACATTTAATATTTATACAAGCAAACTAATTTCTATGAGTCACAGTATATTGTGAATCCTTGTCTTACAGTATAGTACCCATAAAAATGTGTTATATGAAAGTATTCTTTCTTTTATCTCTACTTCAGGTACTGTTTCCTGAATTTCTAACAGCTTTTCATTCTTTCTTTTATTTTTTTCATTATTTCTTTGCATTTAAAACAAATTCACTTATGAATCTGGCAAACAACATAACATCTTTAACCAAAGAACAGGGTATCTGGTTCTCCTTCAAATAGACAAGAACATATTTTCTTTGGAGTGATCAAAGGGACAGGGCAGTTGGCAAATTTCAAAGCATGATTATGTGTTAAACATTATCCTATTCTCTCTAAAGCCAACTGCTGAAAGAACTCATTGGCTAAAAAAGAGCTTCACTTTTTTTTTTTTTTTGGATGAAGTTTTAAATTTTATTTATCTGGACAGTTATAAAATGGAATTCTTTCTTGTGGTTCCCAAATAATAAATTTCATAGATGTATATGGCAGAATGACAACATTAAACTTATAGTACATTCTCCAGGAACCAAAAGCTGGCATCCTGTTGAGATGTCCATAGTTGGAAACCACAACTGCAAAGTCTGTGGTGATTCCTATCCAACAGCAAGTGCTAGAAGGTTTTCTCTCCAAATACCCCTCATAAAAGACAGATACGTGTGCATTGTGTGTGTATGCTCAGTTCCACAGTCATGTCCGACTCTTTGCGACCCCATGGACCATAGCCCACCAGTGTCATCTGTCTATGGAAATTTTCTAAGCCAGAACACTAGAGTGAGTTGCCATTTCCTACTCTAGGGTAGCTTCTCAACCCAGGGACCGAACCCACTTCTCTTGCAACTCCTGTATTGGCAGGCAGATTTTTTTTTTAACCAATGCACCACCTGGGAAGCCCAAAAAGACAGATACAGAACATCTCATATTTGAAGATCCCTGCTTCATGCATTGGAGAAGGAAATGGCGACCCACTCCAGTGTTCTTGCCTGGAGAATCCCAGGGACAGGGGAGCCTAGTGGGCTGCCGTCTGTGGGGTCGCACAGAGTCGGACACGACTGAAGCAACTTAGCAGCAGCAGGAGCAGCAGCTTGCCTGCTGGCACCAGAATAGCACCTATAGGAAAAATAATCCCCGATCTAATTCATATGATTTTAAAAACAAACAAACAAAAAAAAACCTCCTAATGAACTTCCAAATGATTCAGCTTCATCCCATCTTCAGTAGGCCAGCAACTGACTTCTTTCTTCTTTATAGATTTCTGGTAATATTTTACTTTCTTTCACAAGTCAAAGGTACATTCATGAACTAGGAGAAAAAAAAAACAACATACCTGGCTTAATTCTAATTTAGCAGATTTTGCTACAAACAAACAAAAACAGCTGAGAGTAAATGTAGGCAGGCCTGGATTGTTGTTCCACTGAAATTCACTTACAATGCCTAGACAGCATTAACTCTGTATCACCTAAGAAATATTAGTTTAAGTTGCTTGAGGCATTTTGTTCAAGTAGCAAAACAAGACTCCTTTTCACTGTGCAAAGTCTATGCTTTGAAGCTATGGGAGCAAGAAAAAAAGAAAAACCTAAAATAATCTCTGCCCTTGATATATTTTAGAAGAGAGAAATTTCTGTAGATGATGGTACATAGCAGAGGTTTTGCGTGATTGACCAGTTCTCTCAGAAACAGAAATGAGTAGAAGGCAGAAACATCAATTGCATTTAAACTGGACTAATGTCTTTGGACTCAGAATAGCCTGAAATCAAATCCTGGGTAAACCCCCTAGCAGCTGGTGTTGCCTTGGGGCCTGTTACTTAACTTCTGTAAGCCTCACTTTCTTTACCTCTTTAGTGGGGATCAAAGAACACATCTCTCAGGGTGACTGTGAATATTACATTACAGCAGTAAAATAAATTCTGAGCAGCACGTCTTACATTACTAACTTTGAGTTTAAGTTATATAAACTTGTATTTAAAATGAAGGTATTTTACTGCACTGGAACTGACAACACCTTAGTAAAAATTTAATAGCTAACATCAGAATAGGAGTTTCCTTAAATGGTAACATTTCCCCAGCTAGAACTTTTGCTGAGGTTAAATTGTCACATTATTTTAAAAAGATATTGTTGGTTGATGCACGGTAAAATTTAAAATCAAAACTTGAAAAATATTTCAAGATGATTTAATTCTATCTGATTGTTTCGTAGGGCAATGCACAGCCCCCACAGAAGCTAAATTGGAGACATAGGTAAGCAGTACCCTACTGCATGCCAAGGACAGATGTTTGTAATCAAACTAAGCTAACTGCAACTTTCTGAATTTCCTGGATTTATCTGAAAAAAAATCTGAGACCTTGTTAAATGTGTGAGGATTATTTGGAGTGATATGAAAGTACAACAAAATGTAATGGAACTATGACACTGCAATTTGAGTAAGGTACAGCTCAATCGTGCCTAGATATTTTCTCTATTGGTACTTAAAATTGCAAGCAATTTTGTAAACTTTTTATAGGATGTATAAAACATTGCTGTACGTGATCTTCAGGGTTTCTGTTTCCAATCGTCTGTTACATTTCTTCCTGATTATTCTTCTTACTAAACTTGTTGCACGTCAGCTCTAGTTATAAGATTATTCAAAACAGAGATTTTAAATATCTGTGTGCATGTATTAAAGTTCTTGTAAAGAATTAGAATTTAGTGCTGAAACTTGCTGTGATGAAACAGTAGTAACAAGAGCAGCAATGGGAAAAGCAAAACGTAAAGGAAATACAGGACTTGATATGTAGGAGTGAGTTTCTTTACATTCATTGTGCTATTTTGTGGTGGAAAGTCTCTGAAAGTTTTTTTTCAGGAAGCTTGTTTCTGCTAAAATAAACATAGCTGGCATTCACCTGGTCTTTTACCTAGGAATCACTCTATGCTGCTTTAGCCATCAGTAATATGTAAGCATCATTTGTAATAGCATAATTTACCATGTATACTTGTCTAATTATAATCTTATTAGCATACCACTTTCCCCCAAAGCTATAATGGGATAAGAAACAAAGAAAGGTAAAGAGAATGACTAATGAACCATAGAAGTTACTTTATGGTTTATTTAAATAAAATCTAATCTTATAACAAAAAATTAGAGTTTCTGCATCTTTAGGGAACAGTGTCATTTAAGCAAATGTCTTAGAGTGACAATATGTAGCATAGGAGATACAGAGAGAAAATCACTCAGATAAGGGGGCAGGAGGAAGAGGGGACGACCGAGGATGAGATGGCTGGATGGCATCGCTGACTCGATGGACGCAAGTCTGAGTGAACTCCGGGAGTTGGTGATGGACAGGGAGGCCTGGCTTGCTGCGATTCATGGGGTTGCAAAGAGTTGGACACGACCGAGCAACTGAACTGAACTGAACTGAACTGAAAGAAGATGAGAATGAATTTTTAAATCTCATTAGGAAAAAGAAAGCAAATGACATAGAGAAAGTCTATGACTTTAAAAACTGTCATCAAATAAAGCACTCTGCTTTTAGAATTACTCATGCACCAATTTAGCACTGCTGCTGCTGCTAAGTCGCTTCAGTCGTGTCCGACTCTGCGCGACCCCATAGATGGCAGCCCACCAGGCTCTGCTATCCCTGGGATTCTCCAGGCAAGAACACTGGAGTGGGTTGTCACCTCCGTCTCCAATGCATGAAAGTGAAAAGTGAAAGTAAAGTCTCTGAGTCGTGTCCGACTCTTAGCGACCCCATGGACTGCAGCCTACCAGGCTCCTCCCTCCACGGGATTTTCCAGGCAAGAGTATTAGGATGGTGATATCTTGCACACCACTCCCCTGAAAGGGACAGTTTTTCTTTAAACAATTATCTGCTAAAAACAAGAAAAGAGGTCAATCTAAACTATATTTCTGAACATAGTAGAGAGCTAATGGTGGCAGGTTAAATGTCAAAAGTTTGATTTCGATCAAAAGGAAATAAATGTTTAAAAGCTTTGATTTGATAGTTAAATTCAAATAGTACTCCAATTAACAATTAAACATATAAAATGTAATAAAAGGAAAGATGATGATAGTGAGATGTGTATATATTGTACTAATTTCAAAATAATTGGGAATGAAAGATGCTCAGTCAGTCATGTCTGACTCTTTGTGACCCCAGGAGCCTGCCAGTCTCCTCTGTCTGTGGAATTGTCCAGGCAAGAATGGTGAAGTGGGTTGCCATTCCCTTCTGCAAACTATAAAGGTGTTCTCATAAAATGGCATTCACATCTGTCTCTGAAATACAGATATAATTTTATCTGCTTCTGTGTAAGTAAGGATGGATATTGGGAAAAGTAAGCAGGCAAACTGGGCTTCCCTGGTGGCTCAGCGATAAAGAACCCACTTGTCAATGTAGGCAACACAGGTTTGATCCCTGAGTTGGGAAGGTCCTCTGGAGGAAGAAATGGCAACCCACTCCAATATTCTTGCCTGGGAAATTCCATGGGCAGAGGAGCCTGGCGGGCTACAGTCCATGGGAACACAAAAGTATTGGACACAACTTAGTGACTAAAATAACAAAAACAAGCAGACTACTTCCAGCAAACCTAGAAATCAAGTCAGGAAAGAATGATAACATCTGTACTTACATGTGATATTCAGGGGGAGAAGGGTTCATCCATGTCTAGCAAGGTTATGAATTAACTGTTGTAGGAAGAAGGTGACTGTGTTGAATCTGACTAGTCCACTGTTCTCAAAGATGAAACTTCTAAATTAGCATGGTTGTTACAAGGTGATATAAAGAAAATAAAATAAATAATAAACTGAAATGAGTATTATCTAAGCAGCTGTTAATAGATGTGACAGTGGCAAAAGGAAACATGGGAAAAGACCTAGGGACAGAGATAGGGACAAAAGAATCTATGTAAGTGGAACTCTTACTAGCTCAGGGGCCTCAAAAGCATTTTAGAATCCCAAGTGATTCATGGGAAAAACTAAAAGTGATTGCAGCTTCCATATCTTTTCTGGTTAGTAGTGAAGATGGCTGACAGTGGGGTATGGACAGGAAGCAGTCTTTGTGGTAACTGATTTGGTTAAAGTGACTTGAAATTTGTTATTGGTTTACTGCTCAGAAGATTAATGGGAGGAGGGTCAATGATGTATCATTTATGAAACATTTGCCTACTTAACTCCTAGAACCAGTGAAGCCCAACTCCTAAAACAAAATAGATAATTGCTATTTAGTTCTCTTTCTTTTATACATATATATATAATATATAATTATTTGTAGTATTTAGTTGTAGTATATATGTACAAGAGTGCAGGCTTAGTCATATTTGATTCTTTGGGACCTCATGGACTATATAGCCCACCAGGCTTCTTTGTACATGGGCTTTTCTAGGCAAAGAACACTGGAGGAGGTTGCCACTATTTCCTTCAGGGGATCTTCCTGACGTGGGGATCAAACCAGCATCTCTTATTTCTTTTGCATTGAGCAGACAGATTCTTTACCAACTGAGCCACCTGAGAAACCCCTATATATATTTAGTTATTGTATATATATTTAATTGTAGTATATAGTTAGTTTTATATACGTATATTTAGCTCTATATAGTCAAGGCTATCAGAGAAGGCAATGGCACCCCACTCCAGTACTCTTGCCTGGAGAATCCCAGGGATGGGGGATACTGGTGGGCTGCCGTCTATGGGGTCACACAGAGTAGGACACAACTGAAGTGACTTAGCAGCAGCAGCAGCAGCAGCATCAGTCAAGGCTATGGTTTTTCCAGTGGTCATGTGTGGATGTGAGAGTTGGACTGTGAAGAAAGCTGAGCACCAAAGAATTGATGCTTTTGAACTGTGGTGTTGGAGAAGACTCTTGAGAGTCCCTTGGACTGCAAGGAGATCCAACCAGTCCATTCTGAAGGAGATCAGCCCTGGGATTTCTTTGGAAGGAATGATGCTAAAGCTGAAACTCCAGTACTTTGGCCACCTCATGCGAAGAGTTGACTCATTGGAAAAGACTCTGATGCTGGGAGGGATTGGGGGCAGGAAGAGAAGGGGACAACAGAGAATGAGATGGCTGGATGGCATTACGGACTCGATGGACTCGAGTCTGAATGAACTCTGGGAGTTGGTGATGGACAGGGAGGCCTGGGGTGCTGCGATTCATGGGGTTGCAAAGAGTTGGACACGACTGAGCAACTGAACTGAACTGAACTGATACATGTATGTATATATAAATATGTATTTTGTCATATATGTATATATTTAGTTCTAGGCAAGTCATCTAATCTTATGATTCCTAAATTTCTTCATCTATAAAATGATGCTTATTTATGGTACCTTTTTGAGGAATCAAGTATTTGGCAATTTTTGAATCACCTATACTGTAATTAGAAATCATGACTGAAAATACTTTGTGTTCCTCCCAGAGAAGATTCACTTTAAAGGTAGCATTGCTTCTCTTGTATCTTTAAAGAGCCTCTTCAGAATTTTATATAATCCAACATGCTGGCAAAAATAAATAAATAAATAAATAATGGCCTAAACAGAAAAATAGCTTTTAAGCTTAACTCTACTGCATTACTTAATGGTCCTCTAAGAATAATAGACACCAAAATAGTACAAAACTACCTCAACATTAAGGGATCATACAATATTCATTACCCCAACTAAAATAATGCATAATAGAAGCATTCAGCACTTTCTAAACTAGTTCAGTTTTGGTTTGACTAATGATTTTGGAGCCTTTGTTTATCTAAGTGTACCAATGTCCAGGGAGTCAATATATATATCATTAAACCATTACCTGTGTATCTGCTTAAGCCATCCACTTTTGAAAGATCTAGTACTGTTAGGCTTAGACATTTCAATTAAATTAACCATTTTGAGTCATATTTTACACAGTAATTATTTGAAATATCAAAAATTGAAAGCAAGTTTTATTCTATCACCATTTTACTTTAAAACATAAATCACCATTTTACTTTAAAAGCAACAACAACGAAAGAAAGCTTTTGCAAAACACTTCAGAAAACAAACAAACACACAAACCCCCAAAAAACTATGAGTGGGATGTAAATCGGTTGGGATCAGATATTTTAGGCTCCAAGTTTATGACACTGGGCCTTCTCCCTATTCTTGGTACTAGGTGTCCAGCCAGAGTTAAGGTTGCTCCTCATTTAAGTATAATTAAATCTGACCTGAGCTAGGAAAATCTAGATTCTTAAAAAATATAGAATATAAAGTTTGTGCTCAGTTTATGGAAAAATAAAATAGGTAAAATCTAGAAGACAGAGCATAGTGAGAAAAAAGAAATTTAAGATTGGCATTGCTCACAGCAGGTTTAGCCAGCACCCTAGTGCCGGGATGTTTGACGCTGGTAATATAGAAACACTGGCAAGATGTTGTCATCCATTCAAATCTAGGCACAAGTAGCCAGAATCATATGAATAAATTTCAAAGGAAAGGTGAATGAAAACTGTGGTATGTATGTTTATAAAAGTAGAAGTGAAAGTGTTAGTTGCTCAGCTGTGTCTGACCCTTTGCTACCCTATGGACTATAGCCCACCAGGCTCCTCTGTCCATGGAATTCTTCAAGCAAGAGAATTGGAGTGGGTAGCCATTCCCTTCTCCAGGGGATCTTCCCAACCCAGGGATCGATCTGGGTCTCCAGCATTGCAGGCAGATTCTTTACAGTCTGAGCCACTGGAGAAGCCCATGTATGTTTATATAAAACACCAGAAGTCTGACAAGATTACATCCTTTGATTCTAAATTATTTCTTTTTTTAGTACAAAATTAATGTCAGGTCCTGGACTTCCACAAGGACTATTTATATTTGTTCAAGAAACCACAAATTCATGACTGCTAATATGGCATAAAAAATTGTCCACATAAAATGGAATAAAGCATTACAGAAATATTTAAGTGATCCTTCAGACACTTAATGAGAAATACTGCTTAGTTGATAATGTCGGAGAGTAGAAGTGCAAAAATTCTCAGCTGAATTCAGCTGAATCATAGCAAAAGTGTTAGTTGAACATCTCATTTATCTGCTTTAGGTGATTCTTTTTTGCATACTGACCTTTATTACATGACTTGGCAAAATTGCATATCACAAAATGGCAATAGCCTCTAGAGTTTGTTTTGAAGGTTCCAAACCTCAAATATTAAATTGATGAATGCTGTGGTACATTGCAAAGCATTATATTTCAGAGACATTTTATAAATTCCACTTTGTGTTTCACAAATCAGTTTCTAATCAAATTCAACATTCTCTGGAAGATCTTATACTACATAATAAAAAATATGTGTTAAAAAATTACTTCCTGAAAGAGAGGTGGGAAAGCAGTATATTAGCACAATGCTTCTTTAGAATATTTAAAGGAGTCTTGATCAAGAGGAAGGTGATATATGTATACACATGGTCGATTCATGCTGTTGTGCAGCAGAAATTAATATAACATTGAAAATGATTATATTCCAACAAAAATGATCTAGGTAAAAGTATATATAGACTATATATATATTTATGCAATGGCACCCCACTCCAGTACTCTTGCCTGGAAAAATCCCATGGATGGAGGAGCCTGGTTGGCTGCAGTCCATGGGGTCGCTACGAGTCTGACACGACTTTTCACTTTCACTTTTCACTTTCATGCATTGAAGAAGGAAATGGCAACCCACTGCAGTGTTCTTGCCTGGAGAATCCCAGGGATGGCAGAGCCTGATGGGCTGCCGTCTATGGGGTTGCACAAAGTCGGACATGACTGAAGCGACTTAGTAGCAGTAGCAGCAGCAAACTTCTGTTGACTATATCCTAGTTTATTTTTTGTATATGTATATGCTTCTGTTTATGTATGCCCTTAGGATGGGGGAGGAATCTTAAGAGGGTTGTCCAATACATTGTAACCTGCTAGGGTTATTCAATTTATCTCAAGTGCAATAACTACAATATCATAGACTATTAGAATTGGAAACAATCTTTGACTTATTTTTGCCTGTCTAAACTTTGAAGTATCACTGCAAACTTCCACATAGATTTTAATCCAGTCTCTGTCTGAACATATCCAGTTTGTTTTTGAGGAAAATGATCTGTCCTGTGAATCTGAAGTCCTAGAGTCGGAGGTCCATTTGTCAGGCTCCCAGGCTTCTGACCTTTTCTTCCTTTGACTTTTGTGCTGGAAAGAGAACTGCTAAGATCTTATCTGACTCTCAGATTTTATGATTATCTCAGTCACTGAGAGCCCAGGAATCTAATCAAACCCTGCACTGCTCTTGGGGTTAGAGGATATTCTTTGGGTCCAGCTGAAACATCCCTCTGGTCTTTCAGCCTCCATTCTCAGAATCATATCTCTTGCTTTTTACAGTCACAATTAGAATATGAATCCTGACACTGCTCAGGAACAAGTTCTAAATCCTAACACTCTAAAAGCCAGGGGCATTCTTATTTTATATGTAACAATATTCTTTTGATGAAAGTGAAGTCAGTCTTTGGCGCTCTTCTTAAAGAAGCTAAAACAAAAGGGGCCATCAAATACACTCTCTGCTGAATTACACAAACTATTATGTATGATGGACTGGACCCCCATCAGTAGGCATGGAGATCACCTGGAATGTCCAGATGGTTCCTTAGAATGAGGGTTTTCAAAAGCCCATTGCTAGACATATGTGTCTGGTTAGAATGTTTAACCTTCATGGTCTTTAATCATGTAGCATTATGTGAAATGCCACTGGCTGAATGGCTTGATGGAGTGTTTGGAAGCTGTAGAGTTTCCAGTCTCCTGGCCACCACCAGAGGCCCTGCAGACACTGGGAATGTGGGCCCTCAGTCTGAATGCCTCTCTATTGGTCTATGAGAAAAGAGGGCAGATGGGAGTCAGCCTTCACATTGTGTGGGATGGGCCTAAGGAGTGCTGTGAGCAAAAGAGTGAGTGAGAAAGAGGGAGAAAGAGAGACAGAGAGATCAACTGCTTGGGTGGGCAAGGAAATACCTGTTCTGATTCTTCCCTAATTATTGATAATCTCAGAAATATTTTCCCCTCAAAATTAAGTTCATGTGAAGAAGATCCTTTTGGGGATTTTTAATTCTCTGAGGGTAAAAATATCACCTGGCATGGATGTTTATTACTCTATATGCCATAAATAATGAAAAAGCCAGTAAGGATTAAAAGTCCATCCTTGTTCATTTTAAGGGGAGCTGAAGTATATGGGGAATGGCTTCATAGTAGGAGACACTCACTCGCATCAGCCTGTCCTGATACTTAGTGTTGACTCTGCCACTGTCCCCAGGTGCAAGGATCTGAACTTCTCTGAACTTCAGTACTCTCATCTGTGAAGCTGGAAAAATTTCAGCGTTGTGGTGAAAATTAGAAAAAAAAATAAACTATGCAAAAAGCTTGTCATGGTGCCTGAAACTTAGTCAACTCATAAAGCAGAGCTATTATTAACTTTTTATTCGGATTATAATGATGGTAGAGTGCTTGTAAGGAATGTTGACAATCTTTTAGCAGCTGAGCTTGACCCAGGACCCTTCTGTATGTGTAAGTGCTTTGTCCTGTACTTGGCCATGATTTAGGCCATTTCAGTTTCCATCTATCTGACTTGAAGTTTTTTGCTTGAGTTTTTATTTTTAAAAAATGTTGCCAGATCTTGCTTCTGCCACTTCTGAAGAGCTCTGAGGCTTGATGGCAACATCTCTTGCTCGCTTTTCAGAGTCCTAATTCTATCCAAACAGAAGCATCTGAGTTCTTTCTTTCATGTACTCGGGGTGCTGGTGGTTGGGGGGGGGTGGTCCAACATTTTTGTTGTTGTTGCTGAAACTCTGGAAAGAAAGCAGGGCATGGAGCTGTGCTAGCCAATTTGGCAGCGTCCTTTTTTCAGCCCACTTGGCTGTGCACAGTATTCTGTCTGAGTTTGGGAAGATCTGTCTGCTTTTTTCCTTTGAAGAGAGGCAATGAGAAATGAGGCAATGGATTTGTCTTATACAACAGCCTGGAAAAAATAGGCCATGGCCTAACAAATAAGAGTTGCATGGCCTCATTCCAAGAGTTCCTGGCTGGGGACAGTGGGACAGGTTGAGACGCCGTCTGATAAATTTTGGTTCCTAACTGCCCTCTTTCTTGAAACAAGTCTTGCTTAAAACAAAAGGTGGGGGTAGGCCGGAGGAAGTGTGGTTCCTTATATAGAATGATGTTCCTCCATCGAGAATCAATATTATGCAGATTTAGAAATCACAGGTCACATCATGTTTCCCTAAGCACAGCAGTCAACCCTACAATCCTTGCAAATGGCAGTGAGACGTGATAAGGGGCAGGCGCTACCCAGGTGCTCCTCTTCTGAGACTGATTTAAACCATTTCCTTGTCAAACAAGTTCAAATGACCATACACTGTCCCTTTTTGCTATGCGTGTCTCAGCAAAGCGCTTTGTCCTTGTAGGGTCTGCCTTTTCCAAGATGACTTGTTCTATTTCTCTCCTTGTTGTTTTCTTTTCCAATCAGTGAGGGAGCCCCAGAAATGAACTGTAACACGGGTTTCTCACTCTCTACTCCTCCCCTCTCTATAGACACACACACACACATACACACACACACACACACACACACACTACCATTTTAATTGCCTTTTCCACTGATGACTGATGGCTTTCCTATCAGACACTCTTTGTTATTTTGGTTTGAAATTCAAGGAATAGGGGAGGCTGGGATATCATCAATCTCAGAGGTGGCTGGTCTGACTCAGCGTCTGCGTCAAAAATAGTGCTCTAAAAAAAGGCAGTCTCCTCCTCACTGTGAACACCTAGATTTCTACCTTCCCGGGGCATCGTTCACTTAACTCCTTGACTGCCTGCCTGGGTTATGATGGCTGCAGACTGAATCTGTATTTCTTCATCTCGGAATAATGCTCCTCAGAGCTGCTTTATGGAGCTATTCACAGATGAGAGCGGTAACGAGCCTAACAGCCCAGCTCCCTTTTCTGTATTCTGTAACATTCTCATCTCAGCCACTGCGTCTGGCAGCCACACAATGAGTCCCTCCCTGCGTGTGTCAGGGAGATGGATGGTATCTGCAGTGTCTGCATCTTGGTGCTGACTCTCTGAGCTCCTGCTGAACCTTACCTCGCAATGCTCGACTCTCTGCCATTGGATCAGATAGGCAAACCGCCCCCTTCCAAGAAATGTCTTATTTTCTCCCAACACAAAATGCTTTAATGGAAATAATGACACACATTAGGCAGGTTGATGGATAGCATGTTGTACTTTCATTCTCCATATTTCTGATTATAAGACTCTTTGTTTTTGTCTCGTTGCTCCATTATTATTATTTTTTTTTCAAAGCTGAAACAAAGAGACTACAAGTCTAGGTAGTGGTTCTTTCTAAGCATCTTCTACATCTCTGCTTTCTTATACTGTATGGAATCAGAAAACATAAATAACAAAGGATATTAATGAGCCCCTATCTCCTTATCAGGGAAGTAGCCAGTTCATTTTGGCTACTTTTGCTTCTGATCTAAACCGGCTGGGTTTTGTTTCAGCATGAAATCTGTTCTGAACCGTGTACAAATGTGCCACCATGGGGTCTTCGGTAATGAATTATCACTAAGATCTCAGTGATGCTAGGACCATGTGGGCATATCTGAGCAAAGTGGAATTATTTGGGATTGCAACCAAAGGAAGAAAAACAAGGACTATTTCTACTATCTGCTTTCTAGAGCTGACTTCATGGGCATGTATCTTATGTTGTCACACAGGGCCACACACTTGGATGGGCAGTTTAATGCTCTACTAAGGTCTTGAAATTCTCAATGATTTGTGAGCAAGAGGACCTGAAGATTCATTTTGCATTAGTCCAGTAAATTCTGCAGCCACTCCTGGTGCCATGCACTGCTCTATGTTTTGTTGCCAGTAACAGGATTACTCCTTGTTTTTTTCCTTTCTGCTCAGTTTTGACTGAGGTGAAGCAGAACAGACAGCAGCATAGGTGTTAGGACACTGAAGTGAGCATAAGGCAGCCTGCCACCCCATACAAAAGGTTATGTAGGAAGTGGCCATGAGAACCTGCTCCATATGTCCTGGACCCTTTGACCAGATCAAGGGTCTCAAAAAGGTTTTGAGAGAAAAGATGTGTGCAGGCATCTGTTTAGAGAGAGAGCAATTCCCTTGCTGTGAGTCCCTTTCCTTGTGGTTGGGAAGATAAGGACTGGCTTCCCAGGTGGCTCAATGGTAGAGAACCTGCCTGCCAATGCAGGAGATGACAAGCAACCCAGGTTCAATCCCCTGATCGGGAAGATCCCCTAGAGGAGGAAGCGGCTACCCATTCCAGTATTTTTACCTGGATAATTCCATGGATGGAAGCACCTAGAGAATTACAGTCCATGAAATTGCAGAGTTGGACACTACTGAACACACATGCATACATTTTATATTGGGGTGTAGCTGATTAACAGTGTTGTAATAGTTTCAGGAAGGCAGCAGAGGGACTCAGCCATAATATGCATGTATCCATTCTCCTCTAAACTCACTCCTCCCATCCAGGCTATCACATAACATAGAGCTGAGCCCCATGTGCTATGGGTCTCCAACAGTAAGACCTTGTTGGTTATCCATTTTAAACATAGCAGTGTGTACATGTCTATCCCAAACTTGCTAACTATCCCTTCCCTCTATCCTTCCCACTGGAAACTATAAGTTCATTCTCTAAGTCTGTGACTCCGTTTCTGTTTTGTAAATAAATTCATTTGTATCATTTCCTTTTAGATCCTGCATATAAGGGAAGCCATATAATATTTCCCTTTCTCTGTCTGACTTATGGTAATCTCTAGGTCCATCCAGGCTGCTGCAGTTGACATTAGTTCACTCTTTTTAACGCTTGAAGAAAATAAGAGACTTAAGGAAGACACAAAGTATGGGTATCTTGCTCATGCTTGAGAAAGTTACAATGGACTATGGCTCAGATACAACTCATGCTTGGAAATCTATAAACTAAAGAGAGGCTAAATAGGGGATCAAAGGGAAGTGATCTAATTTGCTGGAACAGGTTATGATGCTGAGCATTGGCTGTGGGCCATTTGCAAGCGAGCTTTGATGTAGAATTATTGTAGGTCTCCCAAGGTCTATGTTGGGGCTTCTGGAGGCATGAGGAGCCCCTGAGGGAAGGCTGTTCAGCTGCTGAGTAGTGGTTGATGCAGGAGTAAAGGACCTGGAATAGAAATGCATCTGCTGGGACCAAGAAAGTCACGAGAAAGATTGGCTAAAAAGAACATTCAAAAAGCCCCCTAAAGCAACCATGAGGGCAAGGGTTGACTGTAATCATTCTGGTAGCCTCCCTCTAAGAACTGTCAGCTTCAACTACCTGAAAACCAGAAAGCACAAAGCCACCCAGGTATTACTTCTCCCTCTCTTCATCATTGATCCCTAAATGGAGCTAAGACTGGGAGAGATGATGAGCTGGAAGGGACAAGCCCCAGAACCCTTGCACCACTGCAAGTCCCAGCCTATAACAGGTGCCAGCTGGTTTGAGGGGTTAAGTTGCATGCTAAATCAGGTTTGGGATTTTCACTGCTCTATCAGACTAAACATTCCCATGACTGAATTGAGCCTGTGCTCCAATTGAAAGTAATGGTTGGATCTCCTTTTACCTAATAACAAGAGGAAAGTCAGAGAAAGCTGTCTGAGTGTCCCCTCTAGGGACACGAGGAGGTTATATTTTCTCCCACTTTATCATTAAACCTTGTTCAGTGATCACAGTGAACACGCATCATGCCTGCTGACATATTGGTCACATCCTTATTACCCATCCAATCACTCAGGTGTTTTGCAGAAAGTACTATCCAAATGTCGGAAAGGAGAAAAATAAGAAACTCAGAGGTTAAAAGACCTTAGCAAATTAATAAATGATGGAGCTAGAATTTAAAACCTGGCTTGTCTTTTTTAAAGCTATTCTTTTAATCATTAGACTCTCTTTCCTAAATTAGAAAAAGCAAAAACCAAAACCACCATCTATTAAGTACCCACTATATGTCAGGATAGTGCTAATGGCCTCACATATATGATTATATTATTTACTCTTTACATAAGGCATAAGTTAGATGTGCTCTTATCAGAGAAAGCTGAGACGTACTGGGTTTTAGTAACTAGTCAGTAACTAGTCTGAAACTATATGGATAGCTATTATCTGCCTGACCATAAACTCGTACAGTTCATTAAGAGAAAGAAATAGAGATTGAGACAGAGAGATTAATTTCTCCCTCTTTTTATTCTCAAATAAGTCATATCTTTGCTAAAGCAGAATAAGATGGAAGTCTTCCTAATTATATAGCCAGTCAAGCATGGATGCTAAGTTGCCTCAGTCATGTCTGATTCTTTGCAACCCAATGGACTGTAGCCTGCCAGGCTCCCTCTGTTCATGGGATTCTCCAGGCAAGAATACTAGATTGAGTCGCCATGCCCTCTTCCAAGGGATCTTCCCAACCCAGGGATCAAATCCATGTCTCTTAAGTCTCCTAAACTGGCAGGTGGGTGCTTTACCAAAGCCCCACCTGGGAAACCCTTAGAGAGCCAGTAGTGGTCACCAAAGAAAACCCAAAAGAATTATTAGCTACCCAGAGTCCCATGAAGAGGTACCATAAATAAAGAAAGAGAAAACTAAGTCATGACAACCGTAGCCCATAATGAAGTGACGAGCTCTGCGTGAACTGTCAGTGAAGCTGTAACATTAGAGAGAGGACAGCACTGTTTTGTCTCCAGGAATATCCAAGGAAGTCTACATAGAAAAGGTGAGCCATTAATAATAGTTTTATATAAATAATTTGAGAACAACAACAGGAAACATCCAGGTTGGGGAAGTGACCACAATAGCAAAATCACAGAACTGGGGATAATATAACTAACAAAAGGAGAAAGCAAGAAAAGTTTTTTTTTTTTTTCCTTGAAAGACTGCTATTTTCTCTAGAAGAGTGAGCCATATGTTGAAGCTCCATTATTTATGCAGAGAGCTGCGGTCAGGACAATAGATAGGAACATGATGTGATGGGAAATAATAGGCCAGGGATTAAGTTTAAGTTATGTTTTTGAAATGTTTGTCTGAGAGTGGCATACTGGAATTTCCCCAGTGGTCCAATGGTTAAGACTCTACACTTGCAATGTGGCCTCAGGTTCAATCACTGGTCTGGGAACTAAGATACCACATTCTGTGCAGTTTGACCAAAAGGAAAAAAAAAATAAAGGAAGAAAAGAAAAAGAAAATAGAGTGAAGGTGACTAGAAATTGGTTAGAATTGCCCCAGTACAATATGGCACCTCATTTTAGCCAGTGCAGAATGTACTTTTGAATTCTCTCGGTTTTCTTTCTGGATTGAGAGTAGAAAGAAATGGGGATGGGACTAGAAATACTTGGAAGATAGATGTATGGATGTGTAGATTCCAGAGAAGCGTATATCTGCAAACTCTAAGGGAAGAGCTGTAGTCCTGAAACAGTGTGTGACTTTTTATCATTTTATGTTAAACAATGCATTTAAAGCTCAAAGCTGAGTGAACCAATACAACAAAGCACATGGTAAATTTTCAATATCTATAGTAGTACAGAGAAAAATCATCATTCTGGTACTGGGAAGTGTGACATTGGTAGAAATAACAGTGACTTCAGTTTTTTTCTTTTGAGGTACAATATTGCTATATGGAGAAAAATTGTATTTCTTTTCCTCTTAACATTTTTCTTTTTGGCTCTGCTGTGCAGCATGCAGGATCTCAGCTCCCCCACCAGGAATCAGACCCTTACCCCCTGTTTTGGGAGTGCAGAGTCCTAACCACTGAACAGGGAAGTCCCTCTCTTAACATTTTAAAATCAGCATACAATGGTTACCTGTGTCACCTGTTTACAGTGGAATAGTCAAAGAAAATCCTGGATCTACTAAACACTTAAAGAGTGAATAACAGCTATTTAAAACCCCCCTAACATACTTTCTAGAGTTGGAATGCTACATCAAAATGTATCATCAAAGGCTTTGCTGCAAAGTGCCAGGATGCTATTGAATAAGTTAACAATGAGTCAGGGAGGGGACTTTTAATTTGCCCCAAACTTCTCCTACAGTATCTTGGTAACAAGCTCTGATGTATTCTTGTAGGGAAGGGGAAGGGAGGAATGGTTGGTGAGGGGGAGTAAGTCATTGATGTGGTGCATTTTCCAAATCTCTCACTGGCAATATCCATACTGTAGTTTCTGTTTGAAGTGTTGACAATGGAGGAAACATTACTGAGAATGGCTGTCATGGATCAGCCAGTAAAGCTTGAATCGCCCTTTCCTTTCACACCCACTCGTCTAGTATGTTCTGACACAAAACAGTATCAACTCAGAAGGGGCGAAGTAAGGTTACCTAGGATCCCAGATAAATTTCTTTTAAGTTTGGCTTATTCCTTTGAATGATTTCTTAAAAACTGACCTTTCTGTTGAGGCATTTTCTAGAACAGTAGGATGTCTTATTGAAGCATGCCTGTTGAGAGTCTTTGAACGCCCTTTTCCCCTCCACAGCTGTACAAGTCTACTTCGGCTTTGGAGCAGAAAAAACAACGTGGTATTATTTTTCCTTTCCTCTGGAATATTCAGTTTCCATTGTCATGAATTATAATTTAAATGAAGCAAAGAAATATCACTGTATTGTTGAAATTAGATGTTAATTTGTGTTCTCACCTTAAAAACCACTTTTTGTTTGTTCTGTACCAGTCAGTCATCAGTCAGTGACACCCCTGTAGGTATAATGCACACATGGCTCATTTCTTCAGGGATTTATACCTGGAATAAATGCATGCTGCCCTCACAGACCTGCTTCTTAATTGACAATAGATACAGTCAATGATTTGGTTAAAATATCGTTAGGAATGTCATATACATACATGTTTGCCAGTTTTACCTAGACTGAAATGATAAATCTCTGTGACAACCTAATTGGCTCAGTTGCTTTGCTCAAAATGTAAGGCTTTATAGGTCCTTTTCTTCTCATATTTGTTTTCTTTAAAAAAAAATAAATACAAGATTCCAAGTCAAGATTATTGAAATAAATATTATTTGAGAAATCGAACAGTGCAAATAAATGTGTAAGTCACAGAAGGAAAGAGGACGGAGTAGTCGTGAACAAAGTGATGAAAGCATGAAGAGTTATTCTAATGAAAAGCTATGTTAGAAGAACTCTCAGGCCTAACTGACACTCTTTTGACCCTAAATTTTGCTACTGTCACTATCTCAATTCATTCTTGATAACTTAGAATACTTATATCACTGTCAGTAACCTGGTATGCCACAGAAATGTCTCATCTTGTTTTCTGCGATTATTATTGAGCCAAACAGAATTTATTTCAAAAACAGAATCAAAGCTAACAGCGTTCTATAATATATTTCTCTTCCTATCATTCATTTCCTTAATTTTTTGCATACTACCACTTTTCTCCTTCCCATATTGTTAGGATACAATGTTTGATTCTAGTAACAGTCATCACAAATGGCTAATTATATAACTCTACACAATAGGGAAAAAAATCCTGAGTCACGCAAACTTAAAATGGCAGAGATAAAACTTTAGAAGTCATGTTCAGTAAGATGAATCATTCTAATATTATGAAATCCTATTTTATATTTGACAGGTGCTTGATAATTATCCAGTTATATATGTGTATTATGCATATGAAAAGTAAGTGAAAGTGTTAGTCGCTCAGTCATGTCCGACCCTTTGCAACCCCATGCTGCTGCTGCTGTTGCTAAGTTGCTTCAGTTGCATCCTACTCTGTGTGACCCCATAGACGGCAGCACACTAGGCTCCTCTGTCCCTGGGATTCTCCAGGCAAGAATACTGGAGTGGGTTGCCATTTCCTTCTCCAATGTATGAAACTGAAAAGTGAAAGTGAAGTCGCTCAGTCGTGCCCGACTCAGCAACCCTATGGACTGCAACACAGCAGGCTTCTCCGTCCATGGGATTTTCCAGGCAAGAGTACTGGAGTGGGGTGCCATTGCCTTCTCCATGGGCTGTAGCTAAAGACAAAGGAGTAAAGTGGCAAACTCCACCTGAATTCAGAGTTCCAAAGAATAGCAAGGAGAGATAAGAAAGCCTTCCTCAGTGATCAATGCAAAGAAATAGAGAAGGATGAAACACAAGCCGGAATCAAGATTGCAGGGAGAAATATCGATAGCCGCAGATATGCAGATGACACCACCCATATGGCAGGAAGCAAAGGGGAGCAAAAGAGTCTCTTGATGAAAATTAAAGAGGACAGTGAAAAAACTGACTTAAAGCACAACAAAGTATATGTATATCTGAATCACTTTGCTGGACACCTGAAACTAAAACAAGATTGTAAATCAACTATATTCCAATATAAAATAAAAAAAATTTTAAAGTAAAAAAAACAAAGATCATGGCATTTTGTCCCACCACTTCGTGGCAAATAGGTGGGGAAATAAAGGAATCAGTGAGAGACTATTTGGGGGGGCTCGAAAATCTCTGCAGATGGTGACTGCAGCCATGAAATTAAAAGACACTTGCTCCTTGGAAGAAAAGCTATGACAAACCTAGACAATGTATTAAAAAGCAGAGACGTCACTTGGCTGATAAAGGTTCATATTGTCAAAGCTATGGCTTTTCCGGTAGTAATGTATGGATGTGAGTTGGACCATAAAGAAGGGTGAATGTCAAAGAACTGATGCTTTTAAAATGTGGTGTTGGAGCAGACTCTTGAGAGTCCCTAGGACTTTAAGGAGATCAAACCAGTCAATCCTAAGGGTAATCAATCCTGAATATTCATTAGAAGGACTGATGCTAAAGTTGAAGCTCCAATACTTTGGCCACCTGATGTGAAAAGCCATCTGGGAAAGACTGAATGTATGAAGAGAAGGGGACCTCAGAGGACAAGATGCTTAGATGGCATCACTGACTTAATAAGCATGAGTTTGAGTAGCCTGTGGGAAACGGCAAAGGTCAGGGGATCTTGGCGTTCTGCAGTTCATGGGGTCACAAAGAGTCAGACAGGATCAAATGACTGGAAAACAACAAGAAATATATCTAGCTTAGATATATTTAGATATGCTTAGATATGCTGCTTTTGTGGCTCAACTGGTAAAGAATCCGCCTGCAATGCAGGAGACCTGGGTTTGATCCCTGGGTTCGGAGGATCCCCTGGAGAAAGGAAAGGCTGCCCACTCCAGCATTCTGGCCTGGAGAATTCCATGGACTATATAGTCCATGGGGTCACAAAGAGTTGGACAGGACTGAGCGACTTTCACATCACTAGATCAGCAAAGGGCTCTACTCCACATAATCATTCAAGGACTGATCTGATGGCCAGTATATCATCTCCACAAAAAGATCTTCTGAACTCTCAACAGAAGGGAAGAGAGCCTGGGGAATCTTAGATTGGATTTTCAGTGCTGAGCTGCTCAAAGATCTATTGACCTTAATTGCATTGAGACTGGGAAGCATAGGAGTGCAAATGGACTTTGTTAAGCATTACTATTTCTACTATGGTACTTAAGTTACATTAGTGAGAAAGAGAAAGAAAGGAGGGAGGAAGGTCTCTATTACCAGTGAAAACAGTATTCCAATGTTGTGATTCTTTGATTCTTCAACATCAACTGAGTATCCAACAATTCAATTTAATTCTGACATTTACTGTCTGGAATTAGCTCAGTCCCCACCACTTAAGGGTTTAGGCTCTTGAGACTGCCCCACTTCAGACATCTGACACAAATTCCAGAAGCCACTTGTACTTCTCACCCACCAGCAGTAAATTCGAGTTTACACAGGTCCCTCCTTAAGTTTGATAATTTGCTAGAACTCACAGAACTGGCAAAAACACTTTATACTCACTGGTGTATTATAAAGGATGCAACTCAGATACAGCCGAATGGAAGAGATGCCTAAAGCAATGTATAAGGTGGATGCATGGAAATTCCATGTTCTCTCAAGGCACATGACCTTCCAAAGCATATCAGTGTGTCACCAATTTAGAAATTCTCTGAACTCTATCATTTAGAGATTTTTATAAAGTTTCATAATATAGGCATGATTGAATAAATCATCAATCATTAATGATTGAAATCAGTGCCTAGTCTCTCCCCTTCTTGGAGGTTGTGAAATGAGCCTGAAAGTTCCAACTCTGTAATTATGCATTGCACTTTCTGGAGATCAGCCTAATCACAAAGATATCCAGGGGACCCTCGTCATTAGTCATTAGCATACAAAAGATACTCCCATCACCTAGGAGATTTCAATAATTTTAGAAGTTATGGGCCAGAAACCAGGAACAAAGGCCAAATAAATATTTTTATTATTCTGTACATTTTAAAACAAATCGAACTCACCTCTACATATAAAAATTAATTCAAATGAATCAAAGATCTAACTATCAAAACTAACACTATAAAACTGTTAGAAGAAAACCTAGGCCTAGAAACTTTTGACTTTGTATTAGACAATAGTTTCTTAAACATGCACAAAAAGAACAAGCAACAAAAGAAAAAAAAATGATAAATTGGATGTCTTGAAAAGTAAAAAACTTTTGTGCATCAAAGGACATTGCCAAAGAAGAAAGATGACAACCCCCAAACAGGAGAAATTTTGCAAGTCATATATCTCATAAGGTTCTCATAACTGTGATATACAAAGAAAGCCTCTAACTCAATAATAAAAAAGATAATCCTAATTAAAACTGAGCAAAGTATCTAAATAGGAATTTCTCTAAAGAAGATTCACTAATGGGAAATTAGCATATGAAAAGATGCTCAGCATCATCTAGCAACAAGAAAACACAAATCAAAGCAAGATGAGCTCTCATTTTATACCCACTAGGATGACTATAATCAAAAACAAAATACTAACAAGTGTTTCTGAGGATCTGAAGAAACTAGAACCTTTATACATTGCTGGTGGGAAAAAATGTAAAAAAAAATAACAGAAACAAAACAAGAATGATAGTTTAACAGTTAAAGGTTGAACAGAGTTACCATATGATCCAGCAATTCCACTCCTAGATATAATACCCAAAAGAACAAAAACATGTCCATGCAAACACGTGTACATGAATGTTAATAGAAGCATTGTTTATAATGGCTAAAATGTGTAAATGCCCAAATGTCCATCAATCCATCAACTGATGCATAAATAACATGGGGTGTATCAATATAATGGAATACTATTAGGCTATTAAAAGGAATGGAGTGTAGATTCATATTACAATATGGATGAACCTTGGAAACATGTTAACTGAAAGAATCTTACTAAAGACCGTATGACTTACGATTCCATTTATGTGCAATGTCCAGAACAGGCAAGTAGGAAGAGAATATAGATTAGTGGTTGCTGCTTCAGCAATAAGTGAACTGTGAACTTCCAGATGTCCAAGCTGGTTTTAGAAAAGGCAGAGGAACCAGAGATCAAATTGCCAACATTCGCTGGATCATGGAAAAAGCAAGAGAGTTCCAGAAAAACATCTATTTCTGCTTTATTGACTATGCCAAAGCCTTTGACTCTGTGGATCACAATAAACTGTGGAAAATTCTGAAAGAAATGGGAATACCAGACCACCTGACCTGCCTCTTGAGAAACCCGTGTGCAGGTCAGGAAGCAACAGTTAGAACTGGACATGGAACAACAGACTAGTTCCAAATAGGANATCAGCCCTGGGTGTTCTTTGGAAGGAATGATGCTAAAGCTGAAACTCCAGTACTTTGGCCACCTCATGCAAAGAATTGACTCATTGGAAAAGACTCTGATGCTGGGAGGGATTGGGGGCAGGAGAAGAAGGGGACAACAGAGGATGAGATGGCTGGATGGCATCACTGACTCAATGGATATGAATCTGAGTGAACTCCGGGAGATGGTGATGGACAGGGAGGCCTGGCATGCTGCGATTTATGGGGTCGCAAAGTCGGAAACGACTGAGCAACTGAACTGAACTGAACTGAGGGCTGGGACAGGGGAGGAGAGGAGTTGGGACAAAACAGGGACTGGATGCTAACATATATAGGATCTTTGTGGATTGAAGATAATATCCTACAATGGATTGATGATGGTCAGGCAACTCTATATACACTAAAAACCATTTAATTGACACTTGAAACTTACGATTGTATGGTAGATGAATATTTCAATGTAACTGTTTAAAAAATAGTTACCACAGGTGAGTTAAAAAAAAAAATTGAAAAGTTGTCTTTGCTCTGAACTGTGTTCCATACTTTAGTATAGGGTATTTTTCAACAGCTCTATTATATCCTTGTAGAGTATAAAACAGATACTAAAAGAGAAATTTTCTAAATTAATGGTCTTTAGTGTGATAAAACAAACAAAATAAAACTTTCATTTATATACATTTTGTATTGAAATTTAAAAGAAAGTAGTCAAGTTTTATAGAAATTTAATGTACAAATTGACATGTGTACCCTCACTTATCCGTGGAGGGTTTGCGGGTCTCAGGCACTCATAAGCGGCATTCAGGATATTTTAGAGAAAAACTGGAAGTTCAGCAGCTCAGTTGCACCTTAGATTGATGTACCTTCTGTCCCCTAGAATACATATTGCAAACATATTTATCTCTGTGTGGTTTAGGTGATATCCTTTTAAAGAATAGGTTTATTACCTGCTTTTTCAACTGTCTTATAAAAGTGAAAGTTGCTCAGTTGTGTCCAATCTTTGTGACCCATGGACTACACAGTCCATGGAATTCTCCAGGCCAGAATACTGGACTGGGTAGCCATTCTTTTCTCCAGGGGGTCTTCCCAACCCAGGGATCAAACCCAGGTCTCCTGCACTGCAGGCAGATTCTTTACCAGCTGAGCCATGGGGGAAGCCCAAGAATACTGGCGAGGGTAGCCTATCCCTTATCCAGCGGATCTTCCTGACCCAGGAATTGAACCAGGGTATCCTGCATTGCAGTCAGATTCTTTACCAACTGAGCTATCAGAGAAGCCCTAACTATTTTATCTGCAACTCCAAAAAGTAAACTAGATAACAAAATCTTGTAACTGATTTTCAAAAATGTCTTCCAAGTGAACATCTTAATATGAGCTGGTGAACTAAAAGTCACATCCAGTGGTGATATGGATGAGGGTAAGGTTGGAAAACTAGAGAAGGGGAGAAATGAGTGGGAGAGAGAAATGATGGAGAGAAAGAAAGTGTACAGAGACACAGCAATGAGTCAACCAATGTGATATAATTACCAATGACATGGAAAGACAGTATGAAAGTTTTGAGGATATAGAAAAGAACACAAAAAGCAGCACAGACATTGAGGTTTGGGGTTTCTGATAGTTAAATTATTATCTATATTATCTATAATTATCTATAATTAATTATAGATACTTGATTAATGGAAGTATAATTTCACTTTGCCTGGAAAAGTCAAGGCAAGGATCCGAATAGTGGCGATATTGGAGTTGACTCTTCCTGGATGAGAACAAATTTTCTAGATTAAAAAATATAATAAGGAAAAGGCAATACACACAGAGGGATTTGCTATACACAAGTTTCACAGGGAGAGAATAGGGTATTTGATGGGTATTTTCCGTGTAGCCAGGATTCATGATATTTGATGGAATGGATAGAGGGTCTGAAATGTGCCATACTTTAGAAAATTGATAGCATTACTCACACACTGAAAACCACAACAAGAATAACTTACCACAGTTGAGTAAATTGACGTATTCTACAAACTCCTTATAAATAAAACTGCTCTTTGGCCCTACAAATACATTGTTTCATGTTTCTGCATTTTATACTATCTACTCTTTACTTCTGAGTTCAATAAAATATTTTGAACTGTTTTCTCCTAAAGTAATTTCATTTGTAAGTTTTAAAATATTTACTTGCATTCAAATATTTCATAGCCATTTAATTTCATCACTTGACTTTAAAAAAGCTATTTGACCTTAGTAGGAGAAGTTCAGCTCTCAAAAAAAATGTTGTGTTCTTGTAAAGAACAATCCATTGCTAAGACATATAACCACAACCAGCTTGTCTGCCATGCTTTCACCATGGATAAAGGGGTTCCTTTGATAAATTCAGTAATAGCTATTTTAGGTAAATATTAATCTTAGAGGTTAAGCCATCTCCTAACCCAAGAATAAATCAGATGTATAGAGAAGCAGCCACAGCATCAGTACCCACATACACGCAAACTGTCACTGCTCTGAAATTTTCCAAAGAAATTATTTAATTTACTTTGAAAAGTTCTTATTCTAGGCCAAATATTCTGATTATTTGTAGCTTGGGGAGGCAAGGGAATGTCGCAAATCATCATGATTATGAGCTTCAATCTGTCTTGAAGCAGGAAATTTGTCTAGGCCTCTGGCACCAAAGAGGATTTTGTAAGAAATATGTTGTCTGGATGTCATGACTTCATAATCAAGGTTCAAACAATTGTAGTAGCAAACACAAGCTATAGGACTTAAATCAGCCAAAAGGGTGAGATTCCCCGCCTTCCCCAGTGTGATCTGTCCTCCCAGCTGTCCTGCTTGTGCCGTTTGACTCAGGTCAAGTTCATAAGAACATCTTCTGGGACCATTGAACTGTTTGGCATTGAGAAATCTGTCATGCCTGGACATCTGATTTCCCTCCCATGTCAGGATTTAATATTGGGAATATATCTGTGCCCCACAAAATGCAGCAGGATTTTTATAAATATTTAATTATGATGCTAATACATTGTCTCAGTTGCATAGATACTTGAGAGTGAATATTTAGACTACTTTAAAAATACTTTGGCCTATGAGTGGCTTTGCTATCTTATGGAAATGGACTTAACTATACTAAATTTCTGGTAGAAAACTTGAGACTATATTAAAGAATGTTATCTCTATTTCTGAACTTAACTTAGAACATGTTACAGGATATCAACAACCTATAAGTGAAGACAGAGTTTTTGAAGAATAAATCATTTTGCAAGAACCAAGGTAAAATGGGGAGATTCTGCTTAACTTTTTATGTATAAAAGGAGAAAAACAAAAACCATCTTTACCATATCAAAATACAAAACACCTACATTTACCTTATGGGAGATTTCTTTGAGAAATTCAATAGATGAAAATATAGTTTTTGAGAAAAACAAAAAGACATTTAGGTTTCTTTGTGGTTTAAGGTAGGCTTACAACCATAGAGTTTCTTCTAAACATATTTGTACAGCAGCTCTGTTTTCTCCTTTGGCCTTTACAGGGAGATCAAGAATGAAATTTTTTATAATCTAAATTCATTGAGCACAACATATAACAATTATAATTATTAAGGAAACAAACAGAAAAACAACTAAGTATCAAATTAGCAGTGCCCTTTTGAAAAGTACTGCCCAGAGTCTATGACTTCAACAGGAAAAAGCAGAGATAAGATAGTACCTGAGGTAAAAAATTACATAACATTTTATTATTACTTATCATCTGTCTCCAAAAAGCTCCTTATTAGAAATCCATTCAAAAGAGAATATATAAAAAACAGGAATACTATAATATTTTAAGGATACTTTTAACACTATTCAGTAAAATTTCTACAAGTCCAGAAATATTTTTGTCTTATATAACAATAAGATAATAAGCAAATGCTTTATGATTTTAAGGATAAGGCAATTTACCTGGGTTATTCATTCAGTCAGGGAAGAGGAAACCTGGGGTTTCTTCTAGCATGAGGAATCAATTAAGATGATTTAAATAAAATTCTGTGAGGAGTCAAGGAGATGGCTGATATTTGAATAAGACTTTTCTCAATAGCTAAAAGCCTTATGGTAACACTGTACAGTGAGTTGGAATATTTACTCCTTGTCATCTATAAGTGTTTCCATATTTGCATATAGATGGTTAAACATTATCTAGTTAAACACACTACCAGTAGTTTAATAGGGCTAAAATGATGCTTTAGTTTTGTCAATTTATTAACAACTGTTTAACTGGAATGAATTGCTCAATTGGCCCAATCCCTGAAATACACAGAAGCAGTGATGTGAACGACTGGTTTGGAGTAATGTACTCTACCATACTGGAGTGAAGTGGAGTGGAGTGAAGGATGGTAGAATAGAGTATAGGCATTTATTACAAACATGGGCAAAACCACCCCTAGTATTTGTGGCATCTGGGTCAAGTATGCAAATAAGGCCACACATATATTATATCTAAATATTTAGATATGATAACCAAGTTACATTTGGTTTTTGGATGATTGAGTCTGTGGATTGCCTAAGGATATCTGGGTAAGTATAAAGTGAACGTATATAATTCATAAATTATTATATTTGTATCCCATAAATTATCTTTGAATTTCTTTCAGCAAAATCATGAATTGTGCTATTATTAACCAAGATTTTTACATAATTTATGTTCTAATGACATCTAATGATGTAAAGAACTAAAATGACAAGTTTAATTTTATTCAGAGCTCATAATGCTTGACTTATTTTCATCAAGAAATACACATTGGAGCAAACAAGAAATTATACTAAATTAATTAAATTGTCTTTCATATATGCCTCAAAAAGTCATATTTTCTTCTAAAAATTTCAATTATACTAGATGAA
>SJYQ01004706.1:893837-917919 GCA_006410935.1 Redunca redunca | reverse complement strand
GTTGGATCTCCTTGCAGTCCAAGGGACTCTCAAGAGTCTTCTCCAACACCACAGTTCAAAAGCATCAATTCTTTGGTGCTCAGCTTTCTTTACAGTCCAACTCTCACATTTATACATGACCACTGGAAAAACCATAGCCTTGACTAGACGGAGCTTTGTTGGCAAAGTAATGTCTCTGCTTTTCAATATGCTATCTATAGCTCAGCCAAATTTTGAAGGTTACACATTAGTTAATTGGAATAAGTAAAGCATTGAGATTGTTTCAGAGAGAAAGCAACAAAGGTACTGCTGCTGCTGCTGCTGCTGCTAAGTCGCATCAGTTTTATCTGACTGTGTGACCCCATAGACAGCAGCCCAGCAGGCTCCCCCGTGCCTGGGATTCTCCAGGCAAGAACACTGGAGTGGGTTGCCATTTCCTTCTCCGATGCATGAAAGTGAAAAGTGAAAGTGAAGTCGCTTAGTCGTGTCTAACTCTTAGCGACCCAATGGACTGTAGCCTACCAGGCTTCTCCGTCCATGGGATTCTCCAGGCAAGAGTACAGGAGTGGGGTGCCATTGCCTTCTCTGAACAAAGGTACAAGCATATGGAAAATAAGAGTGTTTTCAATATTACAATCAGTTTCAGATTTTTATATTTAGAGTTCAGAATGGAGAGAAGGAAAAGATAAAACTGAAAAGTAGCAGCGGAAGCATCAGGAAGAATTGTATGGACACGATCCTAAGGTGTTAGTTTTTTTCCTTAAGACATTCAGGAGCCTTACAGGGAGTTAAGGTGGAAGAGATCAACTTTTAGAAAAAGATCCCCCTGTAAATTTAGAATGTAATGGAGTGGGAAACACAGGAGGTTGAATTCAGTCGCTCAGACCAAAAAATGACCTGAATCCAGGAAGTGGCAAAGGTGATAGAGAAAGGAAGGAACTGATTAGAATTTTATTCCATTAAAATTTTGTATTTTATATTGGACTATAGTTTATTAACAATGTTGTTTTTGTTTCAAGTGGGAAGCAAAGTGATTCAGTTCATATATATTTATATGAACATATATGTATATATTTATTGTTGTTCTGTCCATAAGTCTTGTCCAACTCTTTGCCATTTCATGGACTATTGCACACCAGGCTGTTTTGTCCTTCACTATCATCACCCAGAATTTGCTCAGATTCATGTCTACTGGGTGGTGATGCCATCCAACCATCTCATCCTCTGCCGTCCCCTTCTCCTCCTGCCCTCAATCTTTCCCAGCATCAGGATCTTTTCCAATGAGTCAGCTCTTCGCATCAGGTGGACTAAATATTGGAGCTTCAGTATCAGTTCTTCCAATGAACAGTCAGAGTTGATTTCCTTTAGGATTGACTGTTTTTTTTTTTTTTCTCCTTGCTCTCCAAGGGACTCTCAGGAATCTTCTCCAGGACTACACTTTGAAAGCATCGATTCTTTGGCAGTCAGCCTTCTTTATGGTCCCACTCTCACATCCATACACGACTACTGGAAAAACCATAGCTTTGACTGGATGGACAAAGTAATGTTTCTGGTTTTTAATATGTTGTCTAGGTTTGTCATAGCTTTCCTTCCAGGGAGCAAGTATCTTAATTTCATGGCTGCAGTCACTGTGAACAGTGATGTTGGAGTCCAAGAATATAAAATCTGCCACTGTTTCTACTTTTTCTCCACCTATTTGCCATGAAGTGATAGAACCAGGTTGCCATGATCTTAGTTTTTTTTTTTTTTAATAAATACTGAGTTTCAAGCCAGATTTTTCACTATCCTCTTTCACATTCAACAAAAGACTTTTTAGTGCCTCCTCATTTTCTGTCATTAGAGTGGTATCATCTGCATATCTGAGGTTGTTGTTATTTTTCTCGGCAATCTTGATTCCAATCTGTGATGCATCCAGCTGAGAATTTCACATAATTTACTCTGCACATAAGCTAAATAAGCAGGGTGACAATACACAACCTTGATGTACTCCTTTCCAACTTTTGAACCAGTCAGTTGTTCCATGTCTGGGTCTAACAGTTTACTTCTGGATCTGCATACAGGTTTCTCAGGAGACAGATAAGGTGGTCTGGTACTCCTACATCTCTTTTTTAAAAATTTATTTATTTTTAACTAAAGGATAATTGCTTTACAATATTGTGTTGGTTTCTGCCATACATCAACATAAATCAGCCATAGGTATACATAAGTACCCTCCGTCTTTAACCTCCTCCCCTTCCCCACCCCATCTCATCCCTCTAGGTTGTCATAGAGAACTGGTTTGAGCTCCCTGAGTCATACAGCAAATTTTTCCACAGTTTGTTGTGGATCCACACAGTCAACAGCTTTAGTGTAGTCAATGAAGATGAAGTAGATGTTTATATGGAACTTCCTTGCTTCCTCCATGATCCAATAAATGTTGGCAATTTGATCTCTGATATCTACTCTTTTACAAATTATTTTCCCATTTTGATGATTACAGAATACTGAACAGAGTTCCCAATGCTATACAGTAGGTCCCTATTGATTACCCATTTTAAATGTAAAGAAAAATAGACACATAGGTAAAAAGATAAACATAGATAATTAAAATAGGTATAAATTAGTACTTATGACAGATAGGAAACGTATTTGTATACACATAAATATACACAAATATGTACGGTGACTTACAGAGTGGTGGATTGAGAAAGAATTCCACACCATGCTCAGATCTTGGCTCAGAAATGGTAGAAGATGGTATCAATAATCAATTTAAAGCATATCACAAAATGAGTAATTAGGAAAGAGAGTAGTACTTAAAAAATACTATTAGTGACTTTGAAGAAGGTTTATTCTTTTGAAAATCTGCTTATAAAATTAATGTACAGCTAAATGTAAATAAATGCTAGCTGTTGAAGTTCTTTGATCTTATATATTCAGCCAAGAAAATCAGAAAAAATTTACTTTGTTTTCATTTCTCTTTTCCAGTTTTCCACAGAGTCAGGAAAGAGAAACAACCTCAAAATGTTAACAAACAATTATCTGAATTACACTGGAAAAACAATAAGAGGAATTTACAGTTTCCATATATGTGGGGCCTTTAAATATGTTAATGACAGACATTATAGATGGTATATTAACACAGTTTAAAATAATTTGAGGTAGAGAATGTTCTGGTGGAAACTACATAGATCCCTCAAGAAAGGATTCTTAGGTAGTGATATTTAAGCTGCCATCTGGAAAATGAAGAAGAACCAGCCCTGCAAAGGCAAGGGGTATTGTATGGAGAAAATCATATTATAGACTACTGAACTGAAATATCTCTTAAAATACTCTATTTTATGGAAATTATACCCTCCACAAGGAAATACTTAGAAACAAAATCATTTCAGTAGCATGGCTTCTGGGAACTGAAGCCAAATGTTCAAAAAAAATTCAGCTTCATAATCATATTCACAAATTGAATGCTTGGGCAAAAGACCAACTTAGAACTGGATCCCCAGACTTTGGTTAATTATGAAAATGTCAAAGTTTCATAGACTACGCTGCAAAGTCACCCATGGAGTTCATTAGACTAACTTGTGGTATCTATTAGGCTACTGAAATGCTTCAACTGTATGGAAAAACATAAGTTAAATGTATTTTAAGACATATAATTTCATAGCCCAGAGTATATGCTATGGATTTCACTTAATCTCTATCAAAACCAGAGGACCATTATCGAATAAAACTAAAACTCTATTCTCTATAAATTCCGACTCTTACATATGCAGTATAGAAAATTAAGTAAATTTCTTACAGCCACAAGTTCATGGAAGCCAAATGAACTGGCTTTTTGAAAATGTGAAGTTTCAGCACTGCCATTTTCTTTGGCAGGGATGGGATCGGTTCTAAAATAAATACCAGTAAACAGTCTTCCCCATTAATTACATGTGTAACCACCAGCTGTTGGTCTAAATTAAGGTCTGTTTTCTTTTAGTTTTCTATGCCACAATCCCACAATCACTGAAATAACCTGAAATAATTGAACAAAGATAACAGTAGTAAAACACAAATACAAAACCCATCAACATAACTCCGAAGAGCAGTACATATAACCTATACTTTTCTTTCTAACACTGGTCCCATGTCTGGGTCCAGTTTCACCCAGAAACTACTATATTAATGTGCATGTAATATAATACCTCATACATTGTGTTTGTTGAATAGACTATTAAGATGAAAAACACACAGCAGTAGCCATCAAAGAACTTTCAATGTAATAATCTTCATTTGACCTTCTTGGGACCAGTTCTTATAAATGTAACTAGCAATAGGCTACTCTTGTGATGACTCATTAGTTATCACAGACATATTTAGAAGCAAAGTGAGTATATTTATCCAAATTTTGGTCAAGTGTCTAAAATGTCAAAAATATCCGATTAAATTAAGAAAGGTAAAGTCTGGAAGCAGATTAGGGATAGTAAAAATTAATTAATCTGTGCTTTAGATTTTTCCAGGATGACAGCCAGCTCAATATACACTATTCCATAGTATGCTGTTGTAAAGAACTTGATCTTCATTCAGATATTCATCCCACCCACCAAAAATATTAATAATTTAAAATGTTTATACATTTTAATATTTGTTGTTGTTGTTGCCTAAAAATGATTTCTATTACCTAGAATAATTTATTTTTAATTGCATTGAGTAATAGTTGATTTACAATATTGTGCTTAATTTCTGTTGTACAGCAAAGTGATTCAATTATACACATATACTACTTTTCATATCTTTTCTGTTATGGTTTATCACAGGGTATTAAATATAGTTTTTTGTGCTATACAATACAACTTTGTTGTTCATTTATCCCATATATACTGGTTTGCCTCTGAAAATCCCAAACTCCCAGTCCTTCCCTCCCTTTACGTCCCCTTTGGCAGCCTCATCTATTCTCTATATTTATGAATTTTTGTTTTGCAGATATGTTCATTTGTGTCATATTTTAGATTCCACATGTAAGTGATAGAGTATGTATCTCTGTCTGACTTACTGTGCTCGCTATGATAACCTGCAGGTCTACCCATGTTTCTTCAAATGGCATTATTTTCTCCTTTTTAATGGCTAAGGGATATTTCTTTTTTCTTTTTTTTTCTTTTTTTTTTTTTTTGCTCAGCTGGTAAAGAATCTGCTTGCAATGCAGGAGACCCAAGTTAAATTCTTTGGTTGGGAAGATTCCCTGGAGAAGGGATGGGCTACCCACTCTAGTATTCTTGGGCTTCCCTGGTGGCTCAGACAGTAAAGAATCCACCTGCAAAGCAGGAGAACTGGGTTCAATCCCTGGGTTGGGAAGATCCCCTGGAGGAGGGCATGGCAACCCACTCCAGTATTCTTGCCTGGAGAGTTCCATGGGTAGAGAAACCTGGCAGGCTACAGTCAATGGAGTCGCAAAAGCCAAATACGACTAAGCAACCTTCACTATATATAAAGCACATCTTCTTTATCCATTTATATGTTGATGGACATTTTGATTCTTTCTTTGTCTTGGCTATTGTAAATAGTGCATAGGGGTACGTGAATCTTTGTGAATTAGAGTTTTCTTTGAATATATGCCCAGGAGTGGGATTAGTAGATCATATGGCAACTCCTTCTAGATTTTAAGGAAGCTCCATAATGTTCTCCACAGTGGCAATAACAATTTATACTTCTACCAAAAGTGTAGAAGTCTCTATACCCTCTTCAGCATTTATTATTTTAGTGAGTATGAGTGATAGTCGCTCAGTTGTGTCCAACTCTTCACAACCCCATCGTCAGTAGCCAGCCAAACTCCTTTGTCTGTGGAATTCTCCAGGCAAAAATACTGGAGTTGGTTGCCATTTCCTTATCCAGCAGATCTTTCCTACTCAGGGAACGAACACAGGTCTCCTATATTGCAGGCCAACTATAATAAGGACTTCCCAGATGATGCTACCACTAAAGAATCCTCCTGCCAATGCAAGTGATAAGAGAGATGCAGGTTCAGTCCCTGGGTGGGAAAGATCCCTGGAGTAGGAAGTGGTAATTCACTCCAGTATTCTTGCCTTGAAAATCCCTAGGACTAAGGAGCCTGACAGGATATAATCCATGGGGCAGCAAAAAGCCAGACACAACTGAATGACTGGGCAAACACAGATACTATAAAAAAGTTGATCTCTACACAAATATTCACCCCTCCCACCAAAACTAGGTTATATTTTTTTTTGCATTTTAGTATTTTTTCTTGTTGTTGCTTTAAAAAGACTGTTCTGACCTAGAATAATTATAGATCAGATTCTCATTCTTAAAAATTCCCAACAATCTTTAGAATCCTCTTTTGTTAAACCTTTCCTCACAAATTCTAGCACTATAAAGAAGGCTAAGTGCAAAAAAACTTATGCTTTCAAATTGTGATGTTGGAGAAGACTCTTGGGAATCCCCTGGATTTCAAGGAGATCAAACTAGTAAATTCTAAAGGAAATCAATCCTGAATATTCAATAAAAAGACTGATACTGAAGCTGAATATTTTGGTCACCTGATGCAAAGAGACGACCTGTTGGAAAAGATCCTGATGCTGGGAAAGTTTGAGGGCAGGAGCAGGGGGCAACAGAGGATGAGATGTTTGGATGTCATCACTGACTCAATGGACATGAGTTTGAGCAAACTCTGGGAGACAGTGAAGGACAGGGAAGCTTGGCAAGCTTCAGTGCATGGAGTCAGAAAGAGTTGGACATGATTTAGTGACTAAACAATGAACAACAGCATACCAGAGACTGTTGTTTGGCTTACATATATGTGAATTAATTTGTTTAACTTCATTTAGATTATAAAAGGCGAATGCATTCATTGCATTTCTGTTTTATTGTGAGGAAATTGAAAGGTGCTTCAAATGCAGAGGTACTCAAACTGGAAGTGGGTGGTAAAAAATGGCCTTATCATAGAAGACTGGCTTCCAAATCTACATAGCTACTAATCTCCACAGCCGCTGTCTGAGCTTTGTATTTTCATATAGTACCAAAAGATAAAATATTGTCTTTTATATTATGATCTCCTCTTCTACACTGGGGATTGATAAGAAAAACCTCCATGTTTTCATCTTTGTCTTCAAGACAATTATGAGCGAAATATTTGTTGAATAAATGAACTAATGACTGACTGGAAGGGGCATCCCTGTCAAAGGTATGCAGCTTTTAAGAATTCCACAAAAAAGTAAAACTTGAAAATGTGATAACACTATCAAGATACAGTATTGAATCTGAAACTTTTCCGTTTCTGTCATATGTCTCAATGATCATCTTTCTGTAAAAGTAATACAATATGGCAGAAGAAGAAGTTCATTTGCAAGATAAGAACTAATTTCTATTCTTTTCAAAATATTGAAGATAATATTTTGAGTTATATTTTCAGTCTAGGACATACATTAATTCTTATATTTCCCATAAGTTCACCTTCAGTATCAATTCTGCTCAAGAAAAGCTACTCTAAATTATACAGCCAGATTCTTTTTGCTTTATTTTATTTTTTATTTATTTTTTCTTTTCTGCCATTGTACTTTCTCAGTAGGGTACAGCTGGCATTTTGTTGCTTTCGGCTGTGATGGAAGTTGTCTGCTTCCCAAGCCAGTTGTTCCCACTCTCTTAACTATGGCTACCTCTTAGGTTTTCCACCATTTTCATACCTTAATTATAACCTGTTCTGGTAAACTGCACATGTTCTTGACCCTTAGTTCTTTATTATGTGAGACCTTTGAAGAAAGAAGCAGAAATGGAAACAGGATCTCATACACTCTGGGCAAGTGTTGTCAGCTGAAATCAGTTTCTAGTGTGTGTTGAGTGTTTACAGAGTATCTGTAGCCATAAAGTTTCCTTTACAGCTTTCCTTTACAGGACGTTGCTCCTTTCTCGGGAAATAAATCATTCTGTAAGCTTATTTTTTTCCCATATGAAATGTGCTGAATGACTACTTAATTTTCCTCAACAATTTTTTATTTCTGGCTTTTCTATTTTCACTGGCTATATCAAGGAGAAATAATTTAGAGTAAGTGAATATACTCAGTCTGCATGAAAGCTTCTGAAGGTCTTCAAGCACACAGTATTGCTTTGTAGGGTCATCAGTGAGAGATGGTGGGAGTTGAGCTGAGGCTATAACACCAAATCAAAGAGTCAAATTTTTAATGGGCCTTTCAGGCATACTTGAACATTTGGTTGAGAAAAATCCATAGTTTACACAACCTGGATAGACTTCTGGATGGTGGGAATACAGAAGAAATTCTAATGAGAATTTTTTTCTTTGTTTAAAATTTTTTTTGCATTGATTCTTTCATTACTAGAACAGTATATGTTCTTTGTAAAACACTTCAAAAATATTGTCAAATAGAACATGAAGAAAAAAGCATCAAATAAAAAATGGAGAAAAAAGTATCAAAGAGAAAATGAAGATAACCTATAATCCTACTACCCCAAAATAAGCATTGTTGATATGCTAATATATGTGTTCAAGATATTTTGTGTGTATACACAGTTGATTAAGACTTTCAACTATCTTTCATTACACATTTTGTTCACTTGATGTTATGAATGATTTCTTAAAGTGTTAAATATTCTCCTAACATATATTTAAGTGACTGCCAAATATTTTGCCTTATAGACTATCCACTATAACCAACATCGATTTTTGTGTGTATTTGATTTATTTAGCATCTCCCAGGTTTGAAGTGAAACTATTAGTTGCTCAGTCATGTCTGATTCTTTGCGACCCCATGGACTGTAGCCCTCCAGGCTCCTCTGTCCATGGAATTCTCCAGGCAAGAATACTGGAATGGGTAGTCATTCTCTTCTCCAGGGGATCTTCCTGACATAGGGATCAAACCTAAGTCTCCTGCATTGCAGGTGGATTTTTTACTGTCTGAGCCACCAGGGGAGTTTTTGAAAATTATTTTAAAGTAACCACCATAATAATGGTCTCAAAAACCTCTGATATCCCACCACAATGGGGATATGATCAATCTCACCATTGATTTCAGCAAAAACTGTAGCAAACAGTTCTGCTTGGGCTTCAATTCCCTCTGGGCTGATAATATTTCTCCTAAAGCAGGTGTCTTTTTTGCACTATGAGGCCAAGGATGCCCAGAAATTGGCACAATCCATATATATTGTAGGGGGATGGAAAACAGAGAGAATGCCTGTAGAGTAGCCTTCAACCAAAGAGGAGCTCTCATGGATGAATGCTTCTCCCAGCTGTTCCTTGAGAGAAGAGCTCTTAGACATTCTGCAGGCTCTTGAGAAGACCCAGATGTAAGAAAGTCCCAGTTGGTGACCTTTACAAAGACCCTTCTAGCTTTTTCTCCATCCTTTAGTCTCTCTTCTTCTTCTTTCCTGCATTTTGGTTTTACCATACAAACTCAAGTCCTTTTCTCAGGCTCTACCTGGGGAGCACAGAGAGCCAGGTAGTTCAATTTGTGTCCTTTCTATAATTCTTTGTGAATATTTCTAATTATTTTCATTGGACTAAATACAGATAGAATTGTTAAGATGAAAGCCATGAACACAACTTAAAACTGAAATTTTGATGCATATCATACATTGTTAAATTTTAATTAAACAGAAGGATAGCCATTGCCTAATTACAATGTTTCCCTTAAATTGTTTTTTATTTGATTGAAAAATGTTATTCTGTATTTATTCAACAAGCAGTGATTATTTTTTATCTTCAGGATAATTTTTAATCTTAGAAAAACCATCCAAGGAAAAGATATTTGCTGTCCAAACTCCATGACAATGCCTCTGATTTCTATGAAATATTTTTCTCAACCAAGAATTTCAGTGACCTTTCAGACTTGAACATAACTAATATTCCCAGAAAAAATAAAATGCCATAATAGAAGTTGTTAGCATTGCACTTCTACTCTTTTAGAAAATCAGTAGGATTCACCTTTATTTAGAAATATCTATTGGTAAAATTTTCTATTTGCTAATTCTCAATCACTGACTATTTGGTTTATATTATAACCTCCCTGTGAATTGTATTCCAAAGCAAGATATTTATTTGAATAATGAGGTAAGTGCTGTGTTGTCTTTGCCTTTGGAGACCTAACCTAATCATCCCCTAGACAGCCAAAGTGTGACACCATAATTTTTAATCCACCTGCTCTGGCTCACATTCAATGTTTCCGTGATTACATCACAGGCCCACAGTGATAAGCTCTTCCATGTACTCTGGTTAGGAATGTTTTATAGCAGCTGCTACTGTATCTCAAGGTTAATGAGGGCCTTTCCCTAAGATTGACTCACTTTACTTGAAAGAGAATTCAACTGAGGATAGTTTCTTAGGCTTTCTCCAGTCTTATTTTTATTGTTACCCTCATGGCTCTAGTTTATTTTATAAGAATTATGTGCATCTTTAAGTAGTCTGTACATAAACATAAATGCTCTTTATTTGACAGTGTTGACAGTTCATATATTTTTAGATAACATATTTAGACATGCAACTCTTACTTGACTATATCTGTGATTATAAGTTCTTCTAATTCCTTTATGGCATCCTGTAACCATAAGATAGCCAGTATTATTGCTTACATATTTAACTTTTATGTTAATTTTATACATTCTTTTTTTCCACAATGATTTAAGATGCCTTACAAACAAAGCTTCATTATAAATGGAAATGGAAAATAAAATTAGAACTGAGGTAAAAAGAGAAATATATATCTACCATTCCAATTATTAAGATGGGTGCTATGACCAGTTTGGGTTTCTCTGGTGGCTCAGACAGTAAAGAATCCACCTGCAATGCAGGATACCCAGGCCCAATCCCTGGGATGGGAAGGTCCTCTGGAGAACAGAATGGCTACTCATTCCAGTATTCTTGCCTGGAGAATCCCAAGGACAGTGGATTATAGTCTGGTGGGCTACAGTCTATGGGGTTGCAAAGAGTCAGACACAACTGAGCCTCTAACATTTATGACCAATGTAATGTCAATAAAGCCAAGAAGAAAATGTGTTTTGAGAAGGAAGAGTGGCAAATCTTGTCAAATGCTGTTGGAAGGTCTAGGGAGATGAAGGCATAGACATGTTCCTTGGCGTAAGCATCCTGGGGATTGTAAGCAACCTTGGCAAGAGTAGGCTAAATGGTATCTTACAGGCCATGCTTGGGGATGACCATCCGACTGGTCTAGTCTGAAGAGTGAATAGTTTCTGAGAAAGGAGAGACAGCACGTGCTGATAACTCTTTTGAGAAGGTTTGCTTTGAACAGGGTTAGAGTGAGATGGCAGAGAAGGCAATGGCACCCCACTCCAGTATTCTTGCCTGGAAAATCCCATGGATGGAGGAGCCTGGTAGGCGGCAGTCCATGGGGTCATGAAGAGTTGGACATGACTGAGCAACTTCACTTTCACTTTTCACTTTCATGCATTGGAGAAGGAAATGGCAACCCACTCCAGTGTTCTTGCCTGGAGAATCCCAGGGACGGGGGAACCTGGTGGGCAGCCATCTCTGGGGTCGCACAGAGTCCGACACGACTGAAGTGACTTAGCAGCAGTAGCAGCAGCACCAGAGTGAGATGGGAATATAGACAAAATATATTTTGGAATCTAAGATCACCTAGAATTCATGTTTATTTTGCAAAATACTAAAGAGTGTTTATATGAATGTGGCTATCATAAGATGGTTTCTTCTTGTGACCTTCTATAAAAGTCAAACATACTTTTCAAAACAACTTATCAGAGCAAATAAGAGTTATCGTAATTCTTCTTTTAAGGAATTTAATATGCACTGTTAAGAACAAGTAAAACATTTCACTGAAGTTAACTTGAAGATCCCTAATAAAACACTGGGACACACTGGAGTAGCTGAAAAAAAAATCTTGATAAGTGTGATACACAGAAAAATTATTCCCAAAGGAAATTATCATTTGAATTTTTCCCACCATGAACATACTGCTAATCTATGCTATAATCTCTAGTCCTTCAAGTTGGCCAAGGTAGCAACCTAGTGGCTTTCTAACTGAAAATGCCTCACCTTAAATCCACCTTTCACACTCCAGTACTCTGAAGACCCAGTAAAATGCTAACCATCCTCGGCTCTGTGCCTTCGTGATTTGCACGGGTATCCCTATATAAAGAACCAAAGATTTCTATGCTTAAGTGACTGAACTTCCAATGGAAATACTCACAGTGTAGTCTGTGGTTATCTCTCTAACTTTCTATGCTCGCGCTCAAAGTTTGAGATGTGTTATACAGCAATGGAGTGCCTGACCTTTGTGCAGAAAGCACAGTCTTACTCGAAGTGACTTATGTGTAAATAGATATTCTTACCCTTGAATAATTTCCTCAGATTCCTAAGGATAACTGACCCCGCTAGCAGACTTTCTTTGTGTTCCCATTGTACTCATTATGATTTTTATCATAGATGTGCAATAAAAGAAAATAAAATCTTTTAATATAAACTCTCTCTTATTCCAAGACTGTAATCTCCTTCTTGGCAAGACTGCGTGTTATTTATCTCTGTGTTCTATGAACTCACACGTAGTAACACTCTAAAGATAATAGCTGAAGAAATAAAAAGAATTAATGAAAACTCATTTGAGGTGCTTTTAAGTTTTCATAGAATGATATTTTCTTATCTTAGTCATCTAATAGCTTCTTGTTTAATCTGTTAAATAGATTTAGCTCTTCATTTAATTCCTCTCTAGACTCACACCAAATCTTTTATCACTTTTTTTTTTCTAATACAAATAAATTGAAATTTTTGTACCATTATTTGCTCACTTTCTTTTGTGTATTTATTTTTATGGAATGTTTACTGTGAATTGTGACATTAATGTGTTTTGATGACTATCACACAACATATTTACAATATCTATCTATTGTAGTACCATATTCCATTGTGAGGAAATAATCATAAAATTATGCAAAATGCTCTGATGTAAATTTCAATGATATAATGAATCAGGAGTATTTGGAGTTAAGATGCTGTTAAAATACCTGACAACTAGTAGGATCATACTTGGAATTGGAGGACTGGCTTAGGAAAGAGAAAGGATTCTATAATTATTTGTGAAATTAATGCATTGATAAATCTGGAGTAAACATGTAGTAATGGGATTATTTGGGATGAATAATTGGATTAAAGTTAATACATAAAGAGCATATGAAATAACTATATTCTAAATTTACTATAAAAAGGGAAAAAGTGAAAGTGTTGGTCACTCAGTTGTGTCTGGCTCTTTGTGACCCAGTGGACTATAGCCTGCCAGGCTCCTCTATCCTTGGAATTCTCCAGGCAAGAATACAGAAGTGGGTAGCCATTTCCTTCTTCAGGAGATCTTCCTGACCTAGGGATCAAATCTGGGTCTTCTGCATTGCAGGCAGACTCTTTACTGTCTGAGCCACCAGGGAAGCCCTGGTGTAAATCACTGATGTAAATCACTAAACTAGGAGACAGTAGATTAATAAGGTTTCTAGTCAACTTAAATAAATTTTAAATACAGATAAGGGTTGATAGGCACATATCAAAATGAGAATACTGATGACAGAGAAGTTGGGAAGCAATGGGATCTCACAGCATGGTCCTCTGTGAAAAACGTAACATTTCCCAAGGCAGGTATCAGATCTGATACATGCTCATAGGGAAAATTTAGATGGATTTCTAATAGTAAAAGGGAACCTTGAGGAAACAATCACAAGTAGATGAAATTGAATTCCTTTCCCTAAGGGAAAGGAATGGAAATGCCAGCAAGATTAAGAAAATTGACTTTAGGAAGCTAATTGTATCAAGCTTGAAAACTAGTACAATGAATCCTTGGGATTCTTTTAGCAAGTGCAGTTCAAGACAGTTGGATATCAAAAAGAATATGGTTCTGCCCATTCAAAACAAATTATACCAGGATATTTGAAAACCAAGAAGGGAAACCAGTCAACCTGACTAAACCCAGAATTTTGGATGAAACTGAAGGGCAAATGAGGTCA
The DNA here is from genome assembly GCA_006410935.1 of Redunca redunca. Taxonomy (NCBI): domain Eukaryota; kingdom Metazoa; phylum Chordata; class Mammalia; order Artiodactyla; family Bovidae; genus Redunca; species Redunca redunca. Next base: position 904,002 of record SJYQ01004706.1, on the reverse strand, counting down.
CATACAATTAAATTTAGACAGAATATTGCAAAAGGGCATAGTTAAAAAAAGAGCAGATTAAATACCAAATAATCAAATATAAAAAATTTAAAGAGAATTTTCTTTTATCAGAGAAATATAAAAACCACAACTAAGCTGATATAAATATTTTATGCATTTATTCATCATACATATTTACTGCAAGCCTACGGTACGTCAGGTATTGGTTTTAACACCAGATATTCACCAGTGAACACAATAAGCAACATTCCTCCCTGGTGGACTTACAATCTTAAAATATTATAAATACATCATAAAATTCATTCAAACATCTTCCAATATATACCTTGATGTTATATTCAGTTCAGTTTTCATATTTCTTATATGTATATGTTTTGTAATGATGATTCTTGCCAATCTAAAGATGTATGCTTAGGGAAAAACATCCTTTTATGAAATTTATTTGTTCGAGTAAAAGGAAATAGCACATTATAGAATATTCACTAATAAGGACTGAAATGCAAACTTATTGTTGTTATTTATTCACTTAACCAGATAATCATGATATAATGAATAATATGGGGCTTCCCAGATGGCATAGTGGTCAAGAATCCTCCTGTCAATGAAGGAGATACAGAAGACTCAGGTTTGATCCCTGGGTCTGGAAGATCTCCTGGAGTAGGAAATGGCAACACATTCTAGTATTGCCTGGAAAATTCCATGGACAGAGGAGTCTGGAGGGCTACAGTCCACAGAGTCACAAAACGTCAGACACAACTAAGTGACTGAGTGCACACACAGTAAATGCTATGTTTGCCTTTAAAATATCCACTCTTCTTTCTTTTTTTAAAATGAGCATCCTGATTATTTTAATATGATTATCATTATTTGGTAAAAACTATCCCACCCCAAACACACACATATAGCTAGATACCTTGATGAGGTAAATTCCAGTCTTCCCCCAGGAAGGGAATCATGATCCAAAGGTTAATCTCATTCCCCTTGCCAATGACTGGCTCAGTAGTGGACACCTGACCCTACTTGGTTGATGAGCATTTACTCACTAAGGTTCCAAGTATTTCTTCAATATTTAAGGGAAACTGTTGACAGTGATCCACTTGTCGTCATTTAAAAAGAAAATGAATACATAAAAAAGAAAATAAAACTCTACTTTAATCTTGTCCACCCCACCCCCAATATAGTAGGACATATTTGAAAAACCTTACTCTAACAAGTCTGTTGATTTTTTCTCATCTATCACTGAGTTAATAAAAAAAAATTACAAATGGTATGAGAAGGTCATGCTTCCTCAGTGGAACTGCTTTCCTAGGTAATTTAAAATTGATTGATGTTCTATTTGATAATCCTTTCCTAACTGACTTTACTCACACTTCCCAATAGTCCCCAGGAGATCTATTTGTCTCCAACCCTGGCTCAAACTTACACCCTTAGCTGTTTCTCTGAGTGTAAGAGACATGTCTTGCTCATACAGGAAACCTAAAAAGTCTTAAACTGAACTTGTTGTCTTCTTTCCCTCAGTCAGATCCATGGTCTTCGTTTTCTACCTTCATTTTAGTAGTGTCACTACCCTCTGGCAAATACACCAGAAGCCACTCCCTCAATTTCCTCTCTTCGTTTATTTCTGAAATATTTTTCCTATTATGACCTGGTATTTCTACATCTCAATTATTTTTCCTCGAATAAATCCACTCATTTTCTTTTCTGTAGCCAATATTTTATTCAGGAACTTAATAAATTCCTGGATTTCGCAGTAGCGATCTAACTGACTTCTCTCCCACCTCTCTTTTCTTCATTCAATTAGAAAGTTATTTTCCTTCCAGTAATGTGTGTGTGTGTGCATGCACATATGTGTATAACCAGCAAAAGCTCGACAGAACATTAAGGTCATCCATATTCTGACACTTACAACTTTTTCCCCCTTGACCTTCATTTGATTCTCCTCATGAATCCTGAATTACTAGCAACCCAAGACAGTCATAATTTCCAGAACATCCTTTTCTTTTTCTCTTTGTTCATAGTGTTTTCTGGGATGTTGTCTCCTTGGGTTTCTTTCTGTTGAAATACCATCTACTACTCAAGTCCTAACCCTCCATTTACCTCCATTTAGGGTTTTTTGCTTTTATCTGTTTTTTTTTTTTTTTTTTTGATTTTCAAGTACAATCATTCTCTTCCTTCTTGTCGTTACATTGGGTTTTGTTTGGGCAGAGATCCAAAATGAAGAGTGTGGCTCCTTGAATTATCACAAGAGGAGAGCTGTCAGCTGAAAAGTAGCCCCTTCCTTGAAATATTAAAGGCATAGGAAATACATTTCCATTGTTTTTGATCCTTTATATATGTTGGGTGTCTTAATATATGCTGTGTGTATTTAGTCACTAAGTTGTGCCTGACTCTTTTGCGACCCCATGGACTGTAACCCACCAGTATCTGTCCATGGTATATCCCAGGCGAGAATACTGGAGTGGCTTTCCATTTCCTTCTCCAGGGAATCTTCCTGACCCAAGGATCCAACCCACGTCTCCTGCACTGGCAAATGGACTCTTTATCATTGAACCACCAGGGAAGCCCGATGTAGACTATCCTACCAAAAGTGACACTACAATATATTCCTCAGTCTTCAATTCCTGTGCAAGAAAACACTATGAGGAGAAAGAATCAGGAAATAACAAAGATGTGTCAAAGAATATATGAAATAAACAAAAGGGGAAAAAGAAAGTACTCATTTAAATATTTTAGCTTTTCAAGGCTATTTGACTTCACCTGATTTATTATAAGTCTACTTATACAACAAGCTCTCCCACAATTAAGAACAGTTTCGATAATATAAGATCTTCGAAAACTTTGCTTGTTAGAATGGAGACTTATTTTTGTTATAAGAGAGAAATATTGGTTTTCTTCCCTTCAGTTATGATTAAAACTCTCTGCAACTTGGTGACATGTATTCAAATTTCACTTTTGTTACTTTTCTTCCGATATTAAGACTGCTTAAATAATGGGATAATGTCCATAATGTCAAGTTGTATATCCTTTCATGTCTTTCTCTTCTGCATCAGTAAGCCAGCTGAAACATTTTTAGTTTTCATTTTGTACTGAATATTTTAAATTGGCCACAGCTCAAAAAAAAAAAAAGATATGATTCATTTTGGGAAGGACTTAAGCATATACATTTCACATGAGTTTAGAGGCTACTAATGTCATGGAAGAAGTGTTGGATAGCTTATAAACTCAACCCATTCAGAGTGAAGGACCACTTAAGGCTTTTCACCTTAAGCAAGAGAAATATCTGAGAACACTTACAATGAACTATTCTCAAACTAATTGTAATCTAAATTTATGATGATTTCACATTGTTATAAAATTGCTGTTTTAAAATTCTAAAACAGCAAGATCTGATGTGTTATTATACTCTCTCCTTCTGTAGCCTCCTCTGCAGGCATCACCCTATGTGTTTGCACAAAGTCCAAATATCAGTCACATTCCAGGCATTTCTTTTGGCTTTGTGTGTTGTTCTTCTCTTTCCACCCATCTGCCAAGCCTGCTTTATCCCCACAAGAGTCAGACTTTTGCAATTTAAAAATTCTAAAGCCCTTTTAGAAATTAGATCCTTAATAATTTTATATCAAAGCAGGTTTTATTGTCTGAGGGTAGGTTTTATTGTGTGGGGGTATGTGAAACTATTTGAAACTGAATGTATATGTGTATGTGTGTGTGTAATTTTTAATGGAACAATGTTATAACTGAGTAATCTGGTTTTTTTTTAAAGACGATTATTGTGTCTCCAAATTGTATATTCTGATTAAAAATTGTATCTAAGACTATCAGATTATATTACCATTCACTTTCTTCAAATTTAGTGGAGATATATGTTATAGACTTTTGATTGGGAATTATTTATTTCTATTTCTTAGGTTCATTGGGTTAAGATCAATAGAAAGTTCTTATTCTGAGAGAAATTCACAGTAAGTTTACTTATAACTGGATTATTTTCTCAAACATACTTTGACAGTAAAGTTGTATGTAAGAATTCACTTTTTAGACCTTAAATCTATCTATTTATTACTATTTCTAAATCCAATAGCATACTTATTAGTGTAAGAATATGGCCAATAACAATAGAAATTTTATTGTGACAATCACTCATACAGTGGAAAGCTATTTCCTTAGGATAAAAACGTGTATGTTTTAGTCAGATTATTCTGATAATGTGGATGGCATTTGCTTTGTAGAATTTTTTCATGATGTTTTTCCTGACACCGAACAAGATACATGTGGAACACAGTTGAAGAAGAGTTTAATTACCACAAGTATTTATGACTCATAAACTGTAATATCTCTAATGGCCCTGTGGCATGGACCCCCAAGAAGGAGGGGTCATTGTATAGTAGTAATGGCCACTCTTTGCATCATGAAAGCATGAATAAAGACCTGATATGCCCATTAAATGAGAAATAGAATTTGGTAGTGTTGTTTCTAAAATTAAAATCACATTTAGCTGCCACGAGGAAAAATTAAAACAGAAACACTGAAAAATTTGGTAGTATTTTTAGAGCTGAAAGAATACTGTTAACATCTCATTTAGAATTATTTGGCAATCTTAACTCTTGTTACATATTTTGAAAACCTTATTTGTAAAAAATCTGGTTAGTCCACAGATTCACATGAATGCTGTGTACATTCTTAGAAAGAATAAAAAATTGTTTGCTATAACTTGAAAATTTCTGAAATAGAGTTTCTCCTTGCCCACTCATGCCCTTACTCCAATCCATTGCCAGAAACAATCGCAAACACTTCAATAAATTTAGAATTCATTACTCCAGTCTGACACCAAGTGATGGATTTAAACATAAATGAAGGGTAAGGACAAGGTAAGGTATTGTACTTAGGTCCCATCTACCATGTTAAAATATTGGTTCCAAAATATTCAAGTAATTTTTATAAATAACATTAAATTTATCTCATCCTGCTGCTCAGCTTACTGGTTAGTTCTGTAGATGTTGAAATAATTATTAGATTTTGATCATATTAAATTTCCTCATTTAAAAAGTGAGTAATTTCCAAGTTGATAGTCTCTAATGTTCTTTATAAATCTAAATGAGAATTGAATATATTTGAGTGTGGTTCTAGGTTGTATTAAAATACTACTCCGAGTGTCTAGGATTGGTCCTGCTCTAGTTTAATACTTCCATGATTTGATGGCTTAAATTCTGAAGGGCCTAAAAATAAAGAATAGAGAATATATTGTGATTTTTAATATATTTGCATAATACATATATATGAATAATAAGTAGTCCAAAAGTTTATGAATTTTTTCCAAACAAATTTTTATTATCTAAAAAATATATGAAAGTCAATTGGAGAATATATTGAATGTCAATAATTTTACATGTCTTAAAATACCAGGCTTCAACTAAAGATGAACAAACATAAATCCTAAGTATTTAATAAACCAAAAAGATAAAAAACTGCATTGAACTTTCTTTACTGTAGAGCCAAATTGGTAATTACTTTTTTTTTTCCTCTCTTAAAAGTGGCAAAAAGCATTGTGCTCAATGAAAAGAAAAAAAAAGTAAAAACACGGAAAGAAACTTTATTTACCAGAGAATCCCTGTTGATCTGCAGAGAATGTGAAGTACAATCACCCATCATCAGGATTAGTTCCAACAGCATCTGCAGAAACCAAAGGAGAGCTGTGATGTGACAGCTCTTTTGAAAATATCCATCAGAATCATCTGCTTCCTTTTGTTATGTCTTCCCTTTTCAAATATTTCCTCAGCCTGTACATCTGGAGAATCTCCTGTTCTGTCATTATCTTTGTTTCACGAAATCTGTGCAATTTGTACAACATTCTCAGTCTTCATTAAAATAGACAACCCCCTGCCTAGGTCACACAGATTAGACCACTGAGTGAACACCTATCAATACTTTTTATTTTTATTGCTTTATTTTTTTTAACTTTTTATTTTATATTGGATTGTAGGTGATCAACAGTGTTGTGACAGTTTCAGATGGACAGCAAAGGGACTCAGCCATACATATACATGTATCCATTCTTTCCCAAACTCTTCTCCTCTCCAGGTTGCCATGTGGTATTGAGCAGAGTTCCCTGTGCTATACAGTGGGTCTTTGTTGGTTACCCATTTTAAGTATAGGAACAGCAGTGTGCACAAATCGATCCCAAACTCCTGAACTATCCCTTTCCCCAGTCCTTCCCTCTTGGTCACTATAAGTTCGTTCTCTAAGTCTATGAGTCTGTTTCTGTTTTGCAAATAAGTTCATTTGTAGCATTCCTTTTTATCCCTTTTGACAATAAATAATGCCACCATCATAAGGCATTCAGTTTATTTAAAATAAGTATTGTATCATAGAGTTCACAAAATCACAATGACATAAAAGGAAACCTTATTTCTACTCTCTCTACACCCACCTTGTTCCTCGTCTATCCTTCCAGCTCCCTATAGCAAATGTTTCAGTTCTTTCTTTTCATAATTAATTCTTCAATTATTACAATGCCACAGTGATTTTTTAAAAATAGGTGATAATTTTTTAAAGATACTTCAAAAATTCACTGTTTGGATACTTCTTAAAATGAATTTCTATTCTCATTTATTTGTATGCTGAAATGAAGTAAAAAAACTGGTCTTGATTCTCAAGTGCAATATACAAATATCAAGCATATTTTGGTTTTCATTATAATCCACTGCTAAAAGAGGAATGTACCAATGAAAACTACAAAGATCAGCATAAAACCTTTGTCACAGCATGTTAGGCCCTTCTAAAAGAAGACAGAAAATGTTTGGGTCCTCTGATGCTGATTTGCTTGTATTGGCTTCAGAAGAATAAAGATAAAAGAATATGTATTGGTATGAATAAACTTTAAGGAAATAGAACTTAGTTCAAAAGTATTTGCTATGTGGAAGTCAAGTCTCAGGGGCAGAAATACAGTGACCACAAGTATGTGAAATTGTAAAAAACTAGTTAAAGGCAAGGGCAGAGTATCACTAAATCAAGTCATAAGGTCTGACCACTAAGATGTACCATTTGCTATAACTGAGAAGTACAGGGAGAAAATGGTTCAGGATGAAATATCCTTTCCTCTTAGACTATTTGAAGGAATATAACACCAGAAATACCTGAAAGTGAAAGTATAAATCAGTTGAAATTTTGTCTCATTTAAATGAAACAGAATCAATTACCATATGTGCTTTAAAACATACTTAGTTATTTATCTTGGGTCTTTGGGAGCAGGTAAATTGGGAGTGAAGAATTTAAATTCCTCAGATTAAATGTCATCCTTTCCCTGTGTCTCTCTGTACCTAACACAAATCTCCCTCTAAACTAGAGCATAATTTTTCTTCAAGATCTGTAATTGTGGGTCTCCAAATAGCAGGTACTGAATTGTCTCTGTGTTGCCAGCCTTAATTGAATATGCTCAACATTAGATTAAAAAATTAAAAGTATAATTCCCTTCACCTTGCAGGGATGCTTTAAATTTAATTATATAAGCCCAAGGAGAGAAAACAATCAACCTCATCATACATTAGAAAATGTTTCCATCATTGCCCATCATTCATTAAGAATCATGCCGTATAATCTATTATTGAAGTATTTAGAACATTTTCTTTTTTGCCAACTATTACTAAATGGACTATGTAAAACATAGGAAGATTTGTCCTCTTGTCATGAAACTTAGTTTATCCATTAAATAAAAAGAAGAGGAGATTTATTTGATGCTACATTATTGTGGAAGAAGAAAGAACAGACATTATATTAATGCATATATATGGAATCTAAGAAAAAAGTAAAATAATATGGTACAGATGAACCTATTTCTAGTGCAGAGATAGAGATGCAGATGAGGATGGACATGTGCACAGAAGCAAAGAGGAGGGTGGGAAGAATTGGGAGGTTAAGACTGACATACACACTATTATGTAAAAAGGAAGGCTAGTAAGAGCCTGCTATGAGGCATAGGAAGCTCAGTTTGGTGCTCTCTGATGACCTAGATGTGTAGCATAGGGTGGGGTATAGTGGGAGGAAGACTCTAGAGGAAAGGGATATACATATATATACACATACACATATACATATAGCTGATCCATTTCATTGTACAGAAGAAACTAGCACAACATTTAAAACCAATATCCTTCAATAAAAAAGATATTAAAATGCCTTCAATGAGAATAGTCAATCACTTGCCTTCTGGTCCTTATTTTCTAGTCTCAGTTCAGAAAGGTGATTTCCTTCAAGACTACATCTAGTAAAGAAAGTTGATGAATTCACATAGGCACATTAAATTTGTCTAAGTGGAAGTGTCCAGAAAATTGTTGGCTATATAGGCTTGAAATATAGGAGAGAATCCTTGGAATCACATATTCTTTTGGGAATTCTCAATATATGAGTGTTACATGAAGCTATAAAAGTTATATCTATTTAAAGAGTTTGCTTTTTTAGATATGTGTAGAAGAGCCATTGACAAAAGTGTGATATAAATGCAGCATATTCGTAGAGAATAAATCAGTTCAGTTCAGTCACTAGTCCTGTCCAACTCTTTGCAACTCCACGAACCACAGCACACCAGGACTCCCTGTCCATCAGCAACTCCCGAAGTCCACCAAAAACCCCTGTCGATCGAGTCGGTGATGCCATCCAACCATCTCATCCTCTGTGGTCCCCTTCTCCTTCTGCCCTCAATCTCTCCCAGCGTCAAGGTCTTTTCAATTGAGTCAGCTCTCCACATCAGGTGGCCAAAGTATTGGAGTTTCAGCTTCAACATCAGTCCCTCCAATGAACACCCAGAAGTGATCTCCTTTAGGATGGGCTGGTTGGATCTCCTTGCCGTCCAAGGGACTCTCAAGCGTCTTCTCCAACACCACAGTTCAAAAGCACCAATTCTTCAGCACTCAGTTTTCTTTATGTCCAACTCTCAAATCCATACATGACTACCAGAAAAAAAAAAGCCTTGACTAGATGGACTTTTGTTGGCAAAGTAATGTCTCTGCTTTTGAATATACTATCTAGGTTGGTCATAACTTTTCTTCCAAGGAGTTCAGTTCAGTTCCGTCGCTCAGTCGTGTCTGACTCTTTGCGACCCCATGAATTGCAGCACACCAGGCCTCCCTGTCCATCACCAACTCCCGGAGTTCACTCAGACTCAACATCCGTCGAATCAGTGATGCCATCCAGCCATCTCATCCTTGGTTGTCCCCTTCTCCTCCTGCCCCCAATCCCTCCCATCATCAGAGTCTTTTCCAATGAGTCAACTCTTCACATGAGGTGGCCAAAGTACTGGAGTTTCAGCTTTAGCATCATTCCCTCCAAAGAAATCTCAGGGCTGATCTCCTTTAGGATGGACTGGTTGGATCTCCTTGCCATCCAAGGGACTCTCAAGAGTCTTCTCCAACACCACAGTTCAAAAGCATCAATTCTTCAGCGCTCAGCCTTCTTCACAGTCCAACTCTCACAGCCATACATGATCACTGGAAAAACCGTAGCCTTGACTAGATGGGCCTTTGTTGGCAAAGTAATGTCTCTGCTTTTGAGTATGCTATCTAGGTTGGTCATAACTTTTCTTCCAAGGAGTAAGCGTCTTTTAATTTCATGACTGCAATCATTAGCCCCCAAAACTAAAGTCTGACACTGTTTCCACTGTTTCCCCATCTATTTCCCATGAAGTGATGGGACCAGATGCCATGATCTTCGTTTTCTGAATGTTGAGCTTTAAGCCAACTTTTTCACTCTCCTCTTTCACTTTCATCAAGAGGCTTTTTAGCTCCTCTTCACTTTCTGCCATAAGGGTGGTGTCATCTGCGTATCTGAGGTTATTGATATTTCTCCCGGCAATCTTGATTCCAGCTTGTGCTTCTTCCAGTCCAGCGTTTCTCATGACGTACTCTGCATAGAAGTTAAATAAGCAGGGTGACAATATACAGCCTTGACGTACTCCTTCTCCTATTTGGAACCAGTCTGTTGTTCTATGTCCAATTCTAACTGTTGCTTCCTGACCTGCATATAGGTCTTTCAAGAGGCAGGTCGGGTGGTCTGGTATTCCCATCTCTCTCAGAATTTTCCACAGTTTATTGTGATCCACATAGTCAAAGGCTTTGGCATAGTCAATAAAGCAGAAATAGATATTTTTCTGGAACTCTCTTGCTTTTTCCATGATCCAGAA
>SJYQ01004706.1:839963-893297 GCA_006410935.1 Redunca redunca | reverse complement strand
GGGTGCCATCTATGGAGTCGCATAGAGTGGTACATGACTGAAGCGACTTAGCAGCAACAGCAGCATACAGCTTATTGCTAGTAGAAAATAAATCAATAGAAATAGCCAGATCTGACAGAAATGATGGAGTGATCAGACAGAAATGCCTTAAGTATCAAACATAAATCTTAAAAACAGATTTAAAGCTGCTAAGAAGACTTAAGAAATGGAAGATAACAAAAGTGAAATCTTTTGAACTAGAGATTAAAAATATAATATCTGAAAGAATAATACATCAGAGGCAATTAACTGCAGATTAGAAATTGCAGAAGAAAACATCAGTAGACTTGAAGGTATACAAATAGAAAATATCCAAAATAAAGTACAAAGCCATAAAAGAAGGAAAACAAGAATTGATTTATCAGGGACCTGTGAGAAAATATCAAGTTGTCTTATATGATGTGAAGGAAGCTGGAGTCTGAGGGGGAGGAATATTTGAAGAAAAAACGATCAAAATATTTCAAATTTGAAAAACTGTCACATTCAAAAAGAGCACTGAAGCTGAATAAATATAAACAAAACCACACTGTGACACATGATAATCAAATTAATGAAAACAAGTGATAAAAAGAAATAAAGAGAAGACAAGGAAATGGCTCCCACACAGACACAACTTTTTCAGTTGAGGGAAAAGTTCTGTAAGTGATAATTATATTTTTCAAATCTCATCAAACTATATGGTAAAGTAAATGAAATGATTTTATACAAATTATTCTTCAATAAAGCTGTTTATTCAAAACAGTTTGCTTGTTCTGTTCTGTATTCACTTGACAAATTATAATTATATTAAGAGATAAACTTCTTTTCTAGAGCACTTTTTTTATATCAAAACTGAAATTTTGGAGCAAAGGTTTTAACCCTCAAAGATGCAACTTTTCAACAGGGTCATCTTCAATGCTCTGAGGAAAGTATTTGGCAGACAGATAGGCTAGCTAGCACTTGGCAAATCTCACCATAGGACTACACGAATAGATGATCTCCTGAAAATAACAAGCTGTCCCAGAATAAAAATGTCAGTTCAGGCAATAATAGGGAAAAGAAACTCAAGTTAATGAAAATTTAGCCACTTCTCAAAAATTTTTTCTAAAGAAGAAATACAGTAACACTAAAATTCTACAACGGCCTCAAGTCCTGAGAAAATTTCTATTTGGCTTTATAATGTTATCATACGATTTCCAGCAGACTTTTTTTCCCCAAAATTCAATCTTCCATAGTATTATGGTATAAAGCATAGAGCAACTAAATTTCACATAAGAGAAGGAGACAGTATTTACAACAACTATTTTAAGCATCCTCCATGATCAGACTCTGTGAAGAACATTGGGAGTAAAAAGACATATCACCTGGGACTTCCCTGGTGATCCAGTGGTTAATTTTCAGTTGCTTCCCCTTCAATTACCCCCTCAATGACTTAATATCATCTGTGGAATAAATAAATATAAAAACAATATATGTCTCACCTTCCACAGAACCACACATTTATGTTGGCTAGGTAATATTGAAAAGACAACTTATTTCCTTGGACAACCCATCACAGCTCTCGAAGCCTGTTTCTTCCCTTAAACATATATTCCACTATATGAAAAGCTCTATTTCCCTTCTATGCTCATCTAAATTAACCTGGTATGCAAAATCTACAGAGTGGAAAATTTGCATATGAATTCTCATGAATTGTCCAAAGGATAAAATAAATTCTGTTTAAAAATTATCAAGATAACATCTTTTAAAAGACTGGATACATGTATATGTATAACTGATTCACTTTGCTGTAAATCTGAAATTAATACAGTCTTGTAAATCAGCTATACTCCAATAAAAATTTGGGCTTCCCTTGTGGCTCAGTTGGTTAAGAATCTTTCTGCAATGCAGGAAACCCCAGTTCAATTCCTGGGCCAGGAAGATCCATTGCAAAAGGGATAGGCTACCCACTCCAATATTCTTGGGCTTCCCTTGTGGCTCAGCTGGTAAAGAATGTGTGTGCACTGCAGGAGACCTAGGTTTGGTCCCTGGGTTGGGAAGATCCTCTGGAGAAGGAAAAGGCTACCCATTCCAGGATTCTGGCCTGCAGAATTCCATGGACTGTATAGTCCATGGGGTCACAAAGAGTCAGACATGACCGAGCAACATTCACGTTCATGTTCAATAAAAATTTAAAATAAAATGTCAGGATGCATCTGTCACCACAGCTGATCTACACATCTATTAAAAATAAATTTTATTCTGTTTAAGGTTTTATCAACTTCTACTTGTATTTTTATAGGTCTGGGATTAATTTGTAAACAGTATCAAACTTACTGGAAGGACATGGCCTTACTAATTAGAAATACAAAAATCCATAGCAATCTTCATAGAGATGAATGCTTTATATACTTAGGTGGAATAAGTTTGAAAGTTGAAAGCTTCTTTCAAAAGGCTGCATTTCCAAGAAAATACATGAAAGAGAAAGTACACTGATGTTCTCGGGGAGCTATGGACAAAAATAACTTTTGTATGTAGATGAAGCCAAAGTAAAGATTAAAAAGAAAGAAAAAAAGTGGAGTCTCTCAGTCCTGTCCTACTCTTTGCGACCCCATTGGACTCTAGCCTAACAGGCTCCTCCGTCCAAGGAATGTTCCAGACAAGAGTACTGGAGTGGATGGCCACTTCCTTCTCCAGAGGATCTTCCCCACCCAGGGATCGAACCTGGGTCTCCCGTGTTGCAGGCAGACACTTTACCATCTGAGCCACCAGAGAATTCCCCAAATTCTGTAAAAAAAAAAAAAAAAAAATGCATAAGCTTACCAGAGTAACTGGGTTGTGACTCATTTCTACTGAGTTAGCAATCTGAGTGTAAGGAGACAGAGCATAATCTCCATGATATTCATTGATGACTCTGACTACAAAATTAGAATTTCTGTCACAAAAGCTTCTATCAGAAACTTGATAATGGCTTTTGAATGTAACATTCTCATCTCATAATATACCTAAGGACTTAAACCAATGACTTTTGACCCAAATAATTTTTTTCTAAGGGTGAAAGAGACTTGGATGGTGCAGACTGAACACATATCGTTCAGTTCAGTTCAGCTCAGTTCAGTTGCTTAGTCTTGTTTGACTCTTTGTGACCCCACGGTCCGAAGCATGCCAGGCATCCCTGTCCACCTCCAACTCCTGGAGTTTACCCAGACTCATGTCCATTGAGGTGGTGATGCAATCCATCCATTTCATCCTCTGTCATTCCCTTCTCCTCTTGCCTTCAATCTTTCCCAACTTCAGGATCTTTTCAAATGAATCAGCTCTCCATGTGAGGTGGCCAAAGTATGGAGTTTCCGCTTCAATATCAGTCCCTCCAATGAACACCCAGGACTGATCTCCTTTAGGAACAGATATCATTAAAGAATTTCAATTGCATTCTTGGCCTAAGAAGTATTATAAAGCTAGCTTCTTTCAACTTATGACATAAACAACAGCTAAATTATTTAGTTTGTTTTTCGTGTAAACCGGAGAAGGCAATGGCAACCCATTCCAGTACTTTTGCCTGGAAAATCCCATGGACAGATGAGCCTGGTAGGATGCAGTCCATGGGGTCTCCAAGAATTGGACATGACTGAGCGACTTCACTTTCACTTTTCACTTTCATCCATTGGAAAAGGAAATGGCAACCCACTCCATTGTTCTTGCCTGGAGAATCCCAGGGACGGGGGAGCCTTGGGGGCTGCCGTCTATGGTTTTGTAAAATGCACACTCAAGTTTAGAATCAATCTCAGAGCAAATGGTGGCCTAAGTTCCCCTAATACTCATTTTCCTAAAACCTTTGCCACCATTTTCCCTGTCTACTGTGGTGAATAAGAAAAATTGAAGCAATAAGAGGCCAACGTTTGACCCTAAATTTTTCTTTTTGTAAAAAAGACAATTCATGCTCTAGTTTAATATGACTCTTCTACCTATTATTTTTTCTTCTTCCTTTTTCATTCATGTCTTCTTTACTTCTTCCCTTCTTTCCTTCCCTCCTTCCTTCCTCTTATCTTCCCACCTCTCTGCTACCCAGTGTCCTTTTATTAACTCTTCACTTTCTGTACTCTTGTTTCATCTACAATGAGTGCAATTTTAATACGTAAACTGAATCTTCTTATGTTAATATTCTTGGCAAGCACCATTTTTCTGTATCTTTAAGTAAAATCTAATTAAAATATTGTTTTGAGACTTTTAGGGAATCTGTGACTGCAGTCATGAAATTGAAAGACACTTGCTTCTTGGAAGAAAGGGAACTAAGGCAAAGCTAGACAGTGTATTAAAAAGCAGAGCTATCACTTTGCCAGTAAAAGTCCATATAATCAAAACTATGGTTTTTCTAGTAGTCATGTGTGGATGTGAGACTTGGACCATAAAAAAAGCTTAGTGTCAAAGAATTCATGCTTTTGAACTGTGGTTTTGAAGAAGACTTTTGAGAGTCCCTTGGACTGCAAGGAGATCCAACCAGTTAAAACTAAAGGAAATCAGTCTTAAATATTCATTGGAAGGGCTGATGCTGAAGCTGAAGCTCTAATACTCTGGCCACCTGATGCAAAGAACTGACTCTTAGAAAAGACCCTGATGCTGGGAAAGATAGAAGGCGGGAGGAGAAGGGGACAAGCAGAGGGTGAGATGGTTGGATGGCAACACTGATTCAATGGCTATGAGTTTGAGCAAACTCGGAGCTGGTGATGGACAGGAAGCCTGGTGTGCTGCAGTCCATGGGGTCTCAAAGAGTCAGACATGACTGAGCTATTGAATTGAACAGAACTGAAGGGCAGGAGGAGAGGGGGACAGAAGAGGATAAGTTGGTTGGATGGCATCATTTACTCAACAGACATAAGTTTGAGAAAACTCCAGGAGATTGTGAAGGACAGGGAAGCTTGGTGTGCTGCAGTCCATGTGGTCACAAGGAGTTGGACACAACTAAGTGACTGACCAACATTTTTAGAATCAGGTCACCTGGAAGGTGAAGGAATTAATAATATATGAGCTGAGGTATGGGGATACCAGAAATACCAATGTTTGCTGTTTTAAGATTCTTCATTTCTTCTTTGGCATAGTTATTCTGGTTCCCTGGCTTCACATATGTGAATACAAACCCTTTGGATCAGATTTATCTCTCCTGCAGCTCAGTCACTTAAATTCTGCTAGGACTAAAAATCTGACCATACAATACTTCTTACTCCTGTTTCAGTTGTAACCCCCTCATTTGGACCTGTGGGTAGTTTCCTAACTCACTGGGTTTGCTTTTTATTCTTTTGCATGAGCTAACTCTGTATGATGACTCCCCATTAGGAATTGTCAGGAATGTTGAGTTTCCTCTCTAAGAGGTGTTTCAACATCTATAGTGGATGGCTGTGTGATGACAAATTCTTTATAATTAAAAAAGTTGGTTTCTAATTATGTGTTTGCTGTTTTTCTCCTACAGCAATCGTTATCTAGGAGATGATGAAGAGAGTACACTGGCTACGTTGTAAATGTTCGGGGTAAGGAGAAATCAGCTATAGTTTAGCTATTTGTTTGTCTTTCTTCTGGCATTATTTAGATTTTAGAAATGCAGTCACTCTCAAACTTACATTATGGTAGACTGTATTGATGGTGCCAATTCACCCCCCACCCCCAATACATCCGTGCCCTTTGCCTTGTGACCATGCAGATCCCTTTGAAAAAGGAAAGTTGCGTATATCTCCACCCCTTCATTCTGAATTTGTCCATTAATCTTGCTTTTGTCCATGGAATGATAGCAATGAAGGTACTCCTGTTTTAAACTTAGATAGTAAGAGCCCTTGCATGTTTCAATTTACTTTTTCTTGAGTCTTTGCCAGAAGATAGTCTGGCTCAGCCTCCTGGTCTTAAATGGCACATGAAAAATGCCAAGTTGCCCGGGTCACCCCAGCTAAAACTAGACTACATCAACTAAACAGCCAGCTGAGCTCCAGGTATCTGAGCAAGCACAACCAAGGTTAGCAGAGTCCCTTAGCTGACCTCTACTTAATTACAGATGTGTGCACAGTGAACAATTATTGTTGATTACCCCTAAAGTTTTGTGGTTGTTTGTTTTGTGGTGTTACCACTATGGTGTTATTGTGACATCAATAATTGGTACATAGAAATTTTCAAAAGATAGTGTTCAGATCACAAAGTCAGAGGGAATCTCTGACTTACTTTCCTCTCAATGATTTTATAACATTTCTGTGTACTAGTTAGTTCACTACAAGAAAGTCACTTGAACTTCTGTTTTTATCTTTAGGTTCTATGGGCCAGGGGTATAATTTGTCTTCCATGATTTGGGGCTTCTTCTTCTTAAAAAAATTTATTGAATTTGTTACAATTTTGCTCCTGTTTTGTATTTTGGTAAATTAGCCACGAGGCACATGGGATCTTAGCTTCCCAACAAGTATAGAAACTGCATTCCTGTGGAAGGTGAAATCTTCACCACTGAACCGCCAGGGAAATCCCAGTTCCTTATACCTAGAAAAACTTTTGTTCATCTTTCTTTGATTTCCATATGGAGTGACATTCATTAGCTTAAAACCCATAGCCTTTCTCCATTCCTTCACTCACCTTTCCTTTGAAGAGAAGAACTGAATTCCAACTGAGAAATCTTTTAGCAAAAGTTGGTTATACAGATGCCTTCAGGGAGCATATAGTGTACTCTGTCTAAGGTTAAGCAGGATAGAACCCCAATTTGAGAGTTTGTATTTATTTATTCAGAGTGTGAATGGAAAGACCAGGTAAGTCTGAGTTTCAGTATTTGAAAACTCAGTGTTGCTATTCATATAAGCAACCTGATTTAATAAAAAATGATATTAGTGTTCCATTTGCCCATCTTCACCACTCTCTCATTTGGCTTAGACTTGATTTAGGAAAAGAAGGCTTCTCTCCCTTTCTGTGAAATCCTACTAGTTCCCTTTCTATCTTAGGATCAGTGATTCTTACCCACAGTGCATTTGTGCTTGTCTCTTGGCCTCCAATTCTCCAGACACTAGTAATACCAACATAAAATGTAGGATCATATCCAGTCAGTAGTGTAAGCCTAAGACCAGTCAATTAATTTGAGCTTTTGCTCTTAGGTAATAAAAATTTACTGGTCACCTACTGAAAAACAGACAGTGAATGAGAGGATGCTGCTGCTGCCGCCACTGTTTAGTTGCTAAGTTGTGTCTGACTCCTTATGATCCCATGGACTGTAGCCCACCAGGCTCCTCTGTCCTTGGGATTTCCCAGGCAAGAACACTGGACTGGTTTGCCATTTCCTCCTTCAGGGGATTTTCCTGATCCAGGGACTGAGTCTATGTCTCCTGCTTGGCAGGCGGATTCTTTACCACTGAACCATCTGGGAAGCCAAATGAAAGGATAGGTATGCCAATATGCACTAGTCTTGACCCCAGCCTTTAAGAATGGAATCAATCATGTAAACCAGCTGTGTTGTAAAATCATCAGACAAATTTGCTTGCATGAAGGAACCCTCCAGCCGTCTATCAGTGGATCACAAAATAGTACACTTTTATTCTTAAAGCAGCTTTACATCAGAATTTAACCATAAATATTTATGCAACAATTATTTATCGTTATCATCTGCTAGGTGTTAGGCACTGTCCTTTAGAAATGAGGAAATGTTATGAGTCACATGTCTCATATCCTCATGCACCTTTCACTCTTTTAGAGGAGATTGTAATAAATTCACACATGAACAAATATGTACTATAATTTCCAGTAATCACTAGTGCGATGGAGAAAAACAAAATAAGCTAGACAAAGAGATTGTGAGAAGCATAAACACTGTATCTTAGGAGGGGTAGTCAGGGGAGGCTGCTCTGAGGAGATTTTGGAGCAAATGCCCGAACAATATGAAAGAGGAAACTGCATGATATTCTGTTGGACAATGTTCCAAGCAGAAAAAAGGCAGAGTGACATCCCTAAGGGAAAAATGAGACAGACTCCAGTGGCAGGAGTGAGTCAGAAAAGAATATTAGAATCTGATTTCAGAAAGAGTAGGAAAATGAAAACATTTAATTCTAAGTTTGCTAAGAATTAACTGAAAGGTTTTGAACAAGTAAATGGTAACATATATTCTCTAAAAAGCCTCTTCTGCCAGTGCCTGCTGTGTGAAGAATTAAGGGTAGTGGAGCCTGTGGAGTGTAGGGAAATTTGCCAGGACACTGTACTATAGTAATTGGCTAAGAAATGGAGTCTGGAGGCTTGAAAAGTGTCGGTGATAGAGGTGATGGGAAGAGGCCAGCTGAAGGGTATATCCTGAAGATAGTACTAATGGAGTTTGATGATATAGTCAGTGTGAGATAGTAGAAAAGGAAAAGTCTAGGGTAATATCTAGGTTTTTACTTGCACAGTTGGTGAATGGTTGTATGGTTGTGCCATTTACCTTGGTAGGTTTGGAGGCAGCCTTCCCTGGTGGCTTGGATGGTAAAGAGTTTGTCTTCAATACAGGAGACCCAGGTTCATTTTCTGGGTTGGGGAGGTCCCCCAGAGAAGGAAATGGCAACTCACTCCAGTATTCTTACCTGGAGAATTCCATGGATAGAGGAGCCTGATGGGCTATAGTCCATGGGGTTGCAGAGAATCAGACACAACTGGCTCTTTCTTTCTTTCTTTCTTTGAAGGCAGAGATACAGAGTTGGTGTTGAATGTGTTAAATATGAGAGATTGTTTGGCTTCAAGATGGAGGTATCCAGTAGACTGATTTCTGAGTCTAGGGCTCAGAAGAAGGACTAAAAATGTGAATGAATGAGTGAATGCAAGCCCATTCATGTCCAACTCTTTGCAACCCTATTGACTGTAGCTTGTCAGGCACCTCTTATCCATGGACTTTTCCAGGCAAATATACTGGCATTGGTTGTCATTTCCTTCTCCAGGAGATCTTCCTGACCCAAAGATCAAACCACATCTCCTTCATTGCAGGTGGACCCTAGAAATATGAGCTAAGACATAAATTTGGGAATTATGTGCATATAATTGAGGTTGTACTAGATTAAGTCATTAGGTCATGAATGAAGATGCAGAAGAGAAGATGGCAAGGATGAAACTCTGAAGCTCTTCAATATTAAAAGCTGGAAAGGAAAAGTGTACAAAGACTTGGAAGGGAACATACAGTGTGTGAAGAGGAAGCCAGGTGTGTATAATATCCTGGGAGACAAGTGAAAAACATGTGTCAACTATTCCCCAGAGCTTTAAGAGAAGGACTGAAAATTTAACATTGGATTTTGAAGATAGACAATATATCTAAATTTTATATAAGTGACTTCAGAAGTATGGTAAAGATAAAAACCTAATTTCAGTAGGTGAAAGATTAAAAGGGAGTTAAGGTAAGGAAGTAGAGGAAGTAAAAATAAATCCATGTTTTCTATGGCATTAAGAAAAACACACAAATTGAGTAGCCAGATAGACATCCAGTGATAAAGAACTTGAGATAGACAAGGGCTTATTGAAAAAGTAGGGCCAGCTGAGGGAATTAGAAGAGCAATTGAAGGGACAAGAGCACACGTGGGAAAAATAATCAATTTTTAGAGTCTGGATCTTGCATGTTATCACTGCTGCTCTTGTCACTCCTTGCTCCATCTTTTTCAGCTACAGTTAAGTCTTCTGTGAGACATCACCAGCAGAAACCCCCGAATTTCCTCCTTCAAAGTCCAAGACCAGAAAGTAGAAAGGGCTTCACCTTCAACTGCAGTTCAGAACATCCAGGGACTCCAATGGGCACTGCAGCTACTGGTCAAAAAGACTCTGATAGCAGGAAATACAGGACAGGGATTGGCTCAGATGAGGTATATTGGGTGCAAGTCATATAGAGACTGAGGAGAGGAGACTTCCTCATGAGCTGATGAGCTTTGGGAAAAAGATTCCAGTTGAGTTGAAACTAAAAGAGTGAGAAGGATTCAAACTGGTGATGTGGGTAAGAAGGGAATAGCCTGGAAGCAAAATCATGGAAGTACAAACACAACAGGTATAAGGAAAGTGACTTGGTTAAAGAGGAGGGCAAAGGTAAGAGTGTCATTTACTGAGCATCTAGAATCTACTGAGTAACTGCTGGAACTTCACAAATAGTTTTCTCATTTAATCCTCATGGTTGAGTTTGGGTACTTTTGGCTACACATTACAGAAACCTTCCCTGGTGGCTCAGCAGTGAAGAATCCATCTGCCAGTGCCTGCCAGTGCAGAAGAAGTGAGTTTGACCCCTTGGAGAAGGAAATGGCAACCCACTCCAGTATACTTCCTGGGACAATCTCATGGACAGAGGAACCTGGTGGGCTATAGCCCATAGCATTGCCGAAACTAAAACAAAAACAAATACAAAGCCCAATTAAATCTGGGTTATACAGGAAATGAGTTGATTCAAGTCAGAAGTACAGATGGGAGGGACTTCACTATTGGTCAAGAGGTTAAGACTTCAAGCTGCCAATGCAGGGAGTGCAGGTTCAATCCCTGCTCAGGGAACTAAGATCCTATATGCTGTGTGGTACAGCCAAAAAGACTAAAAAAATAATAAACATTAAAGAAGAGAAGTATAGATGTAAGTCAGGATTTAGCATTGGTTGAACCAGGAGCTCAAAGATCTACTCACTGTCCCATAGGGTAGTGTCTTTATTTTAACCGTACGACATCTTTGCACTGAAATGGAATGTCCATCTAATGTTTACTGAGACTTTTGTGTTCAGTGTGTATGCTAAACTGCACTGACTAATTTGAATTGAGTAAAATAAAACATTTAGTTCTTCATGCATCCTACTGCTGCTGCTAAGTCATTTCAGTCGTGTTCAACTCTGTGCGACCCCAGAGACGGCAGTCCATCAGACTCCCCAGTCCCTGGGATTCTCCAGGCAAGAACACTGGAATGGGTTGCCATTTCTTTAGCCACATTTTATATGTTTGACAGCCACCTGTGTTTTGTGGCTACGTGTTCTTATTGTGGCTACACACATATTTCCATCATCACAAAAAGTTCTATTGGACAGTTAAGCTCTATCACCCTGAAGCACTTTCTGAGAATGCTCACTTTTTAGCACATTTACCTCTCAATGCTAAGCATTTTTGGTCTGATCTCCTCATTTTGTCCCTTAATTGTATATTACTCTTTGAATGTTCTTTGAAACATTTCTTCCTTGTGCATATTATCTGCTACTGCTGCTAAGTCGCTTCAGTTGTGTCAGACTCTGTGCAGCCCACCAGGCTCCCCCGTCCTTGGGATTCTCCAGGCAGGAACACTGGAGTCGGTTGCCATTTCTTTCTCCAATGCATGAAAGTGAAAAGTGAAAGTGAAGTCGCTCAGTCCTGTCGGACCCTCAGTGACCCCATGGACTGCAGCCTTCCAGGCTCCTCCATCCATGGGATTTTCTAGGCAAGAATACTGGAGTTGGATGCCATTGCCTTCTCTGACATATTATCTGCACAAGATAGTAAATTTCAAGGCAAGGAAATTTTCCGGGCTGAACGATGAGTAACCACTTTTTGCTTTGAATTCGAACACTATTTTAAGATTTCAAGTTGACATCAAACAACTAACATGAATTGCTGAAAGGCAGTATTAAATTAAATTAATGTTTTAGAGAAGTTTTGGTTTAAAGAAAAACTGGAAAGATGGTACTTAGAATTCCCATATACCCCATAGCTAGTTTTCTCTATTATTACAGCTTATACCACTATGGTGAGTTTGTTGTAATCATTTAAATAATATCCATACTTTACTCCATTTTTAACCTGTTTCTCTTTCTGTTTCATGGTCCCCTCCAGGATACTGCATTATATTAAGTAGCTATGTTGCTTTAACTCTACTGGTAGTTTCTCAGAATTTTATTTATTTTCTGACCTTATCATTTTGAGTTGAACTGCTTAGGTATTTCATAAAATGTACCTCATCTGGGATTTGTCTGGTGACCTTTTCCATAATTAGAACAAAGCATTTTAATATGACCACTTAAAGGATGATTTTCAATATTTTTCAAAACAAAGGTAAAGTGAATTGAAAAGAGCAGATTATCTAAGACTTGAGACCACAAAGCATTACAGTCATGATTGGTTCCTACTTTTGTGATGTCATAAATCTATTTAAGCTCTATAGTTATAAAGTACTAATTGAGACCCTCAAAGTCTTGGGATAAAGAGTAATTTGAAATCTTTATACACAGAACATTATAAACATGCTGCTGCTGCTGCTAAGTCGCTTCAGTCGTGTCCGACTCTGTGTGACCCCATAGACGGCAGCCCACCAGGCTTCCCCATCCCTGGGATTCTCCAGGCAAGAACACTGGAGTGGGTTGCCATTTCCTTCTCCAATGCATGAAAGTGAAAAGTGAAAGTGAAGTCACTCAGTCGTGTCCAACTCCTAGCGACTCCATGGAAGGCAGCCTACCAGGCTCCTCCCTCCATGGGATTTTTCCAGGCAAGAGTACTGGAGTGGATTGTCATTGCATTACAAACATAAGACTGGGAAAAAAGACACCTGAATCTATTTCAATAGATTTTCTTTTAAAGCGGTTATTTTTGCCATATTCTGAGGAAAAAAATTTCTAGGAAAGCGAATTGCTCATGCCAATGTCTGTAATAAAAGCTAGATAAATATAATAATATTCTTGAGTCACATTTTTCCCAGAGAAAAATGATTAGTATTTATGTATCAATTAAACAAAAATCATGGATATATTGATATATATCTAATAGGGCTTCATAACAGGTACATAATCTTTTAACTTTTTCACTCCTTTTAGGACTACCATGCCATCTTCAGCTTTGAAAGAGTAGGTGATGTGTTTATGAAAATACATCAGAAGCATGAGTATATATGCTTTTAGAATAAGTCAGGAATGTGGCGCTGGTTCTAATTTTCTTGATTTGTCACATTTTTGTCATTGTGGTGGGTATAAAGGTATATTTTTTAGAGATATTCTAATAGATATACCAGAAAAACAATTATGTGTGTGTGTGTATATATATATATATATGTATATAAAATCTTCATATATCTGTTTTAAAATATTTTTAGGCACAAAAGCAAAAATATGCATCTGTTCACATGGGATGGTTAAGCTAAATAGAGGAGAGTACAATCGCCAGAGGAGTGAGAAAAACAGTAGAAAGGGGATCAAAGAAGGAAATGGAATGCAATTACATAGAACATTGACAAATATTTTAGTTTTATATAGTTTTTATATTTGCCACTCTGATAATGTTTATTTTATCACTCTTCAAATCAGCTTACTCTCAGAATCCAGATTTCTCTTCCTTTACACTTATCAAAGAGGAAAGCAGATTTTAATTTGATGCCTAATGTGTGCAATTTGTTAGGTAGTTATAAACCTTTTTCTTTATCTTTGGCCACCTCCTGGGAAGAGTTGACTCATTGGAAAAGACTCTGATGCTGGGAGGGATTGGGGGCAGGAGGAGAAGGGGATGACAGAGGATGAGATGGCTGGATGGCATCACTGACTCGATGGACGTGAGTCTGGGTGAACTCCAGGAGTTGGTGATGGACAGGGAGGCCTGGGGTTGCAAAGAGTCAGACACGACTGAGCGACTGAACTGAACTAAACTGAATTGGATCTTAAAGTCCTGGGTTGTTTTATTATTTCCATTTTGTAATGAAGAAACTAAGGCTTTAAGAAATTACATGATTTACTCATTGTCAGAGAGCCAGTAAGTGACGAAGCTCATGCTTATGTCTGGGTAATGTCAGAACTCATGTTTTATCTACTGATTAAAAACATTTTCAAAATGACTGGGTTGAGTCAGGCTAATTCCTAAAGTATATATTCAAGATAGATATAAATAGCTTCATCTCTGAAAGTTATTCTCTTGTCAAAGATCAGGAAGCCGAGACATTAAATTTGAAGTTTGGTCCATCCAGTAGCTCAGAGATCTACACATTGTTCCACAAACAATTCATTTCAATAATTTTTATTCAAATATGCCTCATGGCTGAAACATGGGTTCAACTAGGGCTCCACAGCAGACCGATCAGAAGGTTTAAGATCATAGCAAGAGTTTCCACTGACATGAAAGGATAGGTTTTCTAACACGAGAAAGTGTGTGAGTTGCTCGTTCATGTCTGATTCTTTGACCCCATGGACTGTAGCCCACCAGGCTCTTCTGTCCAGGCAAGAATACTGGAGTGGGTAGCCATTCCCTTCTCCAGGGGATATTCCTGACCCAGGGATTGAACCTGGGTGTAAAGCATTGCAGGCAGATTCTTAACCATCTGAGAGACCAGGGAAACTGTTTCTAACACGGGTTGTGTGTGTTAGTTGCTCAGTCTTGTTTGACTCTTTTTGACCCCAAGGACTGTAGCCCGCCAGGCTCCTCTGTCCATGGAATTCTACATACAAGAATACTGGCATGGGTTGCATACCCTTCTCCAAGTGATCTTCCCGATCTAGGTATCGAACTGAGTTCTCCTGTATTACAGGCAGATTCGTTACCATCTGAGCTACTAGGGAAGCCCACATGGGGATTCTTCCCAATTCATTGAATTGTGTGCTCAACAGGGCCTTAAGAAGTCATTTGGTACAGACACTTATCTTCAAAAAGCTAATCCAACCTAAACCTAGGAGTCTGTGAGTAAATCACCATGAAGAGTGAAGGACAGCAGGGAAAACGATCTTGATTAAAGCATGAATGTGTTTTAATCCTATTTCTACAATGTTTGATCATTGAAATATGGTTGAAATCTGGAAGTAGAAATATAATTACCCCCATAATTTCAAAAAGCCAGTAGAGAGACAAATTTTAGGAAATCTTCACGTGGTATGTGTATATGTATGCTTGCATGAGTGTGTATGTGTGTAGCAGGAACCTTGCAAGGGTATCTTCACTTAAGTAATTATAATACCCCTTGAAGGCTAGATGGTGATTTTGATGACATGTAGAAATAGAATTTTAAGAACATGAAGGAACTATTTAGTAAAATTCTTACTTTTGACCCAAATTTCAATGTGTATTTTTTCCACAGCCCTTATCATTAAGGAATAAGAAAACTTATTCAAAATTTAATTTGTTCCATATTTTAGAATTTATGTATCTTTCACATTGTATTGAATCAGTAGTTTACTATAGAAAGAATTATACAAAGAAAATATTGGGCATGACTACCTATATTATCACGGTTGACTATGAACTATATCAAATATTATTTGGCCATATGTAGGAACAAACATAATGATTGTGGGGGGAAAGTACATGATTATTTTGGCTTTTTTTCTAGCACATTTTAAGAAATTGACCTGACTGTAACTTTTCTTTGGAATATTTGTTGAAAAAGAATAACCAAAAGTTTAAAACTTGGATTGAAACTTAATCTATATGGTAATAGAACTTGGAAGAATCCAAGCTCAGTTTAGACTAAAATGTCAGAATGGTTTTTGAACATGGTATGTCTCAAACAACCTACAGATATAAAGAAATAAACTGTCAATCCTTTAGCTTTCAACAAAGGGAAAACCATGTATAAGGGAAGAAAATAAAAGTTCTAAAACAGTAGCTTTAGCATGAGCTTGTCCCCTTTATGATACATTTCATCTGTGAAAAGTATAAAGGATGGTTTAAGCAATGGTTCACATGTTCCTCTCCTAAACCTTTCAGGTCCTTATTAAACACTTTTGTTTTTGAGTAAAAGTCTCTGTTACATGTGTCTCACCTTCAATACAAGTTAAGTTGTAATTAAATTGCTCTTAAATAGATAGAATTTACAAAAGAGCATTTGTTAAAATTGCAATAATTATTTTTTCCCTTCCAGCCATCTTTCAACTGCCTCCCTATCTCATAAGACCGAAACAATACACTAACACAAAGGACCAGTAAATTGATTTTCAATCCAAAGCACTAGTTCTCAAACTTGGCTACATGATGGAATTATCTGGAACATTTAAAAACTCCTGTCTGCTCTTCCTGATTTGGTTGGTATGGAGTATGGTTTTTGACTTTTTAAAAAAGTTTTCAAAGATGCATAGATAATTCTAATGTGCAATAAAGTGAGAATCACCAGATTAGCATATTGGTTCCCTATCTTGCTTGCATATTGGAAACTTCTAGAAATACTTAAAAATATTGGTACCAAGTTCTACCACTTCAGTGAGATACAGTTGTCGTAAGGCGCAGCCAGAATATAAGGATTCCCACCAGCAACCCTCCTGCCCAGGTGTTTCTAGTGAATGGCCAAGACTAAGAACTAGCATTAGTATTTCACCTTCTGTTGAGTCAAAAGAAGATCAATAAAAATTTTATATTTCTAAAATCTCTCACATGGCATTTTTAAATTTTGAGTTTTAAAATAAGCTATATTTGAATGTAATTTAATAAATTGAGGCAAAAAGAGCTGTTAATTACATGTGAAGATCTGGAAGAAAAATCTTGTCCTCATTGTAAAAGTATAAGATTCAAGGGCAGAGTTATTACTATCGAAGAAAGAATATTGTAAAAAATAGAATTCAGAGAAGTTATTTTTCATGCATATATGACAGTTAAGATAATCTTTGGGAGAACTTTAATATTCCTAAGTAAAAATGAGATACAGAAAAGAAAAGACATATTTTGGTCAGATTCACCATTTTTAAAAAGCATGACCAATTCTCAAATAAGTGTTTTCAGATGTGTGAAAGTTACCTATAAATGTTTATTCTATTTAGAATGTTCATAAGAACACATGCTTTTGACAACTCAAGTAAACTGTCAATTGATTAAAAGTGCAATGTAGGAAGGAATATCTATTTAAAGCCTACAGCATACTTCTGAATGAAAGGTACAGTGCTGATTTTTTTCATTTAACGAAAGACTTGATAACACATTCAGAGAGAAGCCAGGTGTAAACTGTTTCTCCACACTTGTGCAATAGATTTATATGATTCTGTTACTATAACTTGCTGAGGTGTTGTGTAAACACCCGATGAGTTACTTCTTATTACTTAATTTATACATGCTAATGCTTACAGTATTTTTCCCCTCCAAAAACATAACCAGTTGCTTACACTTGAAATGATTCAGGATAAAAGGTCATGTTCTCATTCTTCCGTATTAACAGGAAAACTCACTGTAGGATACATATTATAGCAAAATTAATGCTAATTCCTTAAAGTCTACACATGCATTTGCCATTTACTTAAAAGAAAAAAAAAAAAAAAGGTTAAAGTGGGTAGGCAAAAGGTCATTTGCAGCACAATGACCATTTAATCAGTGTTCATACAGGAGCTGTGCAAGTGCTTTGATGTGCCTATCAGACCTACGGAGAATCCATTCTTAAAGGAATTATCTAAAGTTGGAAACTTCCTTAAAGGAATCAATAAAACTTAAAAAAAAAAAAAAAAAAAGGCAACCTAGGATACAAAGTGGGCTTCCCAGGTGGCTCCGTAGTGAAGTGCACAAGACTCAGGTTCCATCACTGAGCTAGGAAGATTCCCTGAAATGGCAACCCATCCCAGTATTCTTGCCTGGAGAATCCCATGGACAGAGGAGCATGGCAGGCTACAGTCCACAGGGTTGCAAACAGTCAGACATGACTGAGTGAAGAACACACACACAGCTAATAAATGGGTGCTGTTTCATACTGCTAATTTGTGCAATTTTCTATGCAGCAACAGAAAACTAATACAAGGAGATATATAATTCAAAGAAGATCAATTTATAACTTAAAATACTCTGCAGGGCCATTTAGAATTATCTTCAGCAAGAGTTTATCATGGAAAATTTAGTCACAGGACCTATGAAACAAAATAAAACAAAACAAGACTGTACTCAGGTGGATCAATGATTTACTACATTTACAGCTATTTCTATAATTGAATCTCCTTTAATATCAAGGATTATCAAAGTTTTAAATAGTTCTCCTGTGTATCTCTCATTCTCTCCCCTAAAATTTCCCTCCCTGGAAATATGTTTCAAACATGATAAAATGTTGATGACATTTGTCCAAAAACTGGAATACTTATTACCATTATCATTTTTTATTTTAAAAAGATAAACTTTGTTTTCCCCTTATGTAAGATTTTTCCAGAAAACACAGGCAGCAAGGATAAAAACCATGTTGAAGAAAAAGAAATGCAAAAAGGCAAAATGGTTGTCTGAGGAGGACTTACAATAGCTGAAAAAAAGAAGAGAAGTGAAAGACAAAGGAGAAAAGGAAAGATACACCCATCTGAATGCAGAGTTCCAAAGAATAGAAAGGAGAAATAAGAAATCCTTCCTCCATGATCAATGCAAAGAAATAGAGGAAAACAATAGAATGGGAAAGATTAGAGATCTCTTCCAGAAAAATAGATACCAAGGGAACATTTCATGCAAAGATGGGCACAATAAATTGCTATAGACAGAAGTGATATGGAATTAACAGAAGCAGAAGATATTAAGAGATGGCAAGAATACACAGAAGAACTATACAAAAAAAGATCTTCACGACCCATATAACCACCATAATGTGATCACTCACCTAGAAACAAACATGCTGGAATGTGAAGTCAAGTGGGCCTTAGGAAGCATCACTATGAACAAAGCCAGTGGAGGTGATGGGATTGCAGTTGAGCTATTTCAAATCCTAAGAGATGATGCTGTGAAAATGCTGCACTCAATATGTCAGCAAATTTTGAAAGCTCAGCAGTGGCTACACACTGCAAAAGGTCTGTTTTCATCCCAATCCCAGAGAAAGACAATGCTAAAGAATGTTCAAGCTACTGCACAATTGCACTCATCTCACACAATAACAAAGTAATGCTCAAAATTCACCACTTCAGTTCAGTTCAGTCACTCAGTCATGTCTGATTCTTTGTGACCCCATGGAATGTAGCACTCCAGACCTCCCTGTCCATCACCAACTCCCGGAGTCCTCCCAAACGCATGTCCATTGAATTGGTGATGCTATTCAAGCATCTCATCCTCTGTTGTCCCCTTCTCCTCTTGCCCTCAATCTTTCCCAGCATCAGGGTCTTTACAAAGGATTCAGCTCCTCACATCAGGTGGCCAAAGTATTGGAGTTTCAACTTCAACGTCAATCCTTCCAATGAACACCCAGGACTGATCTCATTTAGGATGGACTGGTTGGATCTCCTTGCAGTCCAAGGGACTCTCAAGAGTCTTCTCCAACACCACAGTTCAAAAGCATCAATTCTTTGGTGCTCAGCTTTCTTTATAGTCCAACTGTCACATCCATACATGACCAATAGAAAAACCATAGCCTTGACTAGACGGACCTTAGTCGGCAAGGTAATGTCTCTGCTTTTCAATATGCTATCTAGGTTGGTCATAACTTTCCTTCAAAGGAGTAAGTGTCTTTTAATTTCATGGCTGCAGTCATCATCTGCAGTGATTTTGAAGCCCCCAAAAATAAAGTCTGACACTGTTTCCACTGTTTCCCCATCTATTTCCCATGAAGTG
Organism: Redunca redunca; assembly: GCA_006410935.1. Classification (NCBI taxonomy): domain Eukaryota; kingdom Metazoa; phylum Chordata; class Mammalia; order Artiodactyla; family Bovidae; genus Redunca; species Redunca redunca. The sequence goes on along the minus strand of SJYQ01004706.1, from coordinate 873,902 downwards.
ATGGGACCAGATGCCATGATCTTCGTTTTCTGAATGTTGAGCTTTTTTACTCTCCTCTTTCATCAAGAGACTCTATAGTTCTTCACTTTCTGCCATAAGGGTGGTGTCATCTGCCTGTCTGAGGTTCTTGATATTTCTCCCGACAATCTTGATTCCAGCTTTTGCTTCATCCATCCCAGTGTTTCTCATGATGTACTCTGCATATAAGTTAAATAAGCAAGGTGACAATATACAGCCTTGACATACTCTTTTCCCTATTTGGAACCAGTCTGTTGTTCCGTGTCCAGTTCTAACTGTTGCTTCCTGACCTGCATACAGATTTCTCAAGAGGCAGGTTAGATGGTCTGGTATTCCCATCTCTTTCAGAATTTTCTACAGTTTATTGTGATCCACACAGTCAAAGGCTTTGGCATAGTCTATAAAGCAAAAATAGATGTTTTTGGGGGACTCTCTTGTTTTCAATGATCCAGCAGATGTTGGCAATTTGGGCTCTGGTTTCTCTGCCTTTTCTAAAACCAGTGTGAACATCTGGAAGTTCACAGTTCATGTACTGTTGAAGCCTGGCTTGGAGAATTTTGAGCATTACTTTGTTATTGTGTGAGATGAGTGCAATTGTGCGGTAGTTTGAGCATTCATTAGCATTGCCTTTCTTTGGGATTGAATGAAAACTGACCTTTTCCAGTCCTGTGGCCACTGCTGAGTTTTCCAAATTTGCTGGCATGTTGAGTGCAGCACTTTTACAGCATCATCTTTTAGGATTTGAAATAACTCAACTGCATTTCCATCACCTCCATAGCATTGTTCATTGTTATGCTTCCTAAGGCCCACTTGACTTCACATTCCAAGATGTTTGTTTCTAGGTGAGTGATCACACTGTATTGATTATCTGGGTCATGAAGATCTTTTTTTTGTATAGTTCTTCTGTGTATTCTTGCCACCTCTCAATATCTTCTGCTTCTGTTAATTCCATACCACTTCTGTCCATACCACTTTATTGTGCACATCTTTGCATGAAATGTTCCCTTGGTATCTATTTTTCTGGAAGAGATCTCTAATCTTTCCCATTCTATTGTTTTCCTCTATTCTTTGCATTGATCATGGAGGAAGTCTTTCTTATTTCTCCTTTCTATTCTTTGGACCTCTGCATTCAGATGGGCACATCTTTCCTTTTCTCCTTTGCTTTTCACTTCTCTTCTTTTCACAGCTATTTGTAAAGCCTCCTCAGACAGACATTTTGCTTTTTGTATTTCTTATTCTTGGGGATGGTCTTGCTCCCTGCCTTCTGTACAGTGTCAAGAACCTCTATCCATAGTTCATCAGTCACTCTGCCTATCAGACCTAGTCCCTTAAATTTATTTCTCACTTCCACTGTATCATCGTTAGGGATTTGATTTAGGTTATACCTTGTGGTCTAGTGGTTTTCCCTACTTTCTTCAGTTTAAGTCAGAATTTGGCAATAAGAAGTTCATGATCTGGGCCAAAGACAGCTGCCAGTCTTGTTTTTGCTGACTGGATAGAGCTTCTCCATCTTTGGCTGCAATGAATATAATCAATCTGATTTCAATGTTGACCATCTGATGATGTCAATGTGTAGAGTCTTCTGTTGTTGGAAGAGGGTGTTTGCTATGACTAGTGCATTCACTTGGTAGAACTCTATTAGCCTTTGCCCTGCTTCATTCTGTACTCCAAGGGCAAATTTGCTTGTTACTCCAGTTGTTTCTTGACTCCCTACTTTTGCATTCCAGTCCCCTATGATGAAATGAACATCTTTTTTGCATGTTAATTCCAGAAGGTCTTTTAGGTGTTCATAGAACCGTTCAACTTCAGCTGCTGCAGCATTACTGGTCGGGGCGTAGACTTAGATTACTGTGATATTGAATGTTTTGCCTTGGAAATGAACAGAGATCATTCTGTCATTTTTGAGACTGCATCCAAGTACTGCATTTCAGACTCTTTTGTTGCCTATGATGGCTACTCCATTTCTTCTAAGAAATTCTTGCCCACAGTAGCAGATATAATGGTCATCTGAATTAAATTAACCCATTCCAGTCCATTTTAGTTTGCTGATTGCTAAAATGTCAACGTTCATTCTTGCCACCTCTTGTTTGATCACGTCCAATTTGCCTTGATCCATGGATGTAACATGCAGGTTCCTAAGCAATATTGCTCTTTACAGCATCAGACCTTATTTCCATCACCAGTCACATCCACAACGGATGTTGATTTTTCTTTGGCTCCATCTCTTCATTCTTGCTGGAGTTAGTTCTCCACTGATCTCCAGTAGCACACTGGGCACCTACCAGCCTAGGGAGTTGGTCTTTCAGTGTCTTATCTTTTACCTTTTCATATTGTTCATAGGGTTCTCAAGACAGGAATACTGAAGTGGTTTGCCATTCCCTTCCCCAGTGGACCATGTTTTGTCAGAACTCTCCACTATGACCTGTCCATCTTGGGTGAGTCTACATGGCATGGCTCATAGTTTCATTGAGTTAGGCAAGACTGTGGCCCATGTGATTAGATTAGTTAGTTTTCTGTGATGGTGGTTTTCAGTCTGTCCACCCTTTGATGGAGAAGGATAAAAGGCTTATGAAAACTTCCTGATGGTATGAACTGACAGAGGTGGATACTGGGTCTTGTTCTGATGTGTGGGGCCATGCTAAGTAAATCTTTAATCCAATTTTCTGTTGGTGGGTGGTGCTGTGTTCCCTCCCTGCTGTTTACTTGGGGCCAGACTATAGTGGAGGTAATGAAGATAATGGTGACCTCCCTCAAAAGATCCTAGGCTTGTACTGCTATAGCCAGTGCTCCCGACTTTGTAGCAGGCCACCACCCACCCACACCTTCACCAGAGACTCCTGGACACCCACAAGCAGGTCTCCTGTGGGGTCACTGTTCCTTTCTCCTGGGTCCTGGTGCACAAGGTTCTGTTGTGTCCTCCAAGAGTCTATTTCCCAGAATTCCCCAAAATTTGAGTTTAGAATCAAACCCTGTTTCCACCAGAGATGCTCAGAGGGCTCAAACAAACCTTGTGCACCCCAGGACCCAGGGACCCCACAGAGACTGAGACAGAACTGTGTCTGAGCATCTCTTGTGGAGGTACGGGTTGGCAGTGGTCCGTCACAGGGACAGAGGCTCTGGGTGCGGGCATGGCATAAGTCCTCTTGGAGGAGATCACCATTAACCTCACTATAGAGCTGCCAGAACTTACACAGGACTGGAAAAATTCATCAAGCTAGGCTTTAACAGTACATGAACCAAGACTTTCCAGATGTTCAGGCTGGATTTAGAAAAGGCACAGGAACCAGAGATCAAATTGCCAACATCTGTTAGATCATTGAAAAAGCAAGACAATTCCAGAAAAACACCTACTTCTGCTTAATTGACTATGCTAAAGCCTTTGACTGTGTGGATCACAACAAACTGGAAAAAAGAGATGGGAATACAAGACCACCTTTCCTGTCACCTGAGAAAAATCTCTATGCAGGTCAAGAAGCAACTGTTAGAACCTGAAATGGAACAAAGGACTGGTTCAAAATTGGTAAAGGAGTACATCAAGGCTATATATTTTCACCCTGCTTATTTAACTTATATGCAGAGTACATCATGAGAAATGCCAGGCTGGATGAAACACAATCTGGAATCAAGATTGCTGGGAGAAATATCAACAACTTCAAAAATGCAGATGAAATGACCCTTTTGGCAACAAGCAAAGAGGAATGAAAGAGCCTCTTGATGAAAGTGAAAGAGGAGAGTGAAAAAGTTGGCTTGAAACTCAACATTTAAAAAATGAAGATCGTGGTATCTGGTCGCATCACTTCATGGCAAATTGATATGGGAAAAAATGAAAACAGAGAAAGTTTTATTTTCCTGGGCTCCAAAATTACTGCAGATGGTGACTGCAGCCATGAAAATAAAAGAAACTTGCTCCTTGGAAGAAAAGCTATGACCAAACTAGACAGCATATTCAAAAGCAAAGACATTACTTTGCCAACAAAGGTCCATCTAGTCAAAGCTATGGTATTTCCAATAGTCATGTAGGGATATGAGAATTGGATGGTAAAGAAACCTGAGCACTGAAGAACTGATGCTTTTGAACTGTGGTTTGGAGAAGACTCTTGAGAGTCCCTCAGACTGCAAGGAGATCCAAAGAATCAATCCAAAAAGAAATCAATCCTGAATACTCATTGGAAGGAATGACACTGAAGTAGAAGCTCCAATACTTTGGCCACCTGATGTGAAGAACTGACTCCTTCAAAAAGACTCCGATGGTGGGAAAGATTGAACAAAGGAGAATAAGGGGACAATAGAGGATCAGATGATTGGATGGCATCACCAACTCGATTGACCTGAATTTGTGCAAGCTCCAGGTTTTGGTGATGGACAGAAAAACCTGGGATACTGCAGTCCGTGGGTTTACGAAGTGTTGGACACAACTGAGCGACTGAACTGAACTGAACTAACCATTGCAACTTATATAGATTGAAAACCAAACTATAGGCCAATATCACTGATGAACATAGATGGAAAAATCTTTAACAAAATTCTAGTAATCAGAATCCAACAGCTCAGTGCAGTTCAGTTGCTCAGTCATGTCCGACTCTTTGCGATCCCATGGATCACAGCACTCCCTGTTCATCACCATCTCCCAGAGTTTACTCAGACTCACGTCCATCGAGTCCATGATGCCATCCAGCCATCTCATCCTCTGTCGTCCCCTTCTCCTCCTGCCCCCAATCCCTCCCAGCATCNCTTTTGAATATGCTATCTAGGTTGGTCATAACTTTTCTTCCAAGGAGTAAGCGTCTTTTAATTTCATGGCTGCAGTCACCATCTGCAGTGATTTTGGAGCCCCAAAAAATAAATTCTGACACTGTTTCCCCTGTTTCCCCATCTATTTCCCATGAAGTGATGAGACCAGATGCCATGATCTTCATTTTCTGAATGTTGAGCTTTAAGCCAACTTTTTCACTCTCCTCTTTCACTTTCATCAAGAGGCTTTTTAGTTCCTCTTCACTTTCTGCCATAAGGGTGGTGTCATCTGCATATCTGAGGTTATTGATATTTCTCCCGGCAATCTTGATTCCAGCTTGTGTTTCTTCCAGTCCAGCGTTTCTCATGATGTACTCTGCATAGAAGTTAAATAAGCAGGGTAACAATATACAGCCTTGACATACTCCTTTTCCCATTTGGAACCAGTCTCTTGTTCCATGTCCAGTTCTAACTGTTGCTTCCTGACCTGCATACAGATTTCTCAAGAGGCAGGTTAGGTGGTCTGGTATTCCCATCTCTTTCAGAATTTTCCACAATTTATTGTGATCCACAGAGTCAAAGGCTTTGGCATAGTCTATAAAGCAGAAATAGATGTTTTTCTGGCACTCTCTTGCTTTTTCCATGATGCAGCGGATGTTGGCAATTTGATCTCTGGTTCCTCTGCCTTTTCTAAAACCAGCTTGAACATCAGGGATTTCATGGTTCACATATTCCTGAAGCCTGGCTTGGAGAATTTTGAGCATTACTTTACTAGCATGTGAGATGAGTGCAATTGTGCGGTAGTTTGAGCATTCTTTTGCCTTTCCTTTCTTTGGCATTGGAATGAAAACTGCCCTTTTCCAGTCCTGTGGCCACTGCTGAGTTTTCCAAATTTGCTGGCATATTGAGTGTAGCACTTTCACAGCATCATCTTTCAGGATTTGAAAGAGCTAACTGGAATTCCATTTCCTCCACTAGCTTTGTTTGTAGTGATGTTTTCTAAGGCCCACTTGACTTCACTTTCCAAGATGTCTGGCTCTAGATTAGTGATCACATCATCATGATTATCTGGGTCGTGAAGATCCTTTTTGTACAGTTCTGTGTATTCTTGCCACCTCTTCTTAATATCTTCTGCTTCTGTTAGGTCCATACTATTTCTGTCCCTTATCGAGCCCATCTTTGCATGAAATGTTTCGTTGGTATCTCTAATTTTCTTGAAGAGATCTCTAGACTTTCCCATTCTGTTCTTTTCCTCTATTTCTTTAAGATCATACACCACGACCAAGTGGGCTTTATCCCAGCGATGCAAGGCTTCTTCAATATTTACAAATCAATCAATGCAATACAGCACATTAACAAATTGAAAAATAAAAGCCATATGATTATCTCAATAGTTGCAGAGAAGGCCTTTGACAAAATTCAACATCCATTTATGATAAAAAAAAAAAAACTCTCCAGAAAGCAGGTATAGAAGGAACATACCTTAACATAATAAAAGCTATATATGACAACCCCACAGCAAACATTATCCTCAATGGTAAAAAAATGAAAGCATTTCCCCTAAAGTCAGGAATAAGACAAGTGTGCCCACTTTTACCACTACTATTCAACATAGTTCTGGAAGTTCTGGCCACAGCAATAAGAAAAGAAAAAGAAATAAAAGAAATCCACATTGGAAAAGAAGAAGCAAAACTCTCACTGTTTGCAGATGACATGATCCTCTACATAGAAAACCCTAAAGACTCCACCAGAAAATTACTAGAGCTAATCAATGAATATAGTAAAGTTGCAGGATATAAAATCAACACACAGAATTCCCTTGCATTCTTATACACTAATAATGAGAAAGTAGAAACAGAAATTAAGGAAACAATTCCATTCACCATTGCAATGAAAAGAATAAAATACTTAGGAATATATCTACCTAAAGAAACTAAAGACCTATATATAGAAAACTATAAAACACTGATGAAAGAAATCAAAAAGGACACTAACAGATGGAGAAATATACCATGTTCATGGATCAGAAGAATTAATATAGTGAAAATGAGTATACTACCCCAAGCAATCTGCAGATTCAGTGCAATCCCTATCAAGCTACTAGCAGTATTTTTCACAGAGCTAGAACACGTAATTCACAATTTGTATGGAAATACAAAAAATCTCGAATAGCCTAAAACAATCTTGAGAAAGAAGAATGGAACTGGAGGAATCAACCTGCCTGACTTCAGGCTCTACTACAAAGCCACAGTCATCAAGACAGTATGGTACTGGCACAAAGACAGAACTATAGATCAATGGAACAAAATAGAAAGCCCAGAGATAAATCCACACACTTATGGACACCTTATCTTCAACAAAAGAGGCAAGAATATACAATGGAGTAAAGACAATCTCTTTAACAAGTGATGCTGGGAAAAGTGGTCAACAACTTGTAAAAGAATGAAACTAGAACACTTTCTAACACCATACAGAAAAATAAATGCAAAATGGATTTAAGATCTAAGTGTAAGACAAGAAACTATAAAATTCCTAGAGGAGAACATAGGCAAAACACTCTCTGAAATAAATCACAGCAGGATCTTGTATGACCCACTTCCCAGAATACTGGAAATAAAGGCAAAAATATACAAATGGGATCTAATTAAAATTAAAAGCTTCTGCACAACAAAGGAAACTATAAGCAAGGTGAAAAGACAGCCTTCAGAATGGGAGGAAATAATAGCAAATGAAGCAACTGACAAACAACTAATATGAAGAATATACAAGAAACTTATGCAGCTCAATTCCAGAAACATAAATGACCCAATCAAAAAAAATGGGCCAAAGAACTAAATAGACATTTCTCCAAAGAAGACATACAGATGACTAACAAACACATGAAACATCATTCAACATCACTCATGATCAGAGACATGCAAATCAAAACCACAGTGAGGTACCATTTCATGCCAGTCAGAATGGCTGCGATCCAAAAGTCTACAAGCAATAAATGCAGGAGAGGGTGTGGAGAAAAGGAACCCTCTTACACTGTTGGTGGGAATGCAAACTAGTACAACCACTATGGAGAACAGTGTGGAGATTCCTTAAAAAATTGCAAACAGAACTGCCTTATGACCCAGCAATCCCACTGCTGGGCATACACACCAAGGAAACCAGAATTGAAAGAGACCCATGTACCCCAATGTTCATCACAGCACTGTTTATAATAGCCAGGACATGGAAGCAACCTAGATGTCCATCAGCAGATGAATGGATAAGAAAGCTGTGGTATATATACACAATGGAGTATTACTCAGCCATTCAAAAGAATACATTTGAATCCGTTCTAATGAGGTGGATGAAACTGGAGCCGATTATACAGAGTGAAGTAAGCCAGGGAGAAAAACACCAATACAGTATACTAACACATATATATGAAATTTAGAAAGAGGGTAAGAATAACCCTGTATGTGAGAGAGCAAAAAAGACACAGATGTATAGAACAGTCTTTTGGACTCTGTGGGAGAGGGAGAGGGTGGGATAATTTGAGAAAATGGCATTGAAACATGTACAATATCATANCTCCATCAAACACTATGTTCATTTGGTAATTGCCTGTAAATGAAAAAAATACAACATATACTTTAATTTCATACCAAATAAGGTTTATTCCCTGAAAATATCAGACAGACATTTTTATACATGGGAAATAATATCATTGGGAATTTATTGTCTAAATTCTGTATATTAGTTAAGAGATCTGGAACAGTGTAATAAAAATATTTTTTAAATGATCTGGAAGGACGATATCTTAAATATGTGACTAAGTATCACATTTATTATCCCTTTTAGTTTTGAGCAGAATGCCTTTTGGTTTGTTACTTTGGTCACTATAATTCATTTTATCAGTGAGCTGTCACTGTATTTAAACATCTGGAACCCATTACATTGAACAATGGCCAAGCTCATAACCAATCAATGAAAGTTTACTGTGAAGGATAAACATTAAGGATATGATCCCAACTTTGTTGGAGTAATTATGTGATGGAAAATAGTCTCAGATCCTTTTGTCTTGCTGGTTGAAGAACAGTTATTGCCACTCTCTTTAAAACTTAAACATCATCAATCATTGTGCTCAAAACTCAATTTGCATAGATTTCTTCAAATTTTAAATAATTGCCTAAATGATATCTAACAATACCCTCTTCATCCCCCCAAATAAGAATATTATGGTAAGGATTTATAACTTTAACCAAAAGTCTTGAGTGACAGACCCCCATGTAATTAACTTTTAAAATTTTGGCCTCACTTCAAGAAGAGAGCCTTTTAACTGCTTTCAACAGAATTCCATCCCACTTTTATCTCTGGAGAGGATTTCCCTATAATTCTAGCACTTCAGCCAGATTGTTTGCACACGGCTAACAGAAATAACATATATTTTTACATCAGCATATTTAATATCACAGGTTCTTCCATGTACTGACACAATGTTGGCAGTATTAACAACACAGACATCATTAGCTTTCCAAAAGATCCATAATTGAAAAGTCAGACTGCTGAAAATGTCACCTTGTATGTACTGTGCTAAGGGAACAAAGCTTTGCTTAAGTCCTTAAAAGGGCAAATAAAGACTCAATTGTGGCCTATGTTGAATCCATAGGCACTGGATTCCATTAGCTTTAGCATGGTGTTTTGTAATTTTCATCTTTGATGAACTATTTCTCCTAAATTTGCAAGAACAGTTCAATTTCCATCCCACTTGATCCTCATGCCACAGCAAACTTAGAAAGCAACAAAGACACAGTAGGTTTGAAAACTGTATGTTTCAGCATATTAAGATACCAAGTATAAAATTTTTGTGAGTCTAGGAAAAAAAGGAGCATTTTATAGATTTATTTGTTTACTAGAAGTAGACTTCTTGGAAAATTATATCTGATTACTTTGCCAACCCAAGTTACAGATGATGTTTAAAATTTAATTCTCAAAAATTATGAATTTTAATATTTAAATTATAAATTTAAAAATGTTCTAAAGAAGAAAATTGCTTTCAAATAAAACATTCAGTTCCTATTTCCTTTTTCTCATACTCTTTCCTTTCCACATTCCCTTTTCTCCCATATTTCACTCTCTTCGTTTACATACACTCTATGCTTTGGATGGGGGAAAAAAAAAACAAAACCCAAAGCTTTTGAAATTTAGAAAAACTGACTGAAACACCACAGTTTCAAAGTACTCACATAAGCTCTGCATGTGCTCAGTTTACAGAGTTTAAGCTAAAACTGGAGTTGCTATTTTGATTTCACAAGGCAAGTGTGGTCTTACATATGAGGAGGGTCTCTACTGGGGAGGACTGAGTTTGCTCAAAGCTCAGTTCTACAATATGTTTAAAGGGGAGGGGTCCTAAAAATGTCTATGTGCTATTAATTTCACTTTAAAATATATAAATGTTGACATTTAAGTCAGATATAGAAAAACAGTTTAGTTCAGTTCACTTCAGTCCAGTTCAGTTCAGTCATTCAGTTGTATCAGAATCTGTGATCCCATGGACTGCAGCATGCCAAGCCTCCCTGTCCATCACCAACTCTGGGAGCTTACTCAAACTCATGTTCATTGGTTGATGCCAGCCAACCATCTCATTTTCTGTCATCCCCTTCTCCTCCCGCCTTTAGTATTTCCTGGCAACAGTGTCTTTTCAAATGAGTCAGTTCTTCACATCAAGTGGCCACTTTAGCATCAGTCCTTCCAATGAATGTTCAGGACTGGTTTCCTTTAGGATTGGCTGATTAGATCTCCTTTTAATCCAAGGGACTCTCAAGAGTCTTCTCCATCTCCGCAGGTCAAAAGCATCAATTCTTCGACACTCAACTTTCTTTGTAGTCCAACCCTCACATTCATACGTGACTGCTGAAAAACAATACCTTTAACTAGATGGACCTTTGTTGGCAAAGTAATGTCTCTGGTTTTTAATCTGATGTCGAGGTTCATCATGGCTTCTCTTCCAAGGAGCAAGTTTCTTTTAATTTCACGGCTATAGTCACCATCTGTAGTGTTTTGGAGCCCAAGAAAATAACGTCTTTCTCTGTTTCCAGTGCTTCCCTATCTATTTTCCATGAAGTGATAGGACCAGATGCCATGATCTTCGTTTTCTGAATGTTGAGTTTTAAGCCAACTTTTTCACTCTCCTCTTTCATTTTTATCAAGAGGCTCTTTAGTTCTTCCTCACTTTCTGCCATAAGGGTGGTGCCATCTGCATATCTGAGGTTATTGATGTTTTCCCATCAATCTTGGTTCCAGTTTGGGCTTCATCCAGCCCAGCATTGCTCATGATGTACTCTGCAAATAAGTTAAATAAGCAGGGTGACAATATATAGCCTTGATATACTCTTTTCCTGAATTGGAACCAGTCTGTTGTTCCACGTCCAGTTCTAACTGTTGCTTCCTCACATGAATACAGATTTCTCAGGAGTCAGGTTTGGTGGTCTGGTATTCCCATGTCTCTGGGAATTTTCCACAGTTTATTGTGATCCACACAGTAAAAGGCTTTGGCATAGTCAATAAAGCAGAAATATATATATATATATATATTTTTTTTTCTGGAACTCTCTTGCTTTTTCAATGATCCAGCAGATGTTGACAATTTGATCTCTGATTCCTCTGCCTTTTCAAAATCCAACTTGGACATCTGGAACTTCACAGTTCATGTACTGTTAAAGGTTGGCTTGGAGAATTTTGAGCATTACTTTGCTGGTGTGTGAGATGAGTACATTTGTGCAGTAGTTAGAGCATTCTTTAACATTGTCTTTCTTTGGGATTGGAATGAAAACTGACTTTTTCCAGTCCTGTGGCCACTGCTGAGTTTTCCGAATTTTCTGGCATGTTAAGTATAGCATTTTCACAGCAGCATCTCTTAGGATTTAAAATAGCTCAACTGAAATTCCATCACCTCTGCTAGCTTTGTTCATGGTGGTGCTTCCTAAGGCCCACTTGACTTCACATTCCAGGATGTCTGGTTCTAGGTGAGTGATCACACCATCGTGATTATCTGGGTCGTGAAGATCTTTTTTTGCATATTTATTCTGTTTATTCTTGTCACCTCTTCTTAGTAACTTTTGCTTCTGTTAGGTCCATACCATTTCTGTCCTTTATTGAGCCCATCTTTGCATGAATTGTTCTTTTGGTATCTCAAATTTTCTTGAAGAGATTTCTAGTCTTTCCCATTCTATTGTTTTCCTCTATTTCTTTGTATTGATCACCGAGGAAGGCTTTCTTATCTCTCCTTTCTATTCTTTGGAACTCTCCATTCAAATGGGTATATCTTTTCTTTTCTCCTTTGCTTTTTGCTTCTCTTCATTTCACAGCTATTTGTCAGGCCTCCTCAGACAACCATTTTGCCTGTTTGCATTTCTTTTTCTTGGAGATGGTCTTGATCCCTGCCTCATGTATATTGTCATGAACCTCCATTCATGGTTCTTCAGGTACACTGTCTATCAGATCTAATCCCTTGAATCTTTCTCACTGCCACTGTATAATTGTAAGCAATTTGATTTAGGTCATACCTGGATGGTCTAGTGGTTTTCCCTACTTTCTTCAATTTAATTCTGAATTTGGCAATAAGGAGTTCATCATCTGAGCCATAGTCAGCTCCCAGTCTTGTTTTCTTGACTGGATAGAGCTTCTCCATCCTTGGCTGCAAAGAGTATAATCCATCTGATTTCAGTATTGCCAGTCTGGTGATGTCCATGTGTAGAGTCTTCTCTTGTTTTGTTGGAAGAGGGTGTTTGCTATGACCAGTGTGTTCTCTTGGCAGAACTCTATTAGCCTTTGCCCTGCTTCATTCTGTACTCCAAGGGCAAATTGGCTTGTTACTCCAGGTGTTTCTTGACTTCCTACTTTTGTATTCCAGTCCCCTATAATGAAAAAAACATCTTTTTTGGAAAAAGAGAAGAACAGCTATCTTATATTAACACATACATATGGAATCTAGAAAAATGGTACAGATGAAGCAACTTGGCATTTTTTAAAAAAGCAAAAGCTATTTGTAGGACAGGAATAGAGATGCAGACATAGAGAATGGACTTATGGACACAGCGGGGGAAGGGGAGGCTGGAACGCTTTGGGAGAGTAACAGTGACATACATACACTTTTATGTAAAATAGTGGGAAACTGTGGTATGGCACAGGGGGCTCAGCTTGGATCTCTGTGATGACCTAGATGGATGAGATGGGGGTGGTGGGAGGCAGGTCAAGATGAAGGGGATATGTATATACATAGAGCTGATTCACTTTGTTGTACAGCAGAAACTAACACAACATTGTAAAACAAAAATAAATATATTCCAATAAGAAAACAAGAGTCATATTGCAACCTGTTTTTCCACCAAGTCTATTTTTAAGTATATCTAAACAATAAACTGTGGAAAATTCTGAAAGTGATGGGAATACCAGACCACCTGACCTGCCTCTTGAGAAATCTGTATGCAGGCCAGGAAGCAACAGTTAGAACTGGACATGGAACAACAGACTGGTTTCAGATAGGAAAAGGAGTACATCAAGGCTGTATATTGTCATCCTGCTTATTTAACTTCTATGCAGAGTACATCATGAGAAACGCTGGACTGGAAGAAACACAAGCTGGAATCAAGATTGCTGGGAGAAATATTAATAACCTTAGATATGCAGATGACACCACCCTTATGGCAGAAAGTGAAGAGGAGCTAAAAAGCCTCTGGATGAAAGTGAAAGAGGAGAGTGAAAATGTTGGCTTAAAACTCAACATTCAGAAAACAAAGATCATGGCATCCGGTCCCATCACTTCATGGGAAATAGATGGGGAAACAGTGGAAACAGTGTCAGACTTTATTTTTGAGGGCTCCAAAATCACTGCAGATGGTGACTGCAGCCATGAAATTAAAAGACGCTTACTCCTTGGAAGAAAAGTTATGACCAACCTAGATAGCATATTCAAAAGCAGAGACATTACCTCACCAACAAAGGTCCATTTAGTCAAGGCTATGGTTTTTCCTGTGGCCATGTATGGATGTGAGAGTTGGACTGTGAAGAAGGCTGAGCGCCGAAGAATTGATGCTTTTGAACTGTGGTGTTGGAGAAGACTCTTGAGAGTCCCGTGGACTGCAAGGAGATCCAACCAATCCATTCTGAAGATCAGCCCCAGGATTTCTTTGGAAGGAATGATGCTAAAGCTGAAACTTCAGTACTTTGGCCACCTCATGCAAAGAGTTGACTCATTGGAAAAGACTCTGATGCTGGGAGGGATTGGGGGCAGGAGGAGATGGGAATGACCGAGGATGAGATGGCTGGATGGCATCACTGACTCAATGGATGCCAGTTTGAGTGAACTCCGGGTGTTGGTGATGGACAGGGAGGCCCGGTGTGCTACAATTCATGGCTTCACAAAGAGTCGGACACGACTGAGCAACTGAACTGAACTGAACTGAAAATATAGGAATAATGACTTAATAATGTCTAACATATTGTGAATCTTCCCTGGCACTGAATACCTAAGAGGATCTCAGCAAATTAAACATGAGAAGACAATAGAAGAATGTATCTTTTTAAATGAATTATATATTTAAATGAATTCAATAAACTCTTTAATTTAACTAACTCTTGAGCCCCACCACTTTGAGTACAATAGCAATAATATGAATAAAAATTCTGGAACTGGATTGCCTAGGTTAAAATCCCAGATTTCCCCTTATTAAGCTATTTGTTCCCTGGTGGCTCAGATGGTAAAGCATCTGCTTGCAATGTGGGAGATCTGGGTTCAATCCCTGGGTCAGAAAGATCCCCTGAAGAAGGAAATGGTAAGCCACTCCAGTACTCTTGCCTGAAAAATTCCATGGATGAAGGAGCCTGGTAGGCTACAGTCCATGGGGTTGCAAAGGGTTGGACACGACTGAGTGACTTCAGTTTTTTTGTTGTTTGACTATAGCTAAAACACTTTTTTTTTGTTGTTTGACTATTGCTTCCTCCTTTCCTCATATGTATAAAGAAGGTAATGATAGCTTCTATTTACATATTTGTTCCGAGGATTACATGCATAACCATGGTTCTCTAACAGTGGTGATTCCACTGCCCCTGCCCGTGTAACATTGACCCTGTCTAGAAACACATTTTTGTTTTATTTTGTTTTTCATAAATAAGGTAGGGATGTTTAACTGGCATAGTGGACAAGAGGCCAGGGATACTTCTAGACACCCTACATTCACAGGATGAGTGTTCCCAACAAAGAATCATCCCACCCACTATGTCAACAGGGCAGCTGTTAAGAAACTCTGATCTGAATCACTTGATATAGTGCCTGATGCAGAGTAAAATATTCTTTGAAAAATAGTAAAGTTAATTTACTTCCCCTTAAGTGTACAACTTTTCCCAACATGCTTTCTCTTTCCACTGTTTCTGTGATTCATATTTTCCTTTGGGAGTTAAGTCTAACAGAGCCTGCAATTTCTTAGGCAGTTGGTTTCAGAGACAAATTGTTCAGATATTTTTTAGTTTTCCCCCAAGAAATCAGTACACCTGATGGTGGTAGTTTATTTGCTCAGTTGTATCTGACTCTTGCAACCCAATGGACTGTAGCCCACCAAGTTCCTCTGTCCATATAGTTTTCCAGGCAAGAAATACTGGGGTGGGTTACCATTTCTTTCTCAAAGGGATCCTCCTGACCCAGGGATCAAACTCAAGTCTCCTGCATGGCAGGCAGGTTCTTTACCAATGGAGACACCAGGAAAGCCCTGATAGATTACAACCCCATAAGTGCTATCCTCTGATTTCTTCATATTATATATCCTTCACAACTGTAAAAAAAAAGAAAGAAAAGAAAAGAAAAAAGTGGGAGGGGGCACTAAGCATATTGCTCATCTTATTGATGTACATATTCAGAAATGAGAAAACATGGAGAGATTAGGATACATGGAAGAGGCACCAACAAATAGCATATTCACCTGCATTACATGGGAAAAGTGGTCAAAGAAAAATGTGCATCCTCATGATGGGTACTTTACTTTTTAGATGAGCTATTATATCAGTAAGACTTACTGGCTTCAAGGACAGAAATGAACACTGTGAGCCGAAAGAATCACAGTGAAAGCTATCTGACAACTGGCACAATGGATTATGGAGATTTCAGTCACTCAGTTATGACCTACTCTGCGACCCCATGAACTGCAGCACGCCAGGCTTCACTATCTATCATCAACTCCCAGATCTTGCTCAAACTCATGTCCATTGAGTCAGTGATGCCATCCAACCATCTCATCCTCTGTCATCAGTCTTTCCTGCCTTTTGTCTTTCCCAGCATCAGGGTCTTTTCCAGTGAGTCAGCGCTTCACAACAGGTAGCCAAAGTTTTGGAACTGCAGCTTCAGCATCAGTCCTTCTAATGAATATTCAGGGTTGATTTCCTTTAGGATTGACTGGTTTGATCTCTTTGCCCTAGGGACTCTCAAGAGTCTTCTCCAAAACCATAGTTAGAAAGCATCAGTTTTTCAGCGTTCAGCCTTCTTTATGGTGCAACTCTTAGAAACAAGACAGAAACAACAAAGGATAGGCATCATGAAATGAACCAGGCTCCCATCAGGGGAGTCACTGGGTTGGACTGTCCCCCTGTCACTGCTGCCCTGGACATGGCTTTCTTGGGGCATATGAAGCCATAGGTAAAAACCAATGCCTCAAGTAAAATTTGGTTATGTTTTCAAGACTATAAATCTCATATTGGGCAAATATGGTCAAGCCATAACTGTCAGAAACAAGACAGAAAACGGCTTCCAGGAGAAGAGAGGAGAGAAAATGTTACAATGAAGACTTCTAACACATAAATTAGGCATTTCAAGAAAAGCCAGTCTAAACACTGGGGATTTCAGGGTGCAGTTACAGTGCAATGTTGGGGAGTATCTTTCAGTATTCAGCTATGGCTGATTCATTAAATATGTTCCTGGTGAAGGGAGGACCTTCTTGAAGATTGTATGAAAGAGCTGTGGTTAGCATTGATTATGTTTTTAAGTTAGAGGTTTTCCATTTGAGCAATTTGTTTTGTCACTTGTAAGTCTGTAAACCTTGGCCAATGTACTTTTTAAAAGAAAAGGCCATAGGTTCTTCGTTAAATAGGAATTTCACTATGGGCGAAATGTTGGCAGAGTTCCGCTAACCACTCAAAGACATGAGCCTATACATACTGCTGACTCAGAGAAATAAAAGGAAAGAGGCCCAGAAGGCAACACTAAAAATGTTATTTTCCTTTTCCATGTAATCTCGGTTTACAAAAGCTTATTAAAGGTTTTCACCAACTGTAAAGTTTATACAGAACATTGCTAACAGATGTAATTGTTGGACAGATAACACACTCATAAGCCATTTTTCAAACTTGAAAATGTGTCTCCGGGCTATAGTAACTGTGACGATAGCCAAGGGTGTACATGTCTATTGTTATTAGTCTCATAAGTAATGTCAAAATGACCTTTACACATTTTTTAGTTGAATTTGGCAAGAGAAACCAAAGGTTAGCATTTAGATCATGGTTTCAAAGGGCAAATTTCCTGGATAGGTGATTAGCCTCTTACAAGAAAAGGAATAAAATGTAATTCAATCTATCAGGAATGGAGGGGGAAGAGTTGTTTTTGACGTATAAACTGAGTTTATAGAGTCTTTTAGTTACATATCTTCATGATTTTGTGCTTTGAAAATTTCCTAATGTCAGGAAGCATCCTGTACTTATTATTAACATAAAGCTTATGTTGTGGCAAGGTACTTATGGTTCTTCACAGCTAATTAGGCATTTTAGCAAATATAACCTTTTGATATTTGACTATTTTCACCAGTAAGTTATACTGTCTTGAATATTTTATAGATATTTATTTTTTTCTTGTCTAGTTATTCTAGCATCTGATAAATCAAATTATATTTTTGTTACTTCTAGTGTTCCCTTATCATAACTTGCTTCTTTGTGTATTTGTTATCTGTTAATAATCAAATCTAGTTGCTGCCTTTAATCTTTGAAATTCCATTGCTATTAGGTTAAAGATCTCCAGAGAAGAATTGAGGTTGCCTCTTCTAGCACCTGAATACTAATAACCTGGAACTTTAAATTAGTTTCTCAAATTGAGGTGTCCCTGACTGGTTTTGTGGAGTAAATTAATGAAGCAGGCCTACGCTCTCAGATTCAGGAAGTCACTACTTTTACCCCACTCAGAGCCATAGCACAGACTGGTTGCTTTCTGGTTCCATTTTTTGCTGTCACTGCTGTTTTAACCAAGATTCTCACCAGCTTTGTAGATGTCCCCTGCCTTATGCAGGGCTCTCAGATTTAACTGTTTGTTTTGAGAAGATCCATTTCTTCTACCCATTCCAGTGTTCTGGCCTGGAGAATTCCATATAGTCCATGGTGTAGCAAAGAGTTGGACACGACTGAGAGACTTTCACTGAGAAGATCTAAGAGGTCATTACTTTCCCCAAAACTCGCCGTTCCTATAATGGCATTTGCCTCAGAACAATCATATCTCCTCATTTACTTACCACTCTGGCTTCAGCTCCTAGGAGTGTGTATATGTATGTGTGTGTGTGTGTCCATGCTAATATGAATATTCCATGGGCACCAGAAAATTTAGACTTGCTCTTTATGCTCAGGGAGCGAAGTTAACAATGTCATTGGATATGCCTCCTTAATTTTAATGCATAAGTCTACCATATAGGACTTCATTTTATAACTACTTGAGCACATAAGTTCAATAAAACTTACTGAAAACTAATTAATTTGTTAGGTAGTTAGAATAGGAAACAGGAGTCCAAAACGGCAGTGAGTAAAAGATAAGGAAGGGAAAAGCCCACGAAAACAGAACAAAGGAAGGTCAAAGGAAGTTCTGAGGACCAGAGTGAGGACCTCAGGTAGAACAAACAGCACTTCTTGCTAGCCCAATTTACATAGGGCAGGCCCAGAGGGAGGAATAAAACATAAAAAGAAGAGCCAAAGGGCTGGGGATCTCTTTCCCCAAAGCGTGCCTTTCTGTCTCTCTTTTTCCCTCTCTCTCTCTGTCTTCTCTTTGAGTCTTTGGGTCAGCATGGCCTCACACCTTGAGGATGTATTTTCCTGCTGTTTTCTAAATAAAACTGAGGTGTAACTCGGAGCTGTAACACTGATCTGTCTAGGAGCTATAACACTGTCTGTTCAAGACCTGATAGCTATAACATGGTCTGTCCAAGAGCTATGATGTGCCAAGGGCTTTAATGTCCGTCACTTCAAATTTTTGTTGAGATGAGACAGAACTGAGCAGATTACACTCACCTGACAAATCCATACCAGTTTCTTCATGTATTTTCTTTTTTTCCTACTGTTAAGGGAAGCACACTGACTGAAACCTCCCACCCTGGTCAGGCCCTTTAGTAACCATTCGCATGAGTTCTTTTATGACAGGAGGTCCTGGTAAGGAATACGGAACTAATAAGCCACCACCAACGAGAAGAGTTTGGGAAAGGTCAAAAGGAGACACCGCGTGTCCGTCCACTTCCCAGAATCCCTCTCACCAGTATCCATCTTGGCTAAGCAATGCATGTGCCACCAGGAAAGACTCTGAATTAGAATGATTGGCCAAAGACAACCCAGAAACTAATCCTATCACCATCCAACCCGAGACTGCAAGCCATGTGGCAGAGCAGTTCTCTTGGGTTCCCTTACCCTACTGCTCTCCATCCAGGTGACCTTTCCCAATAAAATCTCTTGCTTTGTCAGCACATGTGTCTCCTCGGACAATTCATTTCCTAGTGTTAGACAACAGCCCAGTTTCGGGCCCTGGAGGGGTCCCCCTTCCTACAACACTACTTGATTATTCATGCTATATCCTTTTTATTCATAGAAAGTTATCTGTTAGATGTCCACTGTAGATTTTACCCTTCACTTTCACTTTTCACTTTCATGCATTGGAGAAGGAAATGGCAACTCACTCCAGTGTTCTTGCTTTGAGAATCCCAGGGATAGGGGAGCCTGGTGGGTTGCCGTCTATGGGGTCACACAGAATCAGACACGACTGAAGTGACTTAGCAGCAGCAGCAGCAGCTTTATCTAGCAGTACACTTGTGGTAGTTTACTGATCTTTACTTTGGATCTTGCTTTGTCTGATATTAAGATCAGGACTCTGTTTTGTTTTTGTTTTTGTTTTTGTCTCCACTAAGCCTTCCTTGTTGCCTGTAGCCTTTCTCTACTTGTGGCTAGCGAGGGCTACCCTTTTGTTGTGGAGCATGGGCTCAGTAGTTGTGGCGCACCAGCTTAGTTGCCTAGTGGCATGTGCGATCTTCCTGGACCAGGGATTGAACCCATGTCCCCTGAATTAGCAGGAGGATTCTTTACTACTGGACCACCATGGAAGTTCTCTGATTTATTTTTGGCTTACATTTGCTGTTTCACATTTCTTATCCTTACACTTTCAATCTTTATGGGTCATACATTTTCAAACCATCTCATTATGTATTTAATGACTTTAATTTGCTTACTGTTTTTGCTGTGTGTATATGTGCATGTGTGTGCTTTTTGTGTTATTTTTCTGATATCTATCTGCAAAACCAGGAGTGGATCCAGGTTTTGTGGGACCTAACGGTTATAAAATTTGAAAGACCTTTTTCAAGAAAAGGAAAGTAATGGAAGAAAATAACCAGGCAGGCAATTTTCCTTCTTTTTATTTTCTTTTTAAGAATTAGGAAATGAGTCACAACAAAATGTAGAAAGTGTCTATACAAAAGAGAAATCTCGCAGCTTAAGTTTTGTTAACTTCATGGTAAATACTCTAGTTTATTCCTTATTTATTTTTAATTGTGGTAGAATATACAAAGGGCTTCCCAGATGGCACTAATGGAAAAGAACCTGCCTGCCAATGCAGGAGACACAAGAGACACAGGTCCAGTCCCTGAGTCAGGAAGATGCCCTAAAGGAAGGCATGGCAACCCACACCAGTATTCTTGCATGGACAGAGGAGCTGGTGGGCTACAGAACATAGGGTTGCAAAGAGTTAGACATAACTGAAGTTGCTTAGCAAAAACATAAAATTGATCGTTTTAACCATGTTAAAAAGGCATTAACTGCAATCATATTATTGTGTAATCATACCATCCATCTCCAAAATCTTCATCTCCCTAAATTGAAAATCTGGCCATGGCTTCGCTTCCTACCTAACCCTAGTCCCTGGCTAACACTATTCTGGTCTATGAATTTGACTACTCTAAGTTACCTCGTGTAAGTAGAATGATGTGATATTGATCCTTTTGTGACTGGCCTATTTCACTTAGCATATTGTATTCAAAGTTCATCCATGTTGTAGCATATGTCAGAATTCCTTTCCTTTTCAAACCTGAATATTTTTTCAATAACAAATTAGTTCATCTGCATTGTATGCCATGTTTATTGACTCTCTACCAGAAGCAACAGTGAAATTACACATTTATTCTTTCTTAATATTCTCTTTTCTTTTTTCACCACTTAACATTAGTTGATTTTGTTACTTACCTTTGACTTTATGATTTTGCTATTTAATTATAAATAATAAATTATCTCTTTGGATTCTTAGCTTTAACATGAGAAGTTTAGAGTAACTACACTACCCACGATATCCTCATTCCCTTTTCTTACTATTATTTTATTTATTTTTATTAGAGTATAGTTACCTTGCTTTTTCCCACTGAACCAGTTCAGTTCAGTTCAGTCTCACAGTTGTGTCCAACTCTTTGCAACTCCATGGACTGCAGCACCCCAGGCTTCCCTGTCCATCAACAACTCTGGAAAGAAAGTGAAAGTGAAGTGGCTCAATCATGTTCAACTTTTTGCGACTCCATGGACTGTAGCCCACCAGGCTCCTCCAATCCATGGAATTTTCCAGGAAAGAGTACTGGAATGGGTTACCATATCCTTCTCAAGGGGATCTTCCTGATCTAGGGACCAAACCTGTCTCTCCCACATTGCAGGCAGACACTTTACCATTTGAGCCACCAACTCTGGAGCTTACTCCATCACATGTCCATCGAATTGGTGATGACATCCAGCCATCTCATCCTGTTATCCCCTTTACCTCCTGCCCTCAATCTTTCCCAGCATCAGGGTCTTTTCCAATGAGTCAGTTCTTCGCATCAGATGGCCAAAGTATAAGGAGTTTCCGCTTCAGCATCAGTCTTTCCAATGAATATTCAGGACTGATTTCCTTTACGATTGACTCGTTGGATCTCCTTGCAGTCCAAGGGACTCTCAAGAGTCTTCTCCAACACCACAGTTCAAAACCATCAATCTTTTCTTTATAGGTTAGTCATAGGTTTTTTTTCCAAGGAGCAAGCATCTTTTAATTTCATGGCTGCAGTCATCATCTGCAGTGATTTTGGAGACCCCAAAAATAAAGTCTCTCACTCTTTCCATTGTTTCCCCATCTATTTGTCATGAAGTGATGGGAAAGGAGGCCATGATCTTCATTTTCTGAATGTTGAGTTTTAAGCCAATTTTTTCACTATCCTCTTTCACTTTCATCAAGAAGTTCTTTAGTTCTCTGCTTTCTGCCATAAGGGTGGTGTCATCTGTGTATCTGAGGTTACTGTTGATTTGTCCAGCAATCTTGATTCCAGCTTCTGGTTCATCCAGCCCAGCATTTCACATGATGTATTCTGCATAGAAGTTAAATAAGCAGGGTGACAATATACAGCCTTGACATACTCCTTTCCCGATTTGGAACCAGCCTGTTATTCCATGTCCAGTTCTAACAGTTGCTTCTTGACCTGCATACAGGTTTCTCAGGAGACAGGAAAGGTGGTCTGGTATTCCCAACATTTAAAGAAATTTCCACAGTTTGTTGTAATCCACTAAATCAAAGGCTTTGGCATAGTCAATAAAGCAGAAGTAGATGATTTTTTGGAACTCTTTTGCTTTTTCAGTGATCCAACGAATGTTTGCAATTTGATCTCTGGTTCCTTTGCCTTTTCTAAATCCAGCTGGAATATCTGGAAGTTCACGGTTCACATACTATTGAAGCCTGGCTTGGAGGATTTTGAGCATTTCTTTGCTAGTATGTGAGATGAGTGCAATTTTACCGTAGTTTGAACCTTCTTTAGCTTTGCCTTTCTTAAGGATTGGAATAAAAACAGACATTTTCCAATCCTGTGGCCACTGCTGAGTTTTCCAAATTTGCTGGCATATTGAGTGCAGGACTTTCACAGTATCATCTTTTAAGATTTGAAATAGCTCAATTGGAATTCCATCATCTCCACTAGCTTTGTTCATAGTGATGCTTCCTAAGGTCCACTTGACTTCACATTCCAGGATGTCTGGCTCTAGGTGAGTGATCACACCATATTGGTCATCTGAGTCATGAAGATCTTTTTTTGTATAGTTCTTTTGTGTATTCTTGCCACCTCTTAATATCTTCTACTTCTGTTAATCCATACCAATTCTGTCCATACCACTTTGGCCCATATCATTTTATTGTGCCCATCTTTGCATGAAATGTTCCCTTGGTATCTCTATTTTTCTGGAAGAAATCTCTAATCTTTCCCATTCTATTTTTTTCCTCTATTTCTTTGCATTGATCACTAAGGAAGGCTTTCTCATCTCTCCTTGCTATTCTTTGGACTTCTAGTTTCAAATGGGTATATCTTTCCTTTTCTCTTTTGCCTTTAGCTACTACTAATAATTAGCTAATAATAATTAATATCCCCTGAATACTATTATTTTATATCATTTTGGTTGTGTCAGGTTTACATACTTATACTATTTTATGTAAATATAGTTATTTGATTTATTGGTGTTTAATACTGTGCATGATCTATTTTCTGTTGTTCTCAGTTCATATCTTGGTTGTTTAAAGTTGGTTTGCAAGTGGTTTCTACAAGATAGCTTTCTGAAAACAATATTCCCTGAGTTCCTGTATAATCAAAATACTTCTCACTGCTTTTAAATACACACATACATTGGCTTTGTGAATATTTGTTTCCATACGTTATTTTTGGCATTATTCCACCATTTTCTAGTCTTGTGTGTTGGAGAAATATGAAACTAGTCTGACTATTTTTTCTCTAGAAGTTTTTATTTTTATTTTTTTCAGTCTGTCTACAAGCAGTTTCCCTCATGAATTATCTTTTTAGATTTCCTGGATCAATATGCAGATCTGTTCTTTGATTCCTTGGTAATTCTCTCAACTTTATTTGAATTTTTTTCTGTTACATTATTTCATTTATTTTCTTTATGTGATACAAACTATGCATATTTGAATTCTGTTTCTTTGAATTACATATTTCTCAGTTTTCTATAATCCTGTATACTTTTAAATTTTTGTATCTTTTCTTCCCTTTGTGTTCCTTTTGTTTGAGCTCTTTTTTATTCACTTTATTCAGCTAATGTAAGGATTTTTCTCCTGGAACACATATTTACAAAAATTTTATGTAGGCAAGGGCTAGGACCCTATTACAAAGCAAGCAGGTATCTGCCTACTACCTCAGGGTTGTTCATGCAAATGAATTCCCTAGGCCATTATTAACCCTTGTAGCCTCCCAACCCCAATCAACTGAGATTGACAGCTATAGTGTTACTCAAAATTCAATCTCTCTGGTCCCTGACAGGCTCAGTAACAGGCTGTTTCCTGTGTATATATCTTAAATGTTTTATTGTTGGAGTTCATCTTCTTGTCTTGTCTTTGAAATTAACTCAAGCACAGAACCTCTTCCAAGTATTGGATTTATACAGAGACATACCACTTTTAAGATAACATAGGCTAAAGGCTTTTTAAAAATGATATCTGCAGTGGTAGCTACCCTCTGTTAGCATCTTCCTGAACTATTGTTTCTTTTCTTCATTGATTTAGGCAGCCATTTTGTGACTTAGCATTTCAGATATACATTTGTTGTGTTGAGTTTCCTTGATACATGTTTAATTTTTTTTAACAGATTTTGCATGTTTTCTTCTTATTTCTGTTGCTTTGAGTCAATTTCTGAGAGTAGAATGGGAAATTCTTACCTAACTGCATCTTGTGATAATTGCGTATTTTTAAAGCACTTTATAAAATGAAAAGATTCACTATGAAAATGAGGTACTAGCCAAACGCTTGCTTGCCTGAACTTACCAGTATGGTGGGCTCAGTAGCTTCAGTCATGTCCAGTTCTCTGCAGCCCTATGGATTACAGCCTTCAAGACTCCTCTGTCCATGGGATTCTCTAGGTATGAGTAGAGGAGTGGATTGCCATACCCATCTCCAGGGGATCTTCCCAACCCGGAGATCAAACCCTCATCTCTTACATCAACCTGCTTTGGCAGGAAGGTTCTTTACCACTAGTACCACCTGGGAAATGCCAACAACATGCCTGGGTAAAAACCAAAGAACTTTTTGTCCCATTATACATTCTTGCAGCCTGCACATATACACCACAAGGTCCTTATTTTGATAGGTTAACCTGAAAGGAGAATTACTTAGACTGGCATTTATTTCTTTTTATCTTCATCTTCATCATTCTTTGACTGCATCTCAAATGAAAATTTGAAAGAAACTATGTCTGCCTACTCATGAGTTTTATAATAGCTCTAAAATAGCTTTTCTGCTCAGCCAAATGTTTATTGCTCTTAGCCCTATATTAGTACTGTGAGAGAGACAGCAGGATATAAGACATGGGTTTGGGGCTTCCCTTGTAGCTCAGTCGGTAACGAATCTGCCTGCAGTGCAGGAGACCCGAGTTCAATCCCTGGGTTGGGAAGATCCCCTGGAGAAAGAAATGGCAACTCACTCCAGTATCCTTGCCTGGAAAATCTCATGGACAGAGGAGCCTGGTGGGCTGCAGTCTATGGGGTCCCAAAGAGTCAGGCACGACTGAGCGACTAACAGTAACTAAACTACCCAAGTATTCATAATCCATTCAAATAAAATTTTAATAGTACATAAATAGCAATCATTAAGTAATGGTAAATTGCATCCTGCTGATTGTAAGTGTAGTGGATCAAAGACAACTCAGTGGGCAGATTGAAAGGATAAAGCTTTGATATGAGCATTTAGATAGAAGAAAGATAAGAAAAGTTTCTAGAAGGAGTCAAGCAGTTGGTGAAAACTGGAGAAAGTGTAATATGTTTAGGAAACAGAGAAAAATATCTGACTGGAAATAGATGGGGAAACAGTGGAAACAGTGTCAGACTTCATTTTTTTGGGCTCCAAAATCACTGCAGATGCTTATTGCAGCCATGAAATTAAAAGACGCTTACTCCTTGGAAGAAAAGTTATGACCAACCTAGATGGCATGTTGAAAAGCAGAGACATTACTTTGCCGACAAAGGTCCGTCTAATCAAGGCTATGGTTTTTCCTGTGGTCATGTATGGATGTGAGAGTTGGACTGTGAAGAAGACTGAGCACTGAAGAATTGATGCTTTTGAACTGTGGTGTTGGAGAAGACTGTTGAGAGTCCTTTGGACTACAAGGAGATCCAACCAGGCCATTCTGAAGGAGTTCAGCCCTGGGATTTCTTTGGAAGGAATGATGCTAAAGCTGAAACTCCAGTACTTTGGCCACCTCATGTGACGAGTTGACTCATTGGAGAAGACTCTGATGCTGGGAGGGATTGGGGGCAGGAGGAGAAGGGGACGAAAGAGGATGAGATGGCTGGATGGCATCACTGACTCAATGGATGTGAGTCTGAGTGAACTCTGGGAGCTGGTAATGGACAGGGAGGCCTGGCCTGCTGCCATTCATGGGGTCGCAAAGAGTCAGACGCGACTGAGTGACTGAACTGAACTGAACTGAATGGAAAGTAAGTGAAGCAGATAAGTAAAACTGAGTGTGATTATCCTGAAATCCTGGCTGATGCCCTCAGTTCTAGCACAGTAAACAATAAGGATCCTTGCAGGGCGACAATCTCAGCGATCTAAATAGCCAATCTCACTAGGCAGATTGAGAGTAGGAGGATCAACTGATGGTACAGAAATGAAAAGCTCAATTCCTTGATGAGGTGGTTGTGGACAGAATGGCAGAGAAGCTGTGATTCCAAAAGAGATTTCAGAAAATAAATAGGCAATTTTGGTGATTAAAAAATAAAAAATTGAGGAAAAAGGAAAAGGTTCTCCAGGATTTCTCACATTTAAACAATGGAATAAAAGCAGTGTTGTTTATACATTTGTAATTTTTGTTACACATTTGTTACAAATGTGTAAATGATGAGTTCTAGTTTGCACAAGTTATATTGGAGGTCAGAAAGGAAGGAAGGAAGTGAAATCGCTCATTTGTGTCTGACTATGGGATATTCATATATTGAGTTTCCTGTGATTTTTAGACAAGAATTGCTCTGACTTTATTTAGAGTTAAAAAGAAATATTTTCTGTTATCAACAACAGTAAAACTTTGTTGGAAACAAAAATTCCTAGCAACAAATCTGGCTCCAGAAAATAACAGAATGGAAGGATACAGTACAGTCAAACTGCATTGCTTTTTTTTTTAGTGATACAGTATATCTTTTCTCCAAATATGTTTGGAGGTTTGGATTGATCTGGGAGTCCCTCAAATCTTCTAAATTATAGCTAAGTGCAAGCATTAGTGAGCACTGTTTATGTTTATCACTATTTAATCAGGTAAGTGATGGAAGTCATTGAAATTTGTGTATTAAGTAATTTTTGCTAACTTTTATTACAAAAGATCTACTTGTTTACTACTGAAAAAGAAAAAGAACATACACAGAGAAGAAGGAAAGATTAAAAACCCAGCTTATTTTGCTTGTTTAATTGATTGATTTTTCCCAGCAGCATCTGTTTAAGCAACAGGATGCACAAATAATTCTAATAACTCAAATCTCAGAGATCACCTACTGTAACATATTTCAGGTTCTTCAGAAAATGTTCTGCAAAGCATCGTAAGATAAGTAAAATAGCAACACAATTTTTAAGAGTTAAGAATACTGCATAAATTTTGTAATAGTTTTACTACCAAGACTTGATTTTACTCCAAGTACCAGTGCTATTGGGTTTTCCAGGTGGCGCAAGTGGTAAAGAACCTGCCTGCCAATGCAGGAGACATAAGAGATGCTGGTTTGATCCCTGGATGGGAAGATTCCCCAGAGGAGGGCATGGCAACTCACTCCAGTATTCTAGCCTGGAGAATTCCATGGACTGAGGAATCTGGCGGACAACAGTCCATAGGGTTACAGAGTAGGACATGACTGGAGTGACTTAGCATGCATGTACTAGTGCTATTAATATTACTCACATTTTTATAAAAATTATATCTTGAATCTCTTTACCTCACAAACCTGCTTAAGTTCACAGGTTCAAACATATTTCAGAAGCAGTTCTTACCCTCTATTTTCAACTCTAAATTCTTCACAGAAGACATTTCTAATTAATGTTTTTACTCTAAATTTCTTCTAGATGGTGATTTGAGCTTTTGCATTCTAAGATTTTATTTTTACTTTGCACTCAAGTTGGAAAAAAATCATACTGGAGACAATTTACGTTGCACTGGCACTTTGCAATAGGCTCAACACATAATCTAAGGTGATTTCTACAGTAACTAAAAAAAACAATATGGTTCTTATGATGAATGGTTGTGTCATTACAAATATAACTATTATTATATTACATTTAATGAAAAGCAGTTTTCTTCTGAAAAGTGAAAGGTGCTTAATAAAGTCATATGTAATTTGCCACCATCATTCAAAAGAGAGCATGCTGGGAAGCAAACTCCGAAACCACCCACTGGCTGTGACTGGAAAGACCTCCTGACTCTCCATCTGCTAGCGTTTATGAAAATAGAAATGCCAATGCCCCCCTTGTCTCTTTCTATTCAATACTAATTTCAGATCATATTGTTGACTTGTGACCACAATAAGGGATGACAGGAGAGGTTTGGCACTCTCTATGTAGTGTCAGAAAAAGAAGCAGCTAAACAGAAGAGCATATTGAGGTGTTTCCATGTATTTTTATCCAAATGCAATCACATTTAATAAAACATATGGTCAAAAAGGACAATTCATATATTAATGAAACTATTTGTTAAGAATATTCAACTTACTTTTATTTTTAATGAACATTTATTCTGGAATAATTTTAAGTTTACATACAATTTGCAAAGATCATGCAGAGTGTTTTCCTGTATATCCCCTCAGCCAATTTCCTCAGTGGTCCAGTGGTTAACATTTTGCATTATTATTGTACATTTGTCAAAACTAAGACCCTGACATTGGCACATGACTGTTCACTTAACTAAACTCTAGAGTTTATTTGGATTTCACCTAGAAAATCCCGTGGACGGAGGAGCCTGGTAGGCTGCAGTCCATGGGGTCGCAAAGAGTTGGACATGACTGATCGACTTCACTTTCACTTTTCACTTTCATCCATTGGAGAAGGAAATGGCAACCCACTCCAGTGTCCTTGCCTGGAGAATCCCAGGGACGGGGGAGCCGGGTGGGCTGCTGTCTAAGGGGTCGCAGAGTCAGACACGACTGAAGTGACTTGGCAGCAGCAGCAGCAGCAGGAGCATTTAATTGCCAGGTCTTCTTAATCTCTCTCTAATCTATGACTGTTTCTCCAGTTTTTTTTTTTTTTTTTCATGAACTTTTTGAGGAGTATTCACCAGATATTCCACACAGTGTCCTCTCAGCTGAGGTGCTTTTGTGTTTTTCTCATGATTAGACTACTGTTCTATTTGTTTCTTTTTAGTTGAAATACGATTGCTTTATAATGTTTGTTTCTGCTGTACAATGTCTTGAATCAGTATACACAAACTCCCTCCCTCTTGAGCCTCCTTCCCACCCTTTCATTCCACCCCTCTAGGCCATGACAGAGTCAGTTACACAGCAGCTTCCTACTGTCTATTTTACACATGATCATGCCTATACGTCAATGCTACTCTCTCAATTCATCTTCCTCTCCTTGGTCCCCCATCCTGCATGTCCACAAGTCCACAACCTTGCTGCTATTACTGCCCTGAAAATAAGCTCTATTTCTTTTTTCAATGCCAACTAGGTGAGGTGTAAGCACTCTTACATGATATACACATGAAATCACTAACAATGTTAACTTTTATCACTTGATTAAGGTACCATTTGCCAGGTTTCTGCACTGAAAAATAGTTATTCTTCCTATTCCCTACTCTGTTTTGGAGGCAAGTGATTAAGTCTAGCCTACCCTGAAGTTTAGGAAGTGGGATGGGAATAAAGTTCAACCACATGTAAGAGAAAGAACCTACATAAATTCTTTGGATATATATTCTTCAAGAAAGATTTGATTCTTCTCCCTATTTACTTATCAGTCACTTATTTATATCAATATGGAGTCATGAATGTTTATTTTATACTTTGGTTTATAATCCAGTACCTCATTACCTGGGCTTTCCCCCATGGCTCAGTGGTAAAGAATCCATAGGAGATGCAGGAGACCTGGGTTTGGTCCCTAGGCATGGCAACCCACTCCAGTATTCTTGCCTGGAGAATCCCATGGATGGAGAAGACTGGTGGGCTACAGTCCATAGGGTTGCAAAGAGTTGGATACAACTGAAGCAACTGAGCATGCAGGCACACACTACATTATCTATTTTATTGCTTACATTTTTTGTTGCTTTGACTACTGGGATTTTTCAAGTTTCTCCTTTGTCCTTTTGGCAATTATCCACCTCCCCCTTTTTTAGGAGCTCTTTTTTTTTTACTTTCTATAACCACAAGGCACTCCAGGCTCATCTTGTATTTCCCAGACTCAATCCCAGAATCAGCCATATCTGATGTATTTAGCAGACAATAGTATGTAGAAACCAAGGTCTGGTTTGCTGCCACTGGGATGTCATTGCATAAAGCCTCTCTCAGCAAAGAATTAGTTAATATTTATGTGTGACCAATGAATACACAGGCAATTAAGTACCTTCTTAGATGACTGTCATAATCAATGTTCATTTCCCATTTTAAAGTAATGTATGGACATTTTAGTTTGTTAATTTGATCTGCCTTTGGTTTATAAGTTCCCAGATGGCTTCTTCTGAATAGGAGGTTGCTGCAATGGCCGCTTGGTGGACCCCAAGGTAAGACACGCCCAAGCTGCTCAGTGATTCTATTGCCTTGCCATGCCTATGTCTCAGTCTTTCTCTTTGGCTCCTGTGGTGCTGCCTTGCCCCACCCCAGCAGAGATACCCTGTGAAGAGGTTAGCCCCCCAGCCTCCCAGACACCCAATAGCTGCCCACCAGATTCCCACTAGACCCCACATATAGTTTCTTCCACAGGCATCATTTTAGCCCTCCAATCTCTTCAGGGGTTCTGGCATGGGTCCTCCATCCTAGCATACCCTTTTACAAACCCCTTAGGACTCTCTTAGACACTTAATGGGGCCTAGAGACTCTGTTACAGTCTCCTGTGAGCTGACCTGATCACGGTTCCTCAGACCCACTTATGGCCACCCCCTAACCAATCATGACCCCCAGTTCTGGGGCAGAACCATCATGTCCACCATTCTCAGCAGAGCTCCTCATTGCCCCCTACTCTCCTGCCCTCCACCCATGACTCACTTTCCACCTAGCCTACTAGCTCTTCCCTTAGCCAACTCGGTTTTCACAGAATCTATTTCATGATGTTCTTACTTCTCAAGAGATCTAGGGCCAGCCCCTCCTTAGCCACCATCAACAGTGGACTATCCTCCTACTCCCACAGTAGCTTCTTTCATGATGTCTTCTCCTTAGGCTGACCTTATTATCTTTCTCCTCGCTCATGATCCTTACTTTGTTTGGGCCGACTTTGCCATGAAATCCTAAAGGAATGTTTGCCTAGTATGTTCCCTTTGGTGAGTCTTAAGGGAACCAACCATAGCTTTGTTTGGAGGGTTCAGTTTGGTGGCTATAGAGAGAAGGTGAGGGAAGAGCATGGATGTCCAGAGCAGGAAATGTGTGCTATTGTTAGGTTACACAGCCTGCTTCTCATCTCCTCTCTTCTATAGAAGGTGTGAGGTAGTCTAGATCATGATACTTTAGGGACTTCCATAAGGATTAAGTCACATAACAGCATTGAATATTAAAAAAAGAAAGAAAGAATCAGTTCTCAGACTTTATTATAATCTGGACCATGGGCTTGTATTTCACTCCTCCAAATTTCTCCTTCTAATGCCACATTAGGTATTAGCAGACTTCCCTGGTGGCTCAGATGGTAAAGCATCTGCTTACAATGCGGGAGACCCCAGTTCATTCCCTGGGTCAGAAAGATCACTGGATAAGGAAATGGCAACCCACTCCAGTATTCTTGCCTGGAAAATCCATGGACAGAGAAGCCTGGTAGGCTATAGTCCACGGGGTTGCAAAGAGTCAGACACGGCTGAGCGACTTCCTTTTCACTTATCCAGTATAGCCAGATGGATTCTTTTGAAATCACAAGCTAATGGAAAATCTCCAGGGCCAATTTTCTCAACTATATCTAAGAGGACATTGGTCTCAATGATCTCTGAGGAATCTCAGAATTAATTTTCTATGACTACCTCTATGTACAGAGAAGGCAATGGTAACCCACTCCAGTACTCTTGCCTGGAAAAGCCCATGGACGGAGGAGCCTGGTAGGCTGCAGTCCATGTGGTCGCAAAGAGTCTGGCATGGATGAGTGACTTCACTTTCACTTTCCACTTTCATGCATTGGAGAGGAAAATGGCAACCCACTCCAGTGTTCTTGTCTGGAGAATCCTAGGGATAGAGGAGCCTAGTGGGCTGCCGTCTATGGGGTTGCCCAGAGTCGACACGACTGAAGCAACTTAGCAGCAGGAGCAGCTCTACGTAAGGCATTTATCAAACTATACAGCACTCATTAGCTATAATAACATCTTACCTTATTTTAGCCACTTCTGAATGTGAGCAATGAAATATTGCTCAGCTTAAGAAAAAATGGAATTTTGTTATGAACATGACAGGGAAGAATAATGAAATAGCTAAAAATAAAATCAAGAACTAAAAACTAGAGGTCGGAATTGGGCAACAAATAGCATGAGCTCCCTCTCAACCCTTTCAGAGAAACTAACTCCATATAGCAGAAACAAAACCTTGTATGGCTTGACTTCTACATGTTAAAGACTTTCAATGTAAGGCAAATTAAAAGCTATCATCATTCACTTTTTGTCTAGAAAATTTCAGAAACTATCTCTGGACTGACCATACCCATTTTTTAAACTCAAAATGACTATGCCATTCCTAATTTTGAATGAGCCAGTTTACACAAAATCTTGTGGCATTTATTTAGGACCTTGCTGAAGGAAAGGATTTAAATCTATTCTTAGAATTAGGATATTTCCCAGCAATTGTCCCATATCTCCAGCCTCAGTAAGCACATGAAACTCAAAAATTTGACAGGTGACTTTTCAATCTGCTTCTTGTGGTGTAGCAAAGGCTGCCAATTTCCATCTTGGGATGGTGGAATCATCCTTGTAACTCAGTCCACCTCAACTTCAGCCAGTTTTCCATTTTAGGGTCTTCTTTTTCCCAAAAAAAGCTTTCCCAAAAGCTTTCTTTTGGTTGTAGATAACAGAAATTCTCAAATTTCTTTAAATACAAAGAGTTTTATTTGTATATGTAGCTGAGGGAGACAGTAGAATAGGTTAGAATTGGGAAAATAAATGTCTTTCTTTTCTTCTGTATTTCTCTCTTGCCATCTGTCTGTCTCCTTCTCTGTTCTTTGACTTCTTTATATGCGTCTGTAAATCTTCTCATCTGTACTGGTTTCTATTGTTCTCACTGTTTCCTTCTTCCAAGCAGATTACTCCAGAATTATACAAGTTAATCTCCCAAAGAGAAAAGAAAATAAAGCTACACCTCTGTAAAAATGCAGACAATTCAAATAAGGAATTTCAATTACTTTAGTTTGACTTGCTTAGTGACACTTGTACTAAACATGATGTTTATGGAAATAGATGATTGTTTCAGATTAGGTCACACCTGCTTTACTATCGACAACCACCTGAGAACCACATGGAAAAAGGTAAAATTTTCCCACAAACTAGTAAGATATAGTCAGAATAAAGCGATGGGAACATTTCCAAATAGGTTAAACAGAAAGCCTCTGTTAGTTTATAACACAACTTGTGTAAATTTATTAATTCATTGATTACCTATATGAGGATCATATTTGTGGATGAAAAATCAACCTTGGAATAATACATCTTGAAAACTTAAGGCTTTATTTTTGCTTAGTAATTTCTCTCATAATGAAAAAAATATTTAAAATTTGTAAACAAAGAAAATATTGCAATAGGTAAATATAAT
>SJYQ01004706.1:804052-839942 GCA_006410935.1 Redunca redunca | reverse complement strand
GTTGCTTTGTTTTTCTGATAATTACACAACTGTGAAAATGATTCACTTAGACCCTGATTAGATGCTGAGGACACAGACATTAAAATATATTTTAGACAAGATTGCTTTCTGTTTTTAAATTTTAAAATATGCATGGAAAAGGAGTATGCAGATAATCAGAAAAATAATTTTAAAAAGCCCCATTTGCTTACTTTCAAAATGTCTCTGGAAATATTTCTGTTTAAATATTAGCATGTTTTCTGTACATCTGAAATTAGTATAATATTGTAAATCAACCGTACATTAATTTAAAATAGCATGTTTTTACATGTTTTTCCAGTAGTCATGTACAAATGTGAGAGTTGGATCTTAAAAAATGCTGAACACTGAAGAATTGATGCTTTTGAATTTGATGTTGGAGAAGACTCTTGTCCCTTGGACTGCAAAGAGATAAAACCAGCCAATCCTAAAAGAAATCAACCCTGAATATTCATTGGAAGGACTGATGCTGAAGCTGAAGCTCCAATAATTTGTCTACCTGATGTGATGAGCCAAATAACTGAAAAAGCGCCTGACGTATGAAAAGATTGAGGGCAGGAGAAGAGGGTTGACAGGATGAGCTAGTTGGGTGGCATCCCTAACTCACTGAACATGAGTTTGAGCAGACTCCAGAAGAGAGTGAAGGACAGGGAAGCCTGGCATGCTGCAGTCCAAGGGGTTGCAAAGAGTGGAACACAACTGAGTGAATGAACAACAACAAAAAATATTGATGTAAACCTGTGTAAACTCAAAGCCTTCAGTTATCTAGAGATTAGTTTCTAAATTTGGGCTGTGATCATGTAATAAGAGGTTTTCTTATTCCTACATGTGTATAAGGTTAATCTCAGTTATACATATATGAAACATGATATGAATAGACAGATTGATTATAAATTGATATATTTTAGGATGTACAAAAAGGGACAAAAGGAAGAAAAGTGGAGTATAGAATCTCACAGAATTATAGATCATGTCCTCTTTGCTCAAGATTTTCCAATGGCTTCTTATTATAATCTAATACTTTCTAAGGACTGACATCCCTGGCTCCCTATTAACTCTGTAATGTCTTCCTTGCTCTGCCTTCACACCCTTCACCCAAAACCTTTGCACTTGCTTCCCAGAATGCTTTCCTCTCAGATACACTAAAATTTTATGCCTGCACTTTCATATTCACACACACACACACACTTATCTTCCTACTTATTATCTGCTTCCCACTAGTATGTAAGCTTTCAATTCAGTTCAGTCACTCAGTCATGTCCAATTCTTTGTGACCCCATGAACCACAGCATGCCAGACCTCCCTGTCCATCGCCAACTCATGTTTACCCAAACTCATGCCCATTGAGTCAGTGATGCCATCAAACTCTCTCATCCTCTGTCATCTCCTTCTGCCATCAATCTTTCCCAGCATCAGGGTCTTTTCAAATGAGTCAGCTCTTCATATCAGGTGGCCAAAGTATTGGAGTTTCAGCTTCAACATCAGTCCTTCCAATGAACACTCAGGACTGATCTACTTTAGGATGAACTGGTTAGATCTCCTTGCAGTCCAAGGGACTCTTCCCCAACACCACAGTTCAAAAGCATCAATTCTTCAGCACTCAGCTTTCTGTATAGTCCAACTCTCACATCCATTCCTGACTACTAGAAACCCTTTATGAAAGCTGAAACTTCTGTGAGTTCTAGTCTCTATCTACATTTGTCCTGCATATAGTAGGTATTCAATAAACACTTTTTGGACTGAATTAATTAAAGAGAGATCTATCCTAAGCAACATATCTTAAGTCTAGTACAGGGGTACTAGACTCTATGAGAAGAGGGCATGGCAACCCACTCCAGTATTCTTGCCTAGAGAATCCCATAGAAGAGGAGCCTGGAAGGCTATAGTTCATAGAGTTGCAAAGAGCTGAACATGACTGAAGTGACTAAACATGCACACACCCAGACTCTTTGGATTTTCTTGACACGTAGAGATTCATTTAGACATGGCATAACATCATCTTGGTGTTGTCAGAGAGGAAGATTTGTGCCACAGGACAGATGAAAAAGTATTCATTTTATTGTGTACATTGCTGAGGAAAAAATATTCAAGACATTGTAGATAATACGGCAGATATAAGAAACAAATTGTTGTTGCCCTCTGGTTAAAGAGAAAAGACATAGACCAGGAAGACTGCTATATTGAATACACTGTATGAGTGTGGCCAGCTGCCCAGGAGTGGGGAGATGTGTCAGACTGGCTCTTTAGTTATGGATAGATTTAGGATGGCCAGAAAGGACCAAGTAAACACTTTAAAATTAGAACAATCATGTGGCATTTTATTTTTTTCAAAATAGGTTAAAATAATAACTATTGATTTTTCACTATTGTATTTTTAAAAGCTTATTTAAAGAGCTGAGGCAAAACCTGATGCATTCTAAAGCAAACTGTTTTTTATTTCCTGGAATATATGGATTTGTCTTTTTTTCTAGACCTGCTACTAAAATGAGAGAAGCCAGTAAATATTATGGCAAGATTGACTCATAAATTAATTAAATTCTTAAGTAAGATAATATGGATACATATTATTTAACATACTGTGAGGTCTCCAGAGACATATTTGCTTCTGAAAATAAGAAAACAAGACAAATTAAAGTGCTTCCAAGCAGCAATACATTTATCTGTCATTTAGACCTCAGAAAACATGATAATAATTACTAAAAAGTGTATAGATATAACCCTTAATTTCAAACTGCCCAATCATTCACATTCCTAAGAAAGAAGGCTCAACGGAGGTCAGTAAGCTTTGATTCACCATAAAAAGCTCTCAACTGAGGCTAAAGAAATTTTGATTCCCCAAAGAATCCATGGTCACAGTAAGCCAAAAAAACAAAAAAAAACAAACCCTCTAACTTAAAACATGCCAACAATTTATTAATCTGCATTTTAATGTTTAAGGGAGTTTGTCTTACTTTAAATTTTCACAGTGATAAATTTGTATCAGACAAATGAGAGCTTAATCAGAAATTTAATTGGAAAAAATAATCTGAATTTGTAATGTTTGCCCAGAATTATTGAGAAATATAAGAGATGCAGAAAAACCCAAGCGAACTATCCTGGATCTTTTGATAGGTAATCTAAACCCATGATATCTAGAAAAGTTCCCATTAAGGTTTTATTTTTAGTTTTAAGTAATTTTTGAGGATGATGAGATTGAAAATAAAAATATTTTTAAAGCAGAATTTGAAAATTTCATAGAATAAAGAACTCTGTAAACAGGGCTATGAACTAAGAAGGAGCTATGAATTAAGAAGAAGCAAAAAACTTTTATTTCCTTCTTTTGAAAGCTAGATAATTTACTGTTGGCTAGCCAGTGAGTCCTAGAGTTTCTAAGTAATTGATTTAGGATTTAAAATCTAGGCTTCTTATTTTGATGCATTTTAAGGAATATTTTTGTACTGCTTTCTTTGTAGTTATATCCAAGATCCTGGGCACTGCTCACAAGCCTATTTTACTGCCAGCTTCTTGACTCTGAAACAGAGATCATTATGCCGGTGAAAAATGTATCCAATCAAAAAATGTCAATAATAAAAACGGACATTTTACTGAATATTTTGTTTGAAGAGGTGATAGGGGTTTTTATAGTAAAATTCCATGAGACATTTTAAAAACAGATCTCTTTGTCATCACTTCTTTCCCTACAAACCACTTCATATCTACCCTTTCTCTTCCATTGCTAAGTAATCTCCTTTTCGTGCTCTCTAGCATTTGAACAAACATTTGCCTTGTACTCTCGATGCAATAAAATGAAAGATCAGTGGCTTCTGCCATCCAGAGGCCTTCCTCAGGCATGCCCTTGGAAGACTTTCTATCTCCTTGCACTTAACCTGTGCTCCTCTTCTCCCCATCAACATGAGCAGAAGGAACAGCAGCAGCTATTTTTTCAGCATGTATAACACGTGCCTTTAATGGCCTCAAGTGTGTATTAGTCGCTCCGTGAGACTCTTTGTGACCCCATGGACTGTAGCCCCCCAGGCCCCTCTGCCTATGGAGTTCTCCAGACAAGCATGCTCTAATGGGCTGTCATTCCCTTCTCCAGGGGCTCTTCCTCATCAACCCCTACATTGCAGGTGGATTCTTTACCATCTGCGCCACCAGAGAAGCCCTAATGGCCTCATGATACATAGTTAAACAAACCTTGGCCATTTTTAATTTTGTGAAGTGAAATGAATCCTTTCAAATGAATGAGCTCAACACAAAGACATTTAACAATATACAGTGATAGGTTAATAGGAAACTATGACTAGAAACATAACTTTTATAGTCTATAGACAAAAATAGCAACACATTGAGATGGGTGAAGAAAGAAAGATCTTTAATGGTGCTATTTCAAGGAGTTTACAGAGTAAGGAAAAAAAGTACTCCAGTTGGAATTATGGCAAGAAGTTCTTACTAAGAATATGCAGTATAGGCAAGATATTCAAGATATTCAGACCCTGAATTACATTCCAGGTGCACAAAGTTCTACTGAAGAAAAATCGCTTTCTTAACTTAACTTTAAAAAATAAATATAAAAACTGAAAAAATGGTAATGTGTACAGTGAACTCATTTATCACAAAATGAAAAAACTCAAGGAACAATAATTCGAACCAAGAAATAGAACATCACACACCTCCCAAAGTCTCATTTTATGCCCTTCCAATCACCTTCCAAAGAGAACTACTGTTAACTAATGTAATGTACTAATGTAATAAGTAATAATAGGGGAAAACAGATATGGGATATACTGGAACTCTCTGCACGATGTTTCCTTTTTTTTTTTTAATGTAAAGCTATTCTAAAGTAAACTTTTTTTTTTTTCATGGAAAGACATTTTATATTTAGTATAGCAGTGGTAATATGTCAATCCAAGGCCTGGAGATTATTGTACTAAGTGATATAAGTCAAACAGAGAAAGACAAATATCGTAAGATATTATCAGTATGTGGGCTCTAAAAATACACATGGACATCACCAGATGGTCAACACCAAAATCAGATTGATTATATTCTTTGCAGCCAAAGATGGAGAAGCTCTATACAGTCAGCCAAAACAAGACTGGGAGCTGACTGTGGCTCAGATCATGAACTCCTTATTGCCAAATTCAGACTTAAATTGAATAAAGTAGGGAAAACCACTAGACCATTCAGGTATGACCTAAATCAAATCNGACTTTATTTTTGGGGGCTCCAAAATCACTGCAGATGGTGACTGCAGCCATGAAATTAAAAGACGCTTACTCCTTGGAAGAAAATTTATGACCA
This sequence comes from Redunca redunca, assembly GCA_006410935.1. NCBI lineage: Eukaryota > Metazoa > Chordata > Mammalia > Artiodactyla > Bovidae > Redunca > Redunca redunca. The sequence goes on along the minus strand of SJYQ01004706.1, from coordinate 834,641 downwards.
ACCTAGATAGTATATTCAAAAGCAGAGACATTACCTTGCCGACTAAGGTCCGTCTAGTCAAGGCTATGGTTTTTCCTGTGGTCATGTACGGATGTGAGAGTTGGACTGTGAAGAAGGCTGAGTGCCGAAGCATTGATGCTTTTGAACTGTGGTGTTGGAGAAGACTCTTGAGAGTCCCGTGGACTGCAAGGAGATCCAAACAGTCCATTCTGAAGGAGATCAATCCTGGGATTTCTTTGGAAGGAATGATGCTGAAGCTGCAACTCCAGTACTTTGGCCACCTCATGCAAAGAGTTGATTCAATGGAAAAGACTCTGATGCTGGGAGGGATTGGGGGCAGGAAGAGAAGGGGACGACCCAGGATGAGATGGCTGGATGGCATCACGGACACGATGGACGTGAGTCTGAGTGAAATCTGGGAGTTGGTGACGGACAGGGAGGCCTGGCGTGCTGCAATTCATGGGTCCTCAAAGACTTGGACACGACTGAGCGACTGAACTGAACTGAACTGAAAAATACATGATATAAATGAGATATTCAATTGCTAAGTTGTGTCTACCTCTTTGCAATCCCATGGACTGCAGCATCCCAGGCTTCCCTGTCCCTCATTATCTCCCAGAGTTTGCCCAAGTCAGTGATACCATCCAACCCTCTCATCCTCTGTCACCTTATTCTTTTGCCTTCAATCAGGGTCTTTTCCAATCATCTATTCAGGTGTTCACATCATCTATTCAGATTAGGTGGCCAAAGTATCGGAGCTTCAGCTTCAGCATCAGTCCTTCCAATGAGTATTCAGTGTTGATTTCCTTTAGGACTGACTGGTATGATCTCCTTACTGTCCAAAGGACTCTCAAGAGTCTTTTCCAGCACCACAGTTCAGTTCAGTTCAGTCGCTCAGTCATGTCCGACTCTTTGTGACCCCATGAACCACAGCACGCCAGGTCTCCCTGTCCATCACCAACTCCCGGAGTCCACCCGAACCCATGTCCATCAAGTCAGTGATGCCATCCAACCATCTCATCCTCTGTCGTCTACTTTTTCTCCTGCCCTCAATCCTTCCCAGCATTAGGGTCTTTTCCAATGAGTCAGCTCTTCGCATCAGGTGGCCAAAGTATTGGAGTTTCAGCTTCAGCATCAGTCCTTCCAATTAACACTCAGGACTGATCTCCTTTAGGATGGACTGGTTGTATCTCTTTGCAGTCCAAGGGACTCTCAAGAGTCTTCTGCAACACCACAGTTCAAAAGCATCAATTCTTTTGTGCTCAGCTTTCTTTATGGTCCAATTCTCACATCCATACATGACCACTGGAAAAACCATAGCCTTGACTAGACAGATCTTTGTTGGCAAGGTAATGTCTCTGCTTTTGAATATGCTGTCTAGGTTGGTCATAACCTTTCTTCCAAGGAGTAAGCGTCTTTTAATTTCATGGTTGCAGTCACCATCTGCAGTGATTTTGGAGCCCAGCAAAAGTCAGCCACTGTTTCCCCATGAAGTGATGGGATTGGCACCCTAGTTAGAAAGAATCAGTTCTTTAGCTGTCTGCCTTCCTTATGATCCTGGAGGAGGGAATGGAAACCCACTTCAGTATTCTTGCCATGAGAACCACATGAACAATATAAAAAGGCAAAAAGAAACAAATGAAGTGATTTATAAAACAGAAACAGAATCACAGAGAAGAAACTTATGGTTACCAGTGGGAAATGTGTTTGGAGTGGGGAGGGGGTTAGATGTTTGGGAGTCTGGGATAAAGTAAACAAACAAAAAAGATTACCTAATAGCAAGAATTTTCTTTTAAATGCTGCACATAACCAGCTTGTTCGATTTCATTTTTGTTCAAGGGATAATTTATTGATTAGTCCCTAGTTCCTAAGTCAACGGTTATTGAGTAACTTGCATATTTTAGTAAATTTCAACAGCTTCTGGTCATTTTAAGCCAAGCTTGATTAACATACTAAGTTTAGTTATTGAGAAACTCCATGAGTCTGCTGGAGTGTTTTTCTTTTCCTCAGACTGAGAGTAATATAGGTTTAGCTCCATCCGAGGAACTCCATATTAAGACAGATCTAAATGAAATAGAACATTTTGACCTGATTCTGTCAGCCCAGCCTCAACCATATCTTAGCTTCTGCTTTCCCGACAGAAAGGCATACAGTTTCTAGGCAGTTCTAAGACTCCACTAATCCCTTTGCAACTCTACAAGAGTATTGCTCCTATTTTATCACATCCTTTAAACCGTCTCTCTTCTAAAGTTCCAATCCTCAATATCAACCAGGTAAATTATCATTTGAGCTTGATGCAATTTCAGACTATGTCACATACATACCACAAAACCTAAATATACCTAAATTTATAACCAATGTCAGTGTTAGAAAATTAAACTACAAAGCACTCCAAATTCAAAGCAAAATTGTTTCAAATTACGTTCTGAAAGATACTGCATTCAAATCTAAAATTAAGAGATGTTCTTTTATTTCTCACATTAATATGAAAGAGCAAAATATTTTCAGGAGGATTCTGTCAGTAAATTATTTGGAAGTCTTTTGCTCTTACAACTTTTTATGTGATGACAGCTCCAACATTTCTCCAGAAAATGTATTTTGTGTTTTTTATAATTACATTTACTAAAGGAGGAATTTATTAAAGTAACAGCACAAAGTTTCTCCACCTTGATACTATTGATATTTTAGTAATGTGTGTGTTAGTCACTCAGTCATGTCTGACTCTGTGTGACCCTATGTACTGTAGGACTGTAGTCCACCAGGCTCCTCTGTCTATGGGATTCTCCAGGGAAGAATACTGGAGTGGGTTGCCATGTCCTCCTCCAGAAGGTCTTCCCAGNCTTTTGCTCTTACAACTTTTTATGTGATGACAGCTCCAACATTTCTCCAGAAAATGTATTTTGTGTTTTTTATAATTACATTTACTAAAGGAGGAATTTATTAAAGTAACAGCACAAAGTTTCTCCACCTTGATACTATTGATATTTTAGTAATGTGTGTGTTAGTCACTCAGTCATGTCTGACTCTGTGTAACCCTATGTACTGTAGGACTGTAGTCCACCAGGCTCCTCTGTCTATGGGATTCTCCAGGGAAGAATACTGGAGTGGGTTGCCATGCCCTCCTCCAGAAGGTCTTCCCAGCCCCGGGATCAAACTCAAGTCTCTTGCATTGCAGGTAAATTCTTTACTGACTGAGCCACCAGGGTAACAGGACTTCATATTGGATCTGTTTCTTTCACTTTTAACCTTTGTATTCTATTGCTCTTTCTACAAGTTACAAATGTTGCTTATAGACTGAATTATAGAGGACAGTCTATCTGCAAGGCTCTGATCTCTGGAAGTATTTCCATTTATACAGAGATAAAAATTTCAAAACAGAATAACATCCACCATGCTGGAGGTTTATAGGAACATCCTGACCAAACCTACTTGGGAAGCTGTAAAAAAAAAAAAAAGGATTCTGACACTGAGAAGTTTGTAGCAACCAACAGTTTATCCTCCCCTTTTAGTATAAAAGAAGCCTGGATGCTAACTTGGGGAAGATGGTTCTGTGGGACACTAGTCCACCATCTTCTCAGTCTGCTGGCTTTCCAAATAACTTGTATTCCTTGTCCTAACAACTCATCTCTCAAATTATTGGCCTGCCATGTTGCAAGTGGTGCAAGTTTGGATTTGGTAACATTTGGGGCTGGATAATCCTTTGTTGGGGTTTTCCAGGTGGCACAGTTGGTAAAGAATCCACCTGCTAATGCAGGAAATGCAACAGATGGGGTTTCAATCCCTGGGTCAGAAGATCCCTGGGAACAGGAAACAGCGACCCCCTTCAATGTTCCTGTCTGGAGAATCCCATGGACACAGGAGCCTGGTGGCTACAGTCCATGGAATCATGAAGAGTCTGACACAACTGAGTGGCTAAAAAGCAACAACAGAACAGTCCTTTGTTAGCTTTCCTGGTGGTTCATATGGTAAAGAATCTGCTTGCAACGCAGGAGGCCCAGATTTGATCTCTTGCTTGGGAAGATCTCCTGGAGAAGGGAATGCCTACCCACTCCAGTATTCTTGCTTGGAGAATTCCATGGACAGAGGGGCCTGGCAGGCTACAGGCCATGGGATCATAAAGAGTTGGATACGACTGCATGACTGACATGCTGAGCCCTTTGTTGTGGGGGCTGACCACATGTGCATGTTGGATGTCCAGCAGCAGCAGCATCCCTGGCCTCAAGCTACAAGATGCCATTCTCCAGTCATGACAACCCAAATTGTCTGCATACGTTGCCTCATCACCTCCAGCTGAGAGCCACTGATCTAGTGTATGGATCAGAATCCAACTTTATTTAATTTGTTGAAATATTTCAACATTGCTGTGAGAAGCAATATATTCCATTCCCAATGTGTAGGAGATACCTAGCTCATTCCCTTTGCTAGGTAAACACTCCCTGTATTTTTCCGTGCCGTGAAAGTTGTAAAATCACTATGGATGGAGTGGAGGCTGAGTGCAGTAGTTTGGTTGGAAGGAGTCCCGTGGAATTTATACTGATGCTTCCTTTGCATTGCCAGCAAGGTTTTCTCCTGGAGAGATGTTTATTAGCAAAAGCTAGATTTTAGCCTGTCCCTTTGGCAATAATCCTCATCATCTACCACTTTCATTCTCACTCCCCAAGAGCCATGCTTGGCTCAGCTCAGGTAAACTGATGTTTAGTACTTGGGGCAGGAGCTGTTAATAGTTAATGCAGCTGTGCAGCCACACCCATTATTCTACGTATGATCAGTTGCTGCTGTTCTACTTCAGCAGATTTCTGTAGTTGTGGCAGCGTATGGCTCATAAAGTCTAAAATATTTACCATCTCTCCTCTTATAGAAACAAATTGCCAACTCCTATTTTAAATCCTAAAATGTGCAAATTATTAAAACTGTTCGACCTAAATCCTTTGTCCTGGATGTTACATCAGTTTAGCTATATTAGTAACAGTCACACTTGTAAAAGTATCTGATTCTCTACAGTTCATGCCAGGGGCAGGATTAATTTAGACACAATCCTCATCGTTATGGGAATAAGCAGCTTGCCACTTCACATTCAAAGACAATTTTTTACACTTTTGCATATTCTGTCTTTCTGTAGGCTCAGCAAATCTGACGTATTTTATCTGCTGTTGTAGGTGTTCTTCCTCTGGCCCTTGGGAGATTGAGGCCAGCTAGGCACCAGTTTACTGTCACTGGATGTATTCATTTACCTTTAATTAGGATTGAGTGTTGGAGAAAAGCAGATGACCTTGGTGTAGGAATGAGTACCTAAAACATTCTTCTGCCTTTTCCAGAATCAGTGGTTATGTTTAAAGTTTTCTGCATTGCTTTCTTTTTGCTGTTTAGAAGGAGAGTAGACACTTCTGATAAAGTTTCTCTCATTAGTCTGCATAATTTTCATTTTGTTTGTTTTTACTAATAATCATGATTCTGGGATGGTTTTATTGTTACAACCAGTTAGTGCTGTTATATAGTTTGCCTGACGTTTACACGGTGCTCTACAACTTTGTTGTTCAGTCACTAAGTCATATCTGACTCTTTGAGACCCCATGGACAGCAGCATCCCAGGCGTCCCTGTCCTTCACTATCTCTCAGAGTTTGTTCAAACTCATGGTGATGTTATCTAACCATCTTATCCTCTGCTACCCTCTTCTCCCTTTTCCTTCAACCTTTCCCAGCATCAGAGGCTTTTCTAATGAGTCTGCTTTTCACATCAGGTGGCCAAAGTATCAGAGCTTCAGCTTCAGCATTAGTCCTTCCAATGAATATTCTGGATTGATTTCCTTTAGGATTGACTTCTTTGGTCTCCTTCCAATCCAAGGGACTCTCAAGGGTCTTCTCCAGCACCACAGTTCAAAAGCACCAGTTCTTCAGCGCTCAGCCTTCTTCACAGTCCAACTCTCACATCCATACATGACTACTGGGAAAACCATAGCTTTGACTATATAGACCCTTGTCAGAAAAGTGATGTCTCTACCCTTTAATATGCTAAATAAGTTTGTCTTCCTTCCAAAGAGCAAATTCTACAATATGGGACTTTTACTGTGTTCCTTTAAAATGTATAAAAGCTGAGAAACAATGCACGTATATGATGCTTTATTATTTGTGGTCACTGATGTGTTTAGGAAAAGACTCTGGAAGGGAAATGGGATATACAACCTACCTACTACTGCTTGTTTCATAGATTATGCCTCAATATTTTCAGTTATATTAGAAACAGCTATTGTAAAGGTATGTGATGAGCTTTTAATCCTCATTTTTCTTCATTTCCAGAAAAGATTAAATTGGCAATATTAAGATTCGATACAGTATCAAAGGTATCTTTGCAAGTAAAGCTTATTTGCACATGTATTTGTATTTTTTGTGTGAAATAATACACTGATGACAGCAATAGTCCAGTACTGTGAATTAATACCCTGATGAAAGAAATAGTCCAGTGCTGGAGCTTAGAGAGTATGTACAGGACAAAACAGTATGTTTAAACTGCTGCACAACTTTATCAACAATCCTTGCTCCACCTTAGCATGCATAAAGAAAATACTGAAACCAGAGCAAACCAGAGCATTATCAGTGAGTGCAAAGTGGTTCTCACTTACTCAGACCAGTCTTCATTCACATTTTGAACAGATCTGTTAAATATAAACTTAAACCTGCTTTGCATTTTGCTACAATAAGGTTGGATCTATAATATAATATAGAAATCCTACCTAGTAATCAAAGGAATATTCAAGTACAGTTAACATCTAAATGTTTGGGTTTGAAGTAAAAGAAAAACATCTATCGGGTGGCACTACTTCTGCGTACTGCTTACTTGCAAACATTCACATCTAAATGACAGTAGAGTCACTAGGATAAGCTTAATAAATTGATTGAGAGGAGAGAGGAGACAGTATGAGATTGGGGGAGGTACTAAAGAAATGCAAATACTGGGAAGGGGTTTTGAATGTGCAGAGTAGACTAGAGGAAAAATTATCTTAGAGCAACATTGAAAAGTCTTGAAGAGATGACCTTGGAAAAGCATTGAAGAAGGAAAAGACGGAAATGAAAAAAAAAAAAAGGGTAGAAGAGATACATTCATTCAAAATCCAGGATAAGTGGATTCTCACTTATATGAGATAAAGGCTATAATTTTGTACTCAATTCTGATATGTAGGGGTTGGGCTGTTCCCATGTTAACTTTCAGATGTGACTCCAGTGCTGGCTGACACTCTGCAGGCTTGTAAGCAACCATGAATCAGAGGATTATTCACATAAACCACGCCCAGATTGCTGACTCAAAGAAACTCTGAAATAATAAACGTGTTGTTTTCAGACACCAAATTGTTGGTGATTTATTATGCAGTAATAGTAACTCATGGCTTCCCAGGTGGCACAGTGATGAAGAATCTGCCTACAATGCAGGAGACCTGGGTTTGATCCTGGGTCTGTAAGATCTCCTGGATGAAGGAAGGGCAACCCACTCCAGTATTCTGGAGAATGCTATGGACAGAAGAGACTGGCCAGTTACAATCCATAGGATCATAAAGAGTTGGACACAAGTGACTCATCACAGCACACAACTCACAATAATAACTCATACACTCACCAATAAGAAGGAACAATTCAATGACATATACAATGTAGTGGTTTTCTGTTGGCACATAATGAATTACCACAAACCCCACAGCTTCAAGCAATGCCCATGTATTAACTCACTTCTTTCCAACAGAAGCCTGGGCATGGCAAATCTGGGATCTCTGCTCAGATCCCATCCAGCTAACTCAAGGTGTTGGCCACTGCTGTGATTTCCTGAGGCTCAGGGGCTCTCCCCAGTTTACTGTGGTTATTGACAGAATTCAGTTCTTTATGGTTATAAGACTGAGGTTGCAGTTTTCTTTAGAGCATCCGATTTTACTTTCACCTCCAGACACATCCACACCTGGGTGTTGTTTCCACTTTGGCTCATCCACTTCATTCTTTCCATAGCTATTTCTGTGTTCTGTTTCAGAAGTGTATTGGACACCTACCATCCTGGGGTGTGGGGGGACGGTTCATGTTTCAGTGTTATAACTTTTTGCCTTATCATAGTGTTCATGGGGTTCTCAAGGCAAAAATGCTGAAGTGGTTTGCCATTCCCTTCTCCAGCTTTCTTGCTGGCTGTCAATACAGGATTGTACTCAGCTCCTAGAGACTGTTTGGTGTTCTCCGCCATGACTCTACAACACGGAAGTTCTCTCTTTCAAAGGCAACAGACTTTGAAAGTCTCTCAGACTTCAAATATCTCTAAGTTTTTCTAAAGGCTCATCGGCTTAGCCCAGGCTCACCACAGAAAATCTCCCTACTTAAAGTAAACTTATTAGAGGTTTTAATTGCATCTGAAAAATACCGTCACAATAGCTCTAGAGTTTGACTGAATAAGAGAAGCTGTTCACACCAGGAGGCAAGAATCTTAAGGGCTAGTTTAGAATCCCACTTACCATGTCTGGAGTATGGATAAGTTTCAGAAAGTTTGCTGAATGAAATAAGCCATATTGAAAGAGGATACATATACGATTCCACTTATTTGAGTCTCTAGGAAAGATAACTACAATCCACGGCAACAGAAAGCAGATCAGTTGTTGCCCGGATCAGGGGTGGAAGATTAACTGGAAGAAAGTGCAAGAAACTTTTCTGGGGTGAGGGCATTATGATAAACCTTCATCTTGATACTGGCTGCATGGGTCTATAAATTTGTCAGAACTAATCAAACTGTACACTTAAAATATATATTTTATATAAAGTGTATCCAAGTAAAGGTCATTTATATTCTATATAACGTCTATCCCAATAAAGGTCATTAAATATACCCAACCAGCTGTGTGACTCTTGCCTCCCTTGTCACCTTCTAAGTGTTCTGTGAGGTCATCTGTTTGGTCAAACGTCATCTCCCTCAGAAACCAAGCTGCAAAACAGTTTGAAAGAAAGTGAAAGTGAAGTCTTTCAGTCGAATCTGACTCTTTGTGACCCCATGGACTGTAGCAGGCTCCTACATTCATGCAATTCTCTAGGCAAGAGTACTGGAGTAGGTTGCCATTTCCTTCTCCAGGGGGTCTTCCTGACCCAGGGATTGCATCTGAGTCTCCCAAACTGTAGACAGATGCTTTACTGTCTAAACCACAAGGGAAGCAAAGCGGTCTAGCAAATGCAATTTCAATTTTAGGTACCATTCTTCACAGTAAAGAATTAGACACTAGAAAGTATACTGTATAGATGCTGAGCTATGCCAGTTCCTTCAAGTTCGAGTTCAGTCACTCAGCTGTGTTCTACTCTTTGCGACCCCATGAACCACAGCACGCCAGGCTTCCCTGTCCATCACCAACTCCTCAGTTCAAGGTAAAAATATTTCTCCTCATTTCTCTGGTATATTGAGTAGACCAGATTAGTGAATCAAACAAGCACACACATGTGTAGACACACATAGGCACATAACCCCCATGGACAAGCATTATAATTCATAAAGAGAAACAATGTCCATAACAATAGTTCTTATAATACAAAGTTCGCTCTTTGAGTCCTTTTATTCTTCCACAAACTAAGAGGCAGACCCCTGGTTTCAGGTCATGAAATTCACTCATCAGAGATATTACCACTGTGGATAAATACCACCATAGAGAAGATTAGTTCTTGTTTTAAAGCTGTGGTGTAGTTGTGATACTTAGGAATGGAACCTATTCTAGTATCATATGATTCTTAATGGGGAAAAAAAAAACTGAGTTATACACAGATTCTGCAGAAATATTCAAAATAAAGCAATTTCCCCTTTCTTTTTTTTTTGGATCAGCTAAGTTCATAGGGCAGAAATTTCTTGAATAACCTCTACTTGAATAATAGGGGTGGAGTGGACAGATATGAATCAATTATTTTCAAGGCCAAGTAATCCTCTGGGACTAAGAGAAGGGTGTTTTCTTTTCCAGTCACTAGCATGTGTGCTTATAAAAAATAAAATATACAAAGTAATTAAAATTTTTGAGCACATCTGGGAAGGATTTCTAGATGATGAGCTATAGGAACATACCACTTGAGAACCAATTACACAATAAATTATATAAATGATGTAGAGAGAAAGATTTAAGCAAATCACCAATGTGCTTGTACAGTATATATCACATCCAGAGAGAAGTCAACTTAATTAAAGCAACATTATAAGTAAGGGATGCTGCTTATTTGATTTTTGTCAAACTAGAATATACATATAGCAATTGAATTTATCTATTCCATACACAAAAATTATACATTTATTAATACCTCTAAGAAAACTCTCATGTGTTCTTTAAATGTTGTTTTATTCACTAAGCTGTGCCCTACTCTTTTGTAACCCCATAAACTAGAGCCTGCCAGGTTCCTTGGTCCCTGGGATTCACTAGGCAAGAATACCTGAGTAGGTTGCCATTTCCTTCTCCAGGGGATTTCTTGACCCAGGATCAAACCCGCCTATCTCCTGCACTGGCAGGCAAATTTTTTATCCCTGAGTCACTGGGAAGCCCCTTTTGTCTTCAGGAAAAACTAAACCCGAAAACATTCATTCAGTGTTTGTCATTCAGGACAGTTCCCCTGACCATGGGCAGAGATGGAGTTGTTTCAGTAGAGTGCTTGGGGCCATAGAAAGTCTCATCAGACTTCAAAGTCACGTGCTTCCCTTTTCTTTTTGTTGTTGTTCAGTTGCTCAGTCATGTCTGACTCTATGCAACCCCATGGACTGCAGTATGCCAGTCTTCCATGCCCTTCACCATCTCCTGGAGCTTGCACAAACTCATGTCTATTGAGTCAATGATGCCATCCAGCCATCTCATCCTCTTTCGTCCCCTTCTCCTCCTGCCTTCAATCTTTCCCAGCATCAGGGTTTTCTAATAGTTGGCTTTTGGCATCAGGTAGCCAAAAGTATTGGAGCTTCCCTTTTCTTTAGAAGGGCAAATAGATGAGAACTGTGTTTGGTTTCAAGAAATCCCAACACTGAGTAAAACAAGTAAGTGATTTACTAGTCTAGTCTAACATGATAAGCCATGGATATGAAGATCAGGATGAGTGTTGAGGCTGTGTCATCAAGGATCCAGATTTCTATATTGGTGTTGAAGTGAAAGTGAAAAGTGAAGTCGCTCAGTCGTGTCCGACTCTTTGCAAACCCATGGACTGTAGCCCACCAGGCTCCTCTGCTCCTGGGATTCTCCAGGCAAGAATACTGGAGTGGGTTGCCATTTCTTTCTCCAGGGGATCTTCCCAATCCAGGAATCAAACCCAGGTCTCCTGCACTGCGGGCAGATGCTTTAACCTCTGAGCCACCAGGGAAGAGTATTGAGTATATTGGTATTGAGACCAGTCCTAAAATGTGGATTCAATCCTAACGATAGAAAGAGGATTTCTTTTCCATTAATCCATCTGAGAGGAAGGCAACGGGACTAAATGACCATCCCACTGAGTTTACCTCTCTTGTAAAGCTTTCCCGGAAGCCCCAATAAGAGGCTTCCACTAATTTTATCACTGGCCACAATTGATCAAATGACTATGAACTACACCTGAGGCTGCCAAGCAAGGTTTTTAGCTGAGCACAATCTTCTAAAATTGGAATGGCTGTTGAGAAAGAAAGAAGGATACTGAGTAGGCACAGGATAGTCGTTGTCACAGGCTTCCCAGGTGGCGCTAGTGGTAAAGAGCCCACCTGCCAATGCAGGTAGACATAAGAGACACAGGTTTGATCCCTGTGTCTGGAAGATCCCCTGGAGGACAGCATAGCAACTCACTCCAGTATTCTTGCCTGGAGAATCTCATGGGCAGAGGAGCCTGGCGGGCTACAGTCCATAGGGTGGCAAAGAGTTAACTTACCATGCACAGTGGTTGTCACTGCTAAGGACTAGAAAGATAAGCTCTGCCATCTTGACACAGCCTCCTCCCAACTAACCTTCAAATTACACACACACACACACACACACACACACACACACATTTACATGGGCCGTTTCATTTTGCTCTCTTGCCTTCAATCTCAATAAATTTCTTCAGTAGATTCTTTCAGGGAAAGGATAAGCATATCCTTTGAGGAATATAAAAACATTAATGCTATTTGCCCTGGTTTCTAGGTCTGTAAATCAAGTGCTGAGAAGTTAAGGGGTTCAATTATTACTAAATAAGAGCCAAAATAAAAAGAGTTCCTGAGAGTCTTAACTAATCTTGTAGCATGTTTCCATGAGTTAATCAAAGATTAATATTAATTTCAATTGAATGCATTTGAGTCCAGAAATATTTATTGAGTGTCAACAATGTGGCAGGTCCTCTGCTAAAATAACCAAAAGAGACTAAGTGTCTCCCATAAGGAAACTCACCCACTGATACAGTAGATATGTATGTGAATATACAATTACAGTAGAGGAAAAGAGGAACATGAATGAGAGGACAGCATGGCAGAAGAACGCTTTGTATTATTGGGGGAGGCGTGCAGAGACTTTGCCAAAGATTTGATGTCCAACTGAATGCATCGGTGTCAGGATCAGTTCTCATGTTAGCTGATTTTCAGTCTGATGCATGTCTCACAATCTAAAAATGGAAATTAAAAAATGGCAATGAGAAACACATCTTCAATAATATGTTTAAATCTATCGATGAATAAATATACAACCCAAAGTATTGGTCTGAATTTTCATGAAGTATTTGTGTTACTGCATTGGCTCACCCAAAATGCATTATGTTAGCTTTACAGTTTGTCATAAGTTTCACAAATATAGACCATCTCACAATATGCTTGTGCCTAGTGAAAAATAAATAGAAAGGTAGCAAATAATCCAAGACAGTATTGGCCACAAACTTTGTTAGATGTTTTCAAAATGCACTGGAAAATATTAAATTCCCATTCATTTACTGTACTAAATGTTTCAAAGTAAGAGAGATTAATTATTTTAAAGTTAACTTTACAATAATGGTATAAACTGCAAGTTGTACTGTAGTTGAATCTCTTGATGACAAAGTTACATATTCTGGAAGGTCTATTTATCAATTATAGATTTGAGGTTGAGAAGGGAGAATTTCACCACAGTCCTACATAGTTGTGAATTACTGCTTTCTGTCCCTTCTCCTAGTGACTCCCTGTTTTCATTGCCATCCTTCCATTCAAGACACATTTCCCAAACCCAATCCTATTTCACATTTATAAAAAGGTATCAAAGTGCTCTCAAATATTCTATTCTTTTAATTCTTACCAACATTCCTGAAAGGATAAATGAACAAATTAATGTGGACTTTGTGAACTTAGGAGACGTTCCTAAAGTCAGATAATTAGTAGGGGACAAACCCAATCCTGGTTTTCTCACCCTGATCTCAGTGCTTTTTCCAGTACTTCCCATATCTCCCCACTAGGTCTGCTGAGGCTGAACTGTGTGCAACACTAGAGTCAGCTTTCATTGACTGACACAGGTATTTGCTCTGTTATCTCACCTAATAACAAAGCATTTCACTGACAATGTTCTTGTTGTTGTTCAGTCACTAACTTGAGTCCAACTCTTTCTGACTCCATGAACTATAGCACACCAGGCTCCTCCATCCTCCACTATCTCCCAGAAATTTCTCAAATTCATGTCCACTGAGCAAGTGAAGCCATTCAGCCATCTCATCCTCTGCCACCCCCTCTTCTTTTACTTTCACTCTTTCCCAGTATCAGTGTCTTTTCCAATGAGTCAACTCTTCACATCAGGTGACCCAAGTATTAGAGCTGCAGTTTCAGCATCAGTTCTTCCAATGAATATTCAGGATTGATTTTCTTCAGGATTGACGGCTTTGATCTCCTTGCGTCCAAGGGGCTGTTAAGAATCTTTAGCACTAAGGTTTGAAAGCATCAATTCTTGGGCACTGAGCTGTCTTTATGGTACAATTCTCACATCTATACATGACTACTGGAAAAACCATAAGTTTGACTATACAGACCTTTGTCGGGAAAGTGATGTCTCTGTTTTTTAACATGCTCTCTAGGTCCGTCATAGTTGTCCTTCCAAGGAGTGAATGTCTTTCAATTTCTTGACTGCAGTCTCTGTTCTTAGTGATTTTGGAGCCCAAGAAAATAGAATCTGTCTTTATTTTTTCTCCACTTTTCCCCCTTCTATTTGCCATGAAGTGATGGGACCAGATGCCCTAATCTTAGTTTTTTGAATGTTGAGTTTAAAGCCATTTTTTTTTTCACTCTGTTCTTTCACTCTCAAAGAGGCTCTTTAGTTGCTCTTCTCTTTCTGCTGTTAGAGTGATATCATCTGCATATCTGAGGTTGTTGAACATTTCTCCCGGCAATCTTGATTCTAGCTGGTGATTCATCCAGCCTGGCATTTTGCATGATGTACTCTGCATAGAAGTTAAATAAACAGGGTGACAATATGCAGCCTTGACATACTTCTTTCTCAAGTTTGAACCAGTCTGTCATTTCCTGCCTGTCCAGTTATAACTATTGCTTCTTGACCTACATACAGGTTTCTCAGGAGACAGTTAAACTGGACTGGTATTCCCATCTTTTAAAGGATCTTCTACAGTTTGTTGTGATCAACACAATCAAAGACTTTAACATAGTCAATGAAGAAGACGTATATAATTCTCTGGGATTCTCTTGTTTTCTACATGAGCCAACAATGTTGGCAATTTAATCTCTGGTTCCTATGCCTTTTCTAAATCCAACTTGTACATCTGAAGTTCTTGGTTCATGTACTGCTGCAGCCTAGCCTGAATGATTTTGAGTATTATCTTGCTAGCATATGAAACGAGTGCAACTGTATGGTAGTTTGAGCACTCTTTGACATTGCCTTTCTATGGGATTGGAATGAAAACTGAACTTTTTCAGTCCTATGGCCACTGCTGAGTTTTCCAAATTTGCTGGCCTATCGAGTGTAATACTTTAACAGTATTATCTTTTAGGATTTTAAACAGATCAGCTGGGGTTCTGTCACCTCCACTTGCTTTGTTCATAGTAATGCTTCCTAAGGCCCACTTGACTTCATACTCCAGGATGTTCAGATCTAGGTGAGTTACCACACAACTGTGGTTATTCTGGTCATTCAGACCTTTTTTGTATAGTTCTTCCATGTATTCTTGCCACCTCTTCTTAATCTCTTCCACTTATGTTACTTCCTTATTGTTTCTGTCTTTTATCATGCCTGTCTTTGTATGAAATGTTCCCTTAGCATCTCCAATTTTCTTAAAGATATCTCTAATCTTTCCCATTCTATTGTTTTCCTTTATTTCTTTGAATTCTTCATTGAAGAAGGCCTTTTTTTATCTCTCTTTCCTATTCTCTGGAACCCAGCATTCAGTTGGATATATCTTTCCCTTTCTCCCTTGCCTTTCACTTCTCTTCTTTCCTCAGCTACTCATAAAGCCTCAGCCCTTGTCATGGTGAAAGGGCTTGCATAACTCAATGAAGCTATGAGCCATGCTATGCAGGGCCACCCAGAAGGGACAGCTCATATTGAAGAATTCTGACAAAATGTGGTCCACTGGAGGAGGAATTGGCAAACTCACTCCAATATTCTTGCTATGAGAACCCCATGTACAGTATGAAAAGGCAAAAAGATATGGCTCCAAAAGATAAGCCCCCCCAGGTCAGAAGGTTTTCAATATCCTATGAAGAAGAGCAGAGGGCAACTACTAATAGCCCCAGAAAGAAAGAAGTGGCAGGGCCAAAGCGAAAATGATGCTCAGTTGCGGATGTGTCTGGCAGTGAAAGTAAAGTCCAATGCTATAAGGAACAATATTGTAAAGAAACCTGGAATGTTATGTCAAGGAAAACTGGATGTGGTTAAGCAAGAGATGGGAAGATTGAATGTCAACATCTTAGGACTCAGTGAACTAAAATGGAGGGGAATGGGAGAATTTAATTCAGATGACCATTATATCTACTACAATGTGGCAAGAATCCCTTAGAAGAAATGGAGTCAACAAAAGAGTACAAAATGCAGTGTACTTGGGTGCAACCTCAAAAACAACAGAATGATCTCGGCTCAATTCCAAGCAAACCATTCAACATCACAGTAATCTAAGTCTATGCCCCAACCTCTAATGCCAAAGAAGCTGAAATTGACAGGTTCTATGAAGACCCACAAGACCTTCTAGAACTAACACTAAAAACAGGTGTCCTTTTCATCATAAAGGATAGGAGAGTAAACGTAAAAAGCCAAAAGATACCTGGAGTAACAGGCAAGTCTGGCTTTAGAGTACAAAATGAAGCAGGGCAAAGGCTAACAATGTTTTGTCAAGAGAACACACTGGATAGCAAACAGCCTTTCCAATAACCCAAAGATGACTCTACACATGGACAACATCAGATGGTCAGTACTGACATCAGGTTGATTATGTTCTTTGCAACCAAAAATGGAGGAGCTCTATAGAGTTAGCAAAAACACGATCTGGAGCTAATTGTGGCTCAGATCATGAGCTCCTTATTGCAAAATTCAGGCTTAACTTGAAGAAAGTAGGGAAAACCACTAGACTATTCAGGTATGGCCTAAATCAAATCCCTTATGATTATACAGTGGAAAGGATGAATAGATTCAAGGAATTAGATCTAGTAGACAGTGTCTGAAGAACTATGGGCAGAGGTTCACGTAACATTGTATAGGAGGGGTGACCAAAACCATTTCACTGATATCTTTTTTTTTTCTTTCCTCTGATATCCTTTTAAGTACCTTGCAGCTCACTTTGCCACTTTGTAAGTCATACTTACCAGGCTTCCTTCAACCTTATTCCTTAGAAGTTCCTAATATTTTACGTATAGTAGTAGTAGTTTAGTCGCTAAGTCATGTCTGACTGTTGTGACCCCATAGACAGTAGCCTGCCAGGCTCCTCTGTCCATGGGATTCTCCAGGCAAGAATACTGGACTGGATTGCCATTTCCTTCTCCATTTTAAATATAACATTTGCTAATAACCCAGGAGGTTTTATTGAGTATCTATCTATGTTTTCTGCACTCTGTGCTGTGCTGTGCTGTGCTTAGTCACTCAGTTGTGTCCAATTCTTTGTGACCCCATGGACTATAGTCTGCCAGGCTCCTCTGTCCATGGGGATTCTCCAGGCAACAATACTGGAGTGGGTTGCCACGCCCTCCTCCAGGGGATCTTTCCAACCCAGGGATTGAACCCAGGTCTCTTGCATTGCAGGCAGATTCTTTACCATCTGAGCCACCAGGGAAGCCCCTCCTGCACTCTAGTAAGAGCAAAATAGATATAAGCTTCAGTTTCTAAGAAATTACAGTTTATCTTTACTAAGTTAATGTAGGCATTATGATGACTAGAGTTTGATCTAAATGCCTAGAACAATATCTGGCACTTAATATATTTTTAATAAGCACATACAATAAAACATGTAATATTTAAATGAGTTTTCAAGACTAGAAAGCGTATTATGAATGTAACTCTGAAGGAAAAAAAAATGTGGCCAATAAGATGTAGAGTGTAAAATGGAAAAAACAATAAAATTCTAAGCCCAGACACTTAAAGAGCATACAAACATTCTGGAATAATTAGGAGTTCCTGGCAGGCTTAGCCAAAGTGTAGAAAAGCCAAACTTCTTTTGGATTTGTGTCTATCAAGAATCTTTATCTTAACGTAGACTTTTAAAATTTGCAAATTTTAGAACATTTTCCACAGGCAATAATATGTGCTTATAAGCATCAAAGTGACAACATACCAGCCCAATCCATTTATAAATCTGTTTGGCAAAACCAATACAGTATTGTAAAGTAAACTAAAGTTAAAATAAAAATTAAAAAAAAAAACATGAAGGTAATATCTTCTGAAGCAAAGGGACTAAAAATGAATGAAGTTCTGGAAAAAGGAAAAATTTTCACAATCAAATGAAAAGAGGGCAGAATAGAAGTAACAAAACTATTATTTTATTTACAATTAGTACAAGTTTCTGGGCTCGAGAAAATTGGAAATCATACTTAATCTCACTGCATACCAATTAAAGTTTCATTAGGTTTGACTATATGCTGGAAGTTGCCTTTTTTTTTTTTTAATCTACCCATGTTTTCATTTCCCAGAAAATAAAATACCATAGGATAAGAAATATGACATGCATTTTGCATTTTCCAATTATTCCTATCATGATACCAGTGGGGCGGGGGGGAATAACTTCCAGATGAATTAAAGTCAAAATGAGTAGTATAAAACCAATATCCCTAACTGTTGTGCTGTCACCTAAATTAGGTATATAAAATCCCTTCTAAAAGTGGCTTCTACACTCTCAGAAGATAGAGAGGGGAGAGCAGGTAGAGATGACTGATCAAGGACACTTGGGCCAGTGTTCCACTCCTTCGTCCCTACTCCAACCTGAGTGATTTGGGGTCTGTTTCTATTTTCTAGATAGCCTTTGATTTAGGTCAGGACTCAGCAGATAAAAAATGTTTGCAGGTATATTTTTGAATTATGGTTTTCTCTGAGTATGTACCCAGTACTAGGATTGCTGGGTCATATGGTAGCTCTATTTTTAGTTTCTTAAGGATTCTCCATACTGTTCTCCATAGTGGCTATAACCAATATACATTCCTGCCAATAATACATGAGAATTCCATTTTCTCTACACCATCTCCAGTACTTAGTTGTAGACTTTATTATTTTATTTTTGTTTTTTAAAATGTATTTTTTTTTATTGGAGGATAATTGCTTTATAGACTTTAGTTCTCTGTCAAACCTCATCATAAATCAGACATAGGTATACATATATCCCCTCCTTTTTGAACCTCCTTCCCACCTCCCTCCCCATCCCACCCCTCCTTTCCTGAGATATACAGCACATTCCTGTTGGCTATTTATTTTACATATGGTAATGTAAGTTTCCCTGTTACTCTTTCCATATATCTCACCCTCTCCTCCCCTCTCCCCATGTCCATAAGTCTGTTCTCTATGTCTGTTTCTTCATTGTTGCCCTGTAAATAAATCCTAAGTACCATTTTTCTAGATTCCATATATATGCATTAGAATATGATATTTATCTTTCTCTTTCTGACTTACTTAACTCTGTATAATAGGCTCTAGGTTCATCCACCTTATTAGAACGGACTCAAATGTGTTCTTTTTTATGGCTGAGTCCCATTGTGTATATGTACCACAACTTCTTTATCCATTCATCTGTCAATGGACATCTAGATTGCTTCCATGTTCTAGCTATTGTAAATAGTGCTACAATGAACGATGGGATACGTATGTCTTTTTCAGTATTGGTTTCCTCAGAATATATGCCTAAGAGTGGGATTGCTGGGTCATATGGTGGTTTTATTGCTAGTTTCTTAAGGAATCTCCATACAGCTTCCATAGTGGCTGTATCAATTTTCATTCCCACCAACGGTGCAAGAGTGTTCCCTTTTCTCCACACCCTCTCTGGCATTTATTGTTTGTAGACTTTTTGATGATGGCCATTCTGACTGGTGTGAGGTGATGTCTCACTGTAGTTTTGATTTGCATTTCTCTAATAATGAGCAATATTGAGCATCTTTTCACATGTTTGTTGGCCATCTGTATGTCTTCTTTGGAGAAATGTCTGTTTAGGTCTATTCCCCACGTTTTGATTGGGTTGTTTGTTTTTCTGGTATTAAGTTGTATGAGCTGCTTGTATATTTTGGAAATTAATCCTTTGTCAGTTGTTTCATTTGCTATTATTTTCTCCCATTCTGAGGGTTGTCTTTTCACCGTGCTTAGAGTTTCCTTTGCTGTGCAAAAATTTTTAATCAGGTAATACTTGTTTACTTTTGTTTTTTATTTCCTTTAGGAAGTGGGTCATAGAGGATCTTGCTTTAATTTATGTCACCGAGTGTTCTGCCTATGTTTTCCTCTAAGAGTTTTATAATTTCTGGTCTTACATTTAGGTGTTTAATCTATTTTGAGTTTATCTTTGTGTGTGGTATTAGGAAGTGTTCTAATTTCATTCTTTTACCCATAGCTGTCCAATTTTCCCAGGATCATTTACTGAAAAGGCTGTCTTTGCCCCATTATATATTCTAGCCTCCTTTGCAAAAAAAAAAAAAAAAAAATACCCATAGGTGCATGGGTTTAGTTCTGGGCTTTCTGTCTTCTTCCATTGGTCTGTATTTCTGTTTTTGGGTCAGTATCATACTGTCTTGATGACTGTGGCTTTGTAGTATAATCTGAATTCAGGAAGGTTGATTCCTCCATCTCCATTCTTCTTTCTCAAGACTACTTGGCTATTAGGGGTCTTTTGTTTCCATATGAATTGTGAAAACTTTGTTCTAGTTCTGGGGAAAATGCCATTGGTAATTTGATAGGGATCACATTGAATCTGTAGATTGCATTTGGTAGTGTACTCATTTTCACAATATTGATTTTTCCTACCCAGGAACATGGAATATCTCTCCATCTCTTTATATTGGTTTTGATTTCTTTCAGTAGTGTCTGATAATTTTCTGTGTACAGTTCTCTTGTCTCCTTAGGTAAATTTATTCCTAGATATTTAATTGTTTTTGTTGCAATGGGGAATGGGATTGATTTCTAAATTTATCTTTCTGATTTTTCATTGTTAGTATATAGAAGTGCAATTGATTTCTGCATATTGATTGTGTATCCTGCAAATTTGCTAAATTCACTGATTAGCTTTAGTAATTTTCTGATACTATCTTTAGGGTTTTCTATGTACAGTATGTATATTTTCACCCTGCTTATTTAACTTATATGCAGAATACATCATGAGAAACGCTGGGCTGGATGAAGAACAAGCTGGAATCAAGATTGCCAGGAGAAATATCAATAACCTCAGATATGCAGATGACATCACCCTTATGGCAGAAAGTGAAGAAGAACTAAAGAGCCTATTGATGAAAGTGAAAGAGGACAGTGAGAAAGTTGGCTTAAAGCTCAACATTCAGAAAACTAAGAACATGGCATCTGGTCCCATTACTTCATGGCAAATAGATGGGTAAATAGTGGAAACAGTAGCTGACTTTAGTTTTTTGGGCCCCAAAATCACTGCAGATGGTGACTGCAGCCATGAAATTAAAAGATGCATACTCCTTGGAAAGAACGTTATGACCAACCTAGACAGCATATTAAAAAACAGAGACATTACTTTGTCAACAAAGGTCCATCTAGTCCAAGCTATGGTTTTTCTAGTGGTCATGTATGGATATGAGAGTGGGACTATAAAGAGGGCTGAGCACAGAAGAATTGATGCTTTTGAACTGTGGTGTTGGAGAAGACTCTTGAGAGTCCCTTGGACTTCAAGGAGATCCAACCGGTCCATCCTAAGGGAAATTGGGGAAATTGGTCCTGGGTATTTATTGGAAGGACTGATGTTAAAGCTGAAACTCCAGTATTTCGGTCAACTGATGAGAAGAGCTGACTCATTTGAAAACACCCTGACGTTGGGAAAGATTGAAGGCAGGAGGAGAAGGGGACGACAGAGGATAAAATGGTTAGATGTCATCACCGACTCAATGGACATGAGTCTGAAGTGAACTCTGGGAGTTGTTTATGGACAGGGAGGCCTGGCGTGCTGCGGTTCATGGAGTTGCAAAGAGTCAGACATGACTGAGCAACTGAAATGAACTGAACTGAACTGATATACAGTATCATGTCATCTGTAAACAGTATGAGTGTTCCTTCTTCTTTTCCAATATGGGTGCTGAATTTTGTCAAAGGCTTTCTCTCCATCTATAGAGATTATCATATGGTTTTTTAATCTTTCAGTTTGTTAATACAGTATATCACATTGATTGAACAAACCTAGTGGAAGTGATGGAATTCCAGTTGAGCTGTTTCAATATACTGAAAGATGATGCTCTGAAAGTGCTGCACTCAATATGCCAGCAAATTTGGAAAACTCAGCAGTGGCCACAGGACTGGAAAAGGTCAGTTTTCATTCCAATGCCAAAGAAAGGAAAGGCAAAAGAATGCTCAAACTACCACACATTTGCACTCATCTCACACGCTGGTAAAGTAATGCTCAAAATTCTCCAAGCCAGGCTTCAGCAATACGTGAACCGTGAACTCCCTGATGTTCAAGCTGGTTTTAGAAAAGGCAGAGGAACTAGAGATCAAATTGCCGACATCCACTGCATCATGGAAAAAGCAAGAGAGTTCCAGAAAAAACATCTATTTCTCCTTTATTGACTATGCCAAAGCCTTTGACTGTGTGGATCACAATAAACCGTGGAAAATTCTGAAAGAGATGGGAATACCAGACCACCTAACCTGCCTCTTGAGAAATCTGTATGCAGGTCAGGAAGCAACAGTTAGAACTGGACATGGGACAACAGACTGGTTCCAAATAGGAAAAGGAATACGACAAGGCTGTATATTGTCACCCTGCTTATTTAACTTCTATGCAGAGTACATCATGAGAAACGCTGGGCTGGAAGAAACACAAGCTGGAATCCAGATTGCCGGGAGAAATATCTATAATCTCAGATATGCAGATGACACCATCCTTACAGCAGAAAGTGAGGAGGAACTAAAAAGACTCTTGATGAAAGTGAAAGAGGAGAGTGAAAAAGTTGGCTTAAAGCTCAACATTCAGAAAACGAAGATTATGGCATCCAGTCCCATCACTTCATAGGGAATAGATGGGGAAACAGTGGAAACAGTGTCATACTTTATATTTCGGGGCTCTAAAATCACTGCAGATGGTGACTGCAGCCATGAAATTAAAAGATGCTTACTCCTTGGAAGAAAAGTTATGACCAACCTAGATAGCATATTCAAAAGCAGAGAAATTACTTTGCAGACTAAGGTCCATCTAGTCAAGGCTATGGTTTTTCCTGTATTGAGAGAAACACCTCCTATGTTGGGTGCATAGATATTCACAATTTTTATGTCTTCCTCTTGTATTGATCCCTTGATCATTATGTAGTATCCTTCCTTATCTCTTATAATATTCTTTATTTTAAGGTTTATTTTGTCTGATATGAGGATTGTTACTCCAGCTTTCTTTTGCTTCCCATTTGTATGGAATATATTTTTCCACCCTCTCACTTTCAGGCTATATGTGTCTTTAGGTCTGAAGTGGGTTTCACAGACAGCATGTATATGGGTCTTGTTTTTGAATCCATTCAGCCGGTCTGTGTCTTTTGGTTGGAGCACTTAATCCATTTTCATTTAAAATAATTATTGATATATGTTCGTATTGTCATTTTCTTAATTGTTTGGGGTTGATTTGTAGACGTTTTTACTTCTCTTGTATTTCTTTAACATTTGTTGTAAAGCTGGTTTGTTCGTACTGAATACTCTAAACTTTTGCTTGTCTATAAAGCATTTTATTTCTCTATCAGTTTTGAATGAGATCCTTGCCAGGTAGAGTAATCTTGGCTGTAGAATTTTCCCTTTCAGTACTTTAAGTATATCCTGCCATTCCCTCTGACCTACAGAGTTTCTGCTGAAAGATCAGTTGTTAAGCATATGGGGTTTCCCTTGTATGTTACTTGTTGCATCTCCCTTGCTGTTTTTAATATTATTTCTTTGTGTTTAGTCTTTGTTAGTTTGATTAGTGTGTGTCTTGTCATGTTTCTCCATGGGTTTATCCTGTATGGTACTCTTTGTACTTCTTGGACTTGATTTATTATTTCCTTTTCCATGTTGGGGAAATTTTCAACTATAATCTCTTCAAAACTTTTCTACCCTTTCATTCTCCCTCTGTGTCCACAAGTCCACTCTATATGTCTCTGATAGACATAAAGATAGCTATTGTTTGTAGATTTTTTTGATGATAGCCATTCTGATCAGTGTGAGGTGATACCTCATTGTAGAGACTAATACAACATTGTACATCAACTATATTCCAATGAAAACTAATTTAAAAATCAAATATTATGAAGAAGAAGAAAAAAAAAGCTTGCAAAGCATCTCCTTCAGAATAAGCTTAAACAGAGGCTCATCCATTGTAGCTAAAGTAGCCTTCACTATAGGAATTCAGAGATATTCTTTCTTTGAAAAACCTAAGCTAAAGATAGTATGAACTTATATCTTTCAGTTCCTTATTAAGAATAGTATGACCTGTATGCAGGTTAAGAAGAAACAATTAGAACCAGATATGGAACAATGGACTGGTTCAAAATTGGGAAAGGAGTATGTAATGGCTGTATATTGACACCCTGCCAATTTAAGTTATATACAGAGTACATCATGCAAAATGCTGGGCTGGACAATTCACAAGCTGAAATCAAACATTTCTGGGAGAAATATCAATAACCTCAGATATGCAGAGGATACCACTCTAATGGCAGAAAGAGAAGAGGAACTATAGAGTCTCTTGATGAGGGTGAAAGAGGAGAGTGAAAAAGCTGGCTGGAAATTCAACATTCCACTGCCATCATTTCATGGTAAATAGATGGGGGGAAATGGAAACAGTGACAGATTCTCTTTTGGGGGCTTCAAAATCACACAGTGACTGCACCCATGAAATTAAAAGGCACTTTCTCTTTGGAAGAAAATCTATAACCAGTCTAGACAGCATATTAAAAAGCAGAGACATCACTTTGCCAACCAAGGGCCATATAGTCAAAGCTATGGTTTTTCCAGTAGGCATGTACTGATATGAGATTTGGTCCATAAAGACGGTTGAGTGCCCAGGAACTTATGCTTTTAAATTGTGGTGCTGGAAAAAACTTTTGAGAGTCCCTGGAACTGCAAGGGGAACAAACTAGTCAATCCTAAATGAAGTCAACCCAGAATATTCATTGCAAGGACTAATGCTAAAGCTGAAGCTCCAATCCTTGGGCCACCTGATGTGGAGAACTGATTAACTGGAAAAGCCCCTGATGCTGGGAAAGATTGAGAGCAGAAGGAGAAGGGGGAGATAGAGAATGAGATGGTTGGATGGCATCCTTGACTCAATGGACATGAGTTTGAGCTAACTCTGTGAGATACTGAAGGACAGGGAAGCCTGCCATGCTGCAGTTCACGTGGTAGCAAAGAGCTGGATATGACTTAGTGACTGAAAACAATTGAGAATAATGCAGGGAATAAGGGCTTCCCTGATGGTGCTAGTGGTATGGAGCCTGCCTGCCAAAGCAGGTAGACAAGAGACACAGGTTCAGTCCCTGGGTCGGGAAGATCTCCTAGAGGAAGGCATGGCAAACCACTCCAGTATTCTTGCCTGGAGAATCCAATGGACGAAGGAGCCTGGCAGGATACAGTCCATAGGGTTGCAAAGAGTGGGACATGACTGAAGGGACTTAGCTCGCACTCAGGGAACAAACTGGGATTGAATTTTTGATGTCGTTATAATGCAATAGCTTCCTTAGTTTTAAGGACATGGATTTAACTAAAACTCAGAAAGCAGCTTGTTGCCCTCACCAGACTTCCAGGCAAGATAGGTCATACACTCATTTGGGACAACTGTGGCAACAATTCAGCATGAAAATATTGCATCCCAGGTTTACACTACAGTTTGAAAAAAAAAAAGAACAATTTTTTTTTAAAATCTGGGTAAAAAAATGAAGAAAGAAAATTCATAAAAATGATGACCAACACAGACCTCATAGGATGAGGAGAAGTTTTAGTTTTTAAGTGCCTCCTTGCTGAATCACACAAAGATGATTTTCAAAGCCAAGTTTTGGAGTGAGATGTATAGTTCTGGGTCCTCAACAAATTCTGACAAGATTTCACACACTGTCAGAGAAGCTCTTTGCTCTTGCCCAGCTTCCCTGCGGTGGGAGAGGGGACAAAGCCAATACCCAACCTCTTTGCTCTCGGGGAGCCACTTTGACCCAATTCCAGAAGCCCAAGGGCTGCCCTTAATTAGCATTGTAATTTATATTGCACAATTATGCAAATTGGGTACATAAACAAAATTATCCTTTCAGTTTGGCTTTGTTACTGGAGAAATGCAAAGCCAGTTCAAGATAAGAATAAAGAAAATGGAATACATTTCCTTTAATGTGATGCACCATTTCTTAATTTATCTATTCTTTTTTTCTACTCTTTCACCTTGCACTTGGAGTTCTCATTTTTCTTTTCTACTATTTTGTTTTTTCTTCCTTTTATGCTGTTTTTTTTTTTTCTTCTTCCTTTATCTATCCTTGGCTCTTTTCCTTGAGAAATGTTCCATCTCATTAATTCTACCACAGTGATTTATACCTCTTCAGGCCATTTCTTTGTTTCTGGATATGACTATGATCTTGACTGTCAATAGTTTCTCTTTCTCTCTCTCTCTTTTTTTTTTTTCCCTTTGCTTGCAGATTCTCTCCTTTCTCCTGGCATCTCTTTCCATTTTACTCAATTTCTCATTAGTTTGATTTGCTTTTCTGGCTGTGTGTGGCTCTTTGTCTGATACCTAGCAAACACCCTCAGGATCCAAATCATTTTTACTAAGAAAACTGAAAATAAGCATGACAAGCAACAGAGCTTGGAAGATGGGAAACTGAAGATACAAAACTCAATGAAATCGAAGTTGAAGCCAATGCCTAGAGGCAATAGACAGTATTTAAGTAGAAAGTAGGCATGTGGAATCAATAAATCAGCATTTAAAAAGATAATTTTCCAATATTGCTTAATATTTCAATTGAACTGGCCCCATTAAAAATAATTAAAATTCTATAGAGGAATCAGAAAATATAAAATATTTAAAACCAGTAGAAAATATAACTTTTAAAGATAAAATTAGCTTTGAAAGAACTGTGGCTACTGGTGCTTGCCAATATATGGGAATTAACTGTTAAAGGAATTTATAAGAGGCTCTTGAACAGAATTGTAAAGAGGACAGAACTGTTCATTACTATCTGCACAGAACCACAGCTCCCATGAGGAAACATCCTTCCTCCGTTTACAGCCTTCTGGCTGCAGCAACAGCAGCCAAATTAAAATATAACCCAGGGGATCTGAGCCAAGTTGGGTAAATCAGAGCATCCTCCTTCTGGCTATAACTTTTTCCACTTTGAATAACTTTCAGTGTCTCCTACATAGATTTTTAGTCCCTATCTCTCTCTCTGACTCCTGACTCATGCCCTATCTTTCTCCCATTCACTTACTAATTTCTAGCCATCTTGACTGACTAATATTCTCATCTCATTCTTTTCATATCTTTTATCTTCTTCTTCCAGAATGATTTTCATTGATTGTTCCATATCTGGCTTCTTCTTGTCATCTGAACCTCTACTCAAAAGCCATCTCAGAGAAAAATTCTCTAATGTTGACCTCCATCACATCACTTGCCATATTGCCTGTCTCTCCCCTCTAGAATGTCAGATCTTGTCTGTCTAGTTCAGCACTGTATTTCCAGCACTCAGAACAGGGTCAGAGGTGTAGAGCATGCCCCAAATAATTTTGACTTAAATGAATGAATTCCTGATTGTTATAGAATGGACAGTGACGTAAAGGTGGCCAACGTCCATTCCCATGATTTGCAGGCTTTATGATCAAAAGTGAATAAAGTTCATGTTTGGGGCATTAAGTGCTTGAACTAGGAGATACAAAGCTCACAGTAACAATTTTCCACCATGTGAACCAAACTAAGGGAGACAGTGAGGGTGGGGCAGATGATGCAAGGAGAGTAGGGAGGGAATAAGCAGGAGGTGCTAGCAAGGTGAGACAGACTGGGACCTGGGACCCTTTGCTGAAGTGCTGCAGTATTTGCATCTGGACACACTTCTCCAGAAACAAAATACAAATAAATGATATGGGACTAAAAATAACTGTGTACATGAGCAGTTGGGGCAAATTCTGGACAAAAATATAAAGAGACCAAAATTCCCAACTGCCATTTTTGAAGAGTCTGGAGCAAACGCAGGGTATATGCATGCCCCCTACACACAACACCACCTAAGACACACTTTTAGCCAACCCCTGGACACCCCTACCTTCACCCCATACAAGGAACAAACTCAGCTCCTCTCAGGGAAGGAGCTGGCAAGGGAATCTGCTATTTGTTCTCGCTCCCCACTGCTTTCACAGAGCCCCAATAAATTGCCTAAATTTCTTGTCTGGACTCTGATTAATTCCCATTGATTAAGGAGGCCAAGCAACTTGGTCAGTAACAAAGGGATGAGGCTATGTGAGTAGAGGTAGGTAGAAACAGTTTGGACAGCATTCATGGCCTGGTCTCTGATGTTCCTGGGGCCAGATACATTCCTGTCTTTGTCTCTATGAAACCCCTCAGGCTTCTTTCCATGATCTCTACTTTTTTCCTAAACTATGAATTGGATTTTAATCCTTGGCAATCAGTTTCCCAGGAGGCACTAGTGGTAAAGAACTTGCCTGCCACTGCAGGAGATATAGAAGACGCATGTTCAATTCCTGGGTTGGGAAGATCCTCTGGAGGAAGGCATGGGAAACCATTCCAGAATTCTTGTCTGGGGAATCCCATGGGCAGAGGAGCCTGGTGGGCTATAGTCCATAGGATCACACAAATTCAGACATGACTGAAGCGACTTAGCAAGCACGCAGGCCTTTGCAGTCAATGGAAGTAGTTCATAAAATCTTTATAGTATCGTGCTCAAGAATTTAAAATTGGGGGTAAAATTAGAGTCTGAATCAGGATTCTGCTGTTTATGGAGGACCAATTTCTTAATCACTCCAAATTTTAGCTCCTTTATCTAAGAACTGAAGGACAATAACAGATCCCACCCGACAGGAGCAATGGAAAGATGAAATGATTTACATATAGAGATTTCTTAGGCACAATGCCTGATATATAGTAAGTTCCCAATTAAAGAAGAAATTACAGCTTGGCTCAAGGGTTAAAGTCTACTTTGAACTGTATTTCACTCCTACCTCATTGGTGTATCTTACTTCCTATGGAACAGCCTACATTCCCATTTATTTTATTTTTTTAATGTTTTAACCATTTATCATTTATTTATTATTATTATTTTTTTTTACTTTACAATATTGTATTGGATTTGCCATACATCAGCATGAATCCACCATGGGTGTACACGTGTTCCCCATCCTGAATCCCCAACCCACCTCCCTCCCCATACCATCCCTCTGGGTCATCCCAGTGCACCAGCCGCAAGCCTCCTGTATCCTGCATCTAACCTGGACTGGTGATTCATTTCTTATATGATATTATACATATTTCAATGCCATTCTCCCAAATCATCCCACCCTCTCCCTCTCCCACAGAGTCCAAAAGACTTCTATACATCTGTGTCTCTTGCTCTCTCGCATACAGGGTTATCGTTACCCTCTTTCTAAACTCCATATATATGCATTAGTATACTGTATTGGTGTTTTTCTCCCTGGCTTACTTCACTCTGTATAATCGGCTCCAGTTTCATCCACCTCATTAGAACTGATTCAAATGAATTCTTTTTAATGGCTGAGTAATACTGCATTGTGTATATGTACCACAGCTTTCTTATCCATTCATCTGCTGATGGACATCTAGGTTGCTTCCATGTCTTGGCTATTATAAACAGTGCTGAGATGAATACGTGTACACGTGTCTCTTTCAATTCTGGTTTCCTCAATGTGTACGCCCAGCAGTGGGATTGCTGGGTCATAAGGCAGTTCTATTTCCAGTTTTTGAAGGAATCTCCACACTGTTCTCCATAGTGGCTGTACTAGTTTGCATTCCCACCAACAGTGTAAGAAGGTTCCCTTTTCTCCACACCCTCTCCTGCACTTATTGCTTGTAGACTTTTGGATCGCAGCCATTCTGACTGGCTTGAAATGGAACCTCATTGTGGTTTTGATTTGCATTTCTCTGATAATGAGTGATGTTGAGCATCTTTTCATGTGTTTGTTAGCCATCCATATGTCTTCTTTGGAGAAATGTCTGTTTAGTTCTTTGGCCCATTTTTTGATTGGGTCATTTACTTTTCTGGAATTGAACTGCAGGAATTGCTTGTATATTTTTGAGATTAGTTGTTTGTCAGTTGCTTCATTTGCTATTATTATTTCCTCCCATTCTGAAGGCTGTCTTTTCACCTTGCATATAGTTCCCTTTGTTGTGCAGAAGCCTTTAATTTTAATTAGGTCCCATTTGTTTATTTTTGCTTTTATTTCCAGAATTCTGGGAGGTGGATCATAGAAGATCTTGCTGTGATTTATGTTGGAGAGTGTTTTGCCTATGTTCTCCTCTAGGAGTTTTATAGTTTCTGGTCTTACATTTAGATCTTTAATACATTTTGAGTTTATTTTTGTGTATGGTGTTAGAAAGTGTTCTAGTTTCATTCTTTCACAAGTGGCTGACCAGTTTTCCCAGCACCACTTGTTAAAGAGATTGTCTTTTATCCATTGTATATTCTTGCCTCCTTTGTCAAAGATAAGGTGTCCATATGTGCATGGATTTATCTCTGGGCTTTCTATTTTGTTCCATTGATCTATATTTCTGTCTTTGTGCCAGTACCATACTGTCTTGATGACTGTGGCTTTGTAGTAGAGCCTGAAGTCAGGCAGGTTGATTCCTCCAGTTCCATTCTTCTTTCTCAAGATTGCTTTGGCTATTCGAGGTTTTCTGTATTTCCATACAAATTTTGAAATTATGTGTTCTAGCTCTGTGAAAAATACCGTTGGTCGCTTGATAATGATTGCATTGAATCTGTAGATTGCTTTGGGTAGTATACTCATTTTCACTATATTGATTCTTCCAATCCATGAACATGGTATATTTCTCCATCTATTAGTGTCCTCTTTGATTTCTTTCA
>SJYQ01004706.1:784946-803961 GCA_006410935.1 Redunca redunca | reverse complement strand
AAGTATTTTATTATTTTCATTGCAATGGTGAATGGAATTGTTTCCTTAATTTCTCTTTCTATTTTCTCATTATTAGTGTATAGGAATGCAAGGGATTTCTGTGTGTTGATTTTATATCCTGCAACTTTACTATATCCATTTATTTTAGACTATTTTCTAAATTCTTTTTATAATTAGATATATTTAGTTTCCTCTCTGATGCTCATTTCATCTTTGACATATCAGTTTCTCTTAGATGACCAGGGTTGGGCATTTGTGATTGGAAAAAGAAAAAAACAAAAGCAACTTGGTGCTAAGAAATTGGGAAAGTGAAAAGACAGACTGATTCTATTCAAGCTTCCCTGCTGCCTCAGCCTTTGATCCCTGAGTTGGGAAGATCCCCAGGAGAAGGGAATGGTTACCCACTCCAGTATTCTTTCCTGGAGAATCTCATGGACAGAGGAGCCTGGAGGGCTATAGTCCATGGAGTTGCAAAGAGTTGGGCCCAGTTGAGTGACTGATCATTTCACTTTCTTTTTTCCTCAAGCCTAAGTTAGCAAGTGCTAGGTGTCCTACTCTATGAAGAGGAAAATTTACAGGATGAGATCCTGGAAGACAAACAGTGGAAACCATCTCTCCTGATGCTTGGTAATGGCCTTCATTACCTGTTATAGAACAAGAGCTGTTACGATAAGAAAAGTGAGTTGTAAATGAGCATGAAATCAGGAGAGTTGGACTGGATCCACCTTTATGAATGAGGCTTGAGATATCACATTGTTACTCTCATGGTACACGGCTGTATCCTAATGTCCAGTCTACAAAGATCCTGTAGTTCAGCTCTGCCCCCACCACACTGATAAACAGGATGAACCACAACTGACATTGGAGAAAGGGGACTGTGTTTGTGGGGAACAGGCTTTCCCAAGACCAGAAATATGAAAAATTGAGAGAATCATGATGTAATAAACAAATGCAGCAGAGAATAAAATGTAGGTATCTAGTATGTAAAGATATATTTCTCAAAAATGTATCCTAGCTACCAAATATTTAAAAAATTAATAAAAGGGGAAATTTATAAAAATTGTACAAAATATAAAATGTATATAAATAATTTTCAAAATCCTACACAAAATTTAACGATACTGATAAAAAATGTTGACTTTTTTGAATATGTCCCT
Organism: Redunca redunca; assembly: GCA_006410935.1. Lineage (NCBI taxonomy): Eukaryota > Metazoa > Chordata > Mammalia > Artiodactyla > Bovidae > Redunca > Redunca redunca. Next base: position 802,804 of record SJYQ01004706.1, on the reverse strand, counting down.
TAAAAAAAGTGAAAGTTGCTCAGTCATGTCCGACTGCAAGCTCATGGACTATACAGTCCATGAATTCTCCAGGCCAGAATACTGGAGTGGGTAGCCTTTCCCTTCCTCAGGGGATCTTCCCAACCCAGGGATTGAACCCAGGTCTCCTGCATTGCAAGTGGACTCTGTACCAGCTGAGCCACAAGGGAAACCTAAGAATAATGGAGTGGGTAGCCTACTTCTCCAGGGGATCTTCCCAACCTAGGAATCAAACCAGGGTCTCCTGCATTACAGGTGGATTCTTTACCAACTGAGCTATGAGGGAACCCCTGTGACTCAGGTGGTAAAGAATCTGCCTGCAATACGGGAGACCTGGGTTCAATCCCTGGGTTGGGAAGAGTCCATGGAAAAGGGAAAGGCTACCCACTCCAATATTCTGGCCTGGAGAATTCCATGAACTCTATAGTCTATGGGGTCACAAACAGTGAGACACGACTATGTGACTTTCACTTTAAAAAATCATTTATTTATTTTGGCTATGCTAGATCTTATGTGCTGTGTGTGATGTTCTCTAATTGTGGTTCTCATGCTTCTCACTGAGGAGGCTTCACTTGCTGTGGAGTAAGGGCTCTAGTAGTTCTAGCTGGGCTTCAGTAGTTCAGCAAATGGGCTCAATAGTTGCAGCTCCCAGGCTGTAAAGCACTGTGGCTCAATAGTTGAGGCACATAGGCTTAGTTGCTCCACAGCATATGTGATCTTCCCAGACCAGGGATCAAACCCATGTCTCCTGCATTGGCAGGTGGAATTTGTAACCCCGAGCCGTCAGAGAAGCCTCAAATATGTCCCTTTATCTGAGTCAAAACTCGAATTTGTATTCTAAGTGGCAGAATTAGATCTCTAACAGGACTGCAATTCCCAAAAAGCATTTAGGAGGAGATCATGGGGAGGTGGAAATACATTACAGAAAGGCTGAGCATTTTCTAACAGAGCATATCAAAGTACAGTTAGAGATTGAACACTTGGTTTACTGACAAATTCTGGATGTGGATTTGAGAAAAAGACTAGATTACAGGTACTATATTTTCTCTTTACATCTAAATTATACTGTGTATGGAATTTTGTGACCATTTTGATTCATGGATAGCCAAGCAAAAAGCATAATGGAATAAAATTGTGATTCAAATTAGCACAAAAATATATAATTGTAAGAAATATATTTAGAACATAATTATGGGCCCTAAAAGAAAAGTTAACTATATGGAGAGACATACTATTATTGTAAAAACAAAACAAAAAAACTGCTATTGTAAGATAAGGTCAAATATTATAAATTGGTCATATGAGTCATCTATATATGGCTAAGATAGATGAAAGTTTTGATGGATTATTGAGGATTATTTTAATATTCTTTGAAAATTGTATTTGCTAGTATTTCATCAAGAAAACCGCAATTACTATCTTGAACAAGGTTACCCTCCACATTGTTTTTTCCCTTCCTACTTATTGAATTCTTTCTCATTTCTAACTTATTATTTTTTCTTTTTCAGTTCAGTTCAGTTCAGTTGCTCAGTAACCTCCGACTCTTTGTGACCCCATGAATTGCAGCACGCCAGGCCTCCCTGTCCATCACCATCTCCCGGAGTTCACTCAAACTCATAACCATCGACTCTGTGATGCCTTCCTGCCATCTCATTCTCTGTCGTCCCCTTCTCCTAGCTCCCAATCCCTCCCAGCATCAGAGACTTTTCCAATGTGTCAACTCTTCGCATGAGGTGGTCAAAGTATTGGAGTTTCAGCTTTAGCCTCAGTCCTTCTAATGAACACCCAGGACTGATCTCCTTTAGAATGGACTGGTTGGATCTCCTTGCAGTCCAAGGGACTCTCAAGAGTCTTCTCCAGCACCACAGTTGAAAAACATCAGTTCTTTGACACTCAGCTTTCTTCACAGTCCCAACTCTCACATCTGTACATGACCACTGGAAAAAGCATAGCCTTGGCTAGATGGACCTTTGTTGGCAAAGTAATGTCTCTGCTTTTCAATATGCTATCGAGGTTGGTCATAACTTTCCTCCCAAGGAGTAGCGTCTTTTAATTTCATGGCTGCAGTCACCATCTGCAGTGATTTTGGAGCAGCAAAAAATAAAGTCTGACACTGTTTCCACTTTTTCCCCATCTGTTTCCCATGAAGTGATGGGACCAGATGCCATGATCTTAGTTTTCTGAATGTTGACCTTTGAGCCAACTTTTTCACTCTCCTCTTTCCCTTTAATCAAGAGGCTTTTTAGTTCCTTTTCACTTTCTGCCATAAGGGTGGTGTCATCTGCATATCTGAGGTTACTGATATTTCTCCTGGCAATCTTGATTCCAGCTTGTGCTTCTTCCATCTCAGCATTTCTCATGATGTACTCTGCATATAAGTTAAATAAGCAGGGTGACAATATAAAGCCTTGAAGTACTCCTTTTCTTATTTGGAACCAATCTGTTGTTCCATGTCCAGTTCTAACTGTTGCTTCCTGACCTGCATATAGGTTTTTCAAGGGGCAGGTTAAGTGGTCTGGTATTCCCATCTCTCTCAGAATTTTCCACAGTTTATTGTGATCCACACAGTCAAAGGCTTTGGCATAGTGAATAAAGCAGAAATAGATGTTTTTCTGGAACTCTTTTGCTTTTTTGATGATCCAGTGGATGTTGACAATTTGATCTCTAGTTCCTCTGCCTTTTCTAAAACCAGCTTGAACATCTGGAAGTTCATGGTTCACATACTGCTGAAGCCTGGCTTGAAAAATTTTGAGCATTACTTTGCTGGCATGTGAGATGAGTGCAATTGTGTGGTGTGGTAGTTTGAGCATTCTTTGGCATTGTTTTTCTTTGGGATTGGAATGAAAACTGGCCTTTTCCAGTCCTGTGGCCACTGCTGAGTTTCCCAAATGTGCTGGCATATTGAGTGCAGCACTTTCACAGCATCATCTTTCAGGATTTGAAATAGCTCAACTGGAATTCCATCACCTCCACTAGCTTTGTTTGTAGTGATGCTTTCTAAGGCCCACTTGATTTCACATTACAGGATGTCTGGCTCTAGGTGAGTGATCACACCATGGTGATTATCTGGGTTGTGAAGATCTTTCTTGTACAGTTCTTCTGTATATTCTTGCCACCTCTTCTTAATATCTTCTGCTTCTGTTAGGGCCATACCATTTCTGTCTTTTATCAAGCTCATCTTTGCATGAAATGTTCTCTTGGTATCTCTAATTTTCTTGAAGAGATCTCTAGTCTTTCTCAATCTGTTGTTTTCCTCTATTTCTTTGTATTGATCACTGAGGAAACTTTCTTACCTCTCCTAGCTATTCTTTGGAACTCTGCATTCAGATGCTTATATCTTTCCTTTCACCTTTGCTTTTTGCTTCTCTTCTTTTCACAGCTATTTGTAAGGCCTCCCCCAGACAGCCATCTTGCTTTGTTGCTTTTCTTTCCCATGAGGATGGTCTTGATTCTTGTCTCCTGTACAATGTCATGAACCTCCGTCCATAGTTCATCAGGCACTCTATCAGATCTCGTCCCTTAAATCTATTTCTCACTTCCACTGTATAATCATAAGGGATGCGATTTAGGTCATACTTGAATGGTCTAGTGGTTTTCCCTACTTTCTTCAATTTAAGTCGAATTTGCCAATAAGGAGTTCATGATCTGAGCCACAGTCAGCTCCTAGTCTTGTTTTTGCTGGCTGTATAGAGCTTCTCCATCTTTGGCTGCAAAGAATATAATCAATTTGATTTTAGGGTTGACCGTCTGGTGATGTCCATGTGTAGAGTCTTTTCTTGTTTTGTTGGAAGAGGGTGTTTGCTATGACCAGTGCGTTCTCTTGGCAAAACTCTATTAGCTTTTGCCCTGCTTCATTCCATATTCCAAAGCCAAATTTGCCTGTTACCCCAGGTGTTTCTTGCCTTCCTACTTTTGCATTCCAGTCCCCTATAATGAAAAGGACTTCTTTTTTTTTCTTTTTTCAGTTCAGTTCAGTTCAGTCACTCAGTCGTGTCTGACTCTTTGCGACCCCATGAATCACAGCATGCCAGGCCTCCCTGTCCATCACCAACTCCCAGAGTTCACTCAGACTCACGTCCATCGAGTCAGTGATGCCATCCAGCCATCTCATCCGCTGTCGTCCCCTTCTCCTCCTGCCCCCAATCCCTCCCAGCATCAGAGTCTTTTCTAATGAGTCAATTTTTCGCATGAGGTGGCCAAAGTATCAGAGTTTCAGCTTTAGCATCATTCCTTCCAAAGAAATCCCAAGGCTGATCTCCTTCAGACAAGGGACTCTCAAGAGTCTTCTCCAGCACCATAGTTCAAAAGCATCGATTCTTCGGTACTCAGCTTTCTTCACAGTCCAACTCTCACATCCATACACGACCATTGGAAAAACCATAGCCTTGACTAGATGGACCTTTGTTGGCAAAGTAATGTCTCTGCTTTTGAATATGCTGTCTAGGTTGGTCATAACTTTTCTTCCAAGGAGTAAGCGTCTTTTAATTTCATGGCTGCAGTCACCATCTGCAGTGATTACTCTTTGCTTAAAATTAAATAGAATTTTCCTTAAAAGAAAGATGTAGTTCTGACTCACTTATTAGATTTCTCTAATGCAATTAAATTTGTGTTGGTTTTGTCCCTAACCATTGTCTCTTTGGTTTGCTGTAGCCTACTTAATCTTTTTTGATAAATATTTTATTCACTTACATTTATTTTTAATGTAGAAAAGGCTAAAGCCAATGAATCTGTCTCTTAGAACATCTTTGGTAAAACACCACTGTTGAAATGTTGTGCTATTATATAGTAGTTCTCTATATTCTACAATTATAATTTTATTTTCCAATTTGTCCCGTTTGTTCCATTAGGCACATGGTTTGTTTAATATTTTTGCTTCATTGTTTGTTTTTAGTATTTTGGGTGGTAGTTTTATTTTTTAGTACTGTACAACTGTGACCATATGTGATTTCTGCAGTTTCTGTTATTTATCATTTATTTGTTCTTGAATGATACTGATTTATTTTGGTAAATAAAGCACAGATGCTTGAAGAAAATGTGTAGTTTCTGTTTTTAGAGTAGAAATATTTATAGGTATCAGTTATTAATTTTCCTTTTATTTCCTTGATTTTAGTTTTTTAAATGATGCAATTCTTCTGTAGTGACTTCATAGTTATATGTCATGTTTATATTTTACATTTATTTTATATGTCCCTTAAACTGTCTATATACATTCTTTACATCTTACACTTGTGTCATTACCAATGCCAAAAATGAAGCAAAATAGTTGGTTCCTTCCAGTTAAGATAAAAATCTTGGTACATTTTTCTTTTTATAATCTTCCCAGTTTTCCTTTCACTTACACATCCACATTCTCTTTCTAATTTTGGTGACTATATTCTACATTATAATACCAACTACTGTTGTTTAAGTTAAAACATTTTAAGTATTTTATTCTGTTAATTGTTTTCACCGTTTCCTGAAAAACATGTTACCAACAGTTGTATAATCTTACCTTGATGTTCCTTCACTGCTATATTCTTACCCCTGCACAATGACTGGTGCATCACATCCTCTCATAAATTCTGGTTAAGGAACTAACACAGCAGAACAGGAGAAAGGAGATAAGAACCTGACATGTACAACTTACAACCCCATAATAAACTTTGCTTCTGTTAGCCCATGTTACCAGAAACATGTTACCACCAAATTATGATAAATCTGTAGAGTGAATTTCACCTTGATAGCCCCTTCTCTGGGCTTCCCTGGTGACTCAGTGGTAGAGATTCTGCCTGCCAATGCAGGAAGTGCAGATTCAATCCCAAGGTCAGGAAAATCCCTTGGAGAAGAAAACGGCAGCTCACTGCAGTTACTCTTGCTTGGGAAATCCCATGGACAGAGAAGCCTGATGGGCTATAGTTCATGAGGCCTCAAAAGAGTCAGACACACCTTATAGACTAAAATGATAACAACAAAAACAATCCCCTCTCTGCCACAGTCAAAAGCACAGGCAACACACAAAGCCATACAAATGGGAATGAACACTGTACTGTTTCCATGCGATCAGACTCTTGGAATGTGAGGTGCTTAGACAAACTTCATTGTTATTAGCCCTTTAAATGGACTCAACTGAAAACACTGGTCTCAAACTTGGCTACACATTGTAGCAACATGGGAAATTCTTAACAGAGTCTAATGACCTAGCTACTCACCAGTTAAATCCAAATCATTCTTGTTGAGACCTAGGCATCCATATTTTCTAAATCTCCTCATGTGACTACAGAATGCAGCCAAGAATAAGAGCATAGGAGATTTAGTGGAATCTGAACACTCAGTCTAGGTTTGCGTATGAACCTAACACAACACAAGCTATTTTGGATACTTAAAAGTGACTCTGGGAAACAGAATTTTGTTCTGGAATAAGATAGTCGCATGAAAATGATCAAAAATGACTGTATCATTGCCATAACTGTTTCATTAGTTTTTAAATGTTTTAAAAATTTATTTTTTTTAATTGAAGGATAATTCCTTTACAATATGGTGTTGGCTTCTACCATGCATCAACATGAATCAGCTGTAGGTATACAGATGTCCTCTCCCTCTTATTTCATCACTTTTAACATGCAGATGAATGGAGTGTCCAGCTGCATTTAGGGGTAAAAGGGAAAACAACAAAAGGGTTCTTCAGAGTTGATCAGATAGCTCAGTTAAAACCAACATGGAAAAACAGAATAAATCCACTTTTCAACAATTGAGTTTTGTTTAATCAATTTGGTTTGGGCTATCTTCCACACACACAAAAAAATTGAAGTTATTGCCCTGATATTGAGGTCTTACACTCTTCCTTTTTTAAAAAGGCAGGTTACATATAGATATTTCCTAATAAAATAAAATTAGGCTCAGATGTTTGAGTTCAGAATAGGGTCCTTCATTTTGAAGGCTACTTGAGCAGAGTCAAGGAAATAGTCTCTCTGGAAATGTTCTTTGAATATTAACTGTTACCATAATATATATGATGCTTGACTTGAGATAAGAAACAAATAAAGAATAAACAAACAGAAAAAAAGCACAGGCAAACTTTTGGTGGTATTTTATTATGTACATCTTCCTAAACACATTGTTAGGTAACATGTTAGCAAAACTATTCAAGCTATAGTTAGCATTACTTTACAAAGTAAAGACCAATTAGCTGTTTTATATATCATGGCTATCTTTATTTGATTGCTACTTTTTACATTTCAAATGCGTTTGACAGCATCAATCAGCTTATTACTTTTTCTTCCAGCTTTATTGGGATAAACTGACAAATAAAACTGCATATATTTGAAGTATACAATGTGATGATTTGATACACATATATTTTGAGAAATTATAATCACTATCAGGTTAATCATTAATAACACATTCATCACCTCATATATTTACCAGTTTCATGTGTGTGTAATGAGAACACTTAAAATCTTCAATCTTAGAAAATCAAGTTAAATGACTTATTAACTATGGTCACTAAGCTGTATATTAGAATCAATCAGTTTAATAGCTAACATACACAGATATCTTAGGAAAATGATAATGCCTACAGATAAGCATGAATTAAATTTGCTTCACAGAGTTATTTGTTTTGTCGTTAAGTCACTCAGTCATGTCTGACTCTGGTGACCCCATGGACTGTAGCCTGCCAGGTTCCCCTGTCCATGGGATTTCACAGACAATTACAAATTACACTGGAGTGGGTTGCCATTTCCTTCTCCAGGAGGTCTTCATGACCTAGGGCTTGAACCCAAGTCTGCCCTATTAAGTAGGCAGATTGTTTACTGCTGAGCCACCTGGGAGGTTTCATGGAGCTATAACCTCTTTCTTTTTGGCCTATTCGCTGCTAGATAATTGGTTTCCCTGATGGTTCAGATGGTAAAGAATCTGGCTACAATGTGGGAGACCTGGGTTCAATCCCTGCGTTGGAAAGATCCCCTGGAGGAGGGCATGGCAACCCATTTCAGTATTCTTGCCTGGAGAATCCCCATGGGCAGAGGAGCCTAGCAGGCTATATAGTCCACGGGATGGCAAAGAGTCAGACATGACTGAGATACTAAGCTCAGTATAAGTGCTAGGTAATATCTATTCATTTTATTATTTGTGTCGTTGTTTAGAAACATGTTGTTAAAATACGCCCAGTGCACTTGTCAGATAGAAGCTTTAATTGTATTTTAAGCATGCTTTCTTTGTAATATTGGATTAGATAGATCCAATAGCATCTTGATTTCCCAAGGTATATAGCTTGATTGAAAACTATTGAGCAGAGTATATGATCCTTGGACTCCCATCTTACTGAAAAAATAATCAAGAGGATAACATGACATAAATGTGTGCTATAGTGACTTTCACGTGGTCCAGTAGTTCTCAGATAGGACCTGGCCCAGCAGCAGCAGCATCTCTTGGGAAGTTTAGAAATGCAGATTCTCAGACTCCACCCAACCCTACTGAATCAGAAACTCTAGTACTGGGCCAACAATCTTTTTTAATAAGTCTTCTCTGTGGTTCTGTTATAGAATACACACATAGAATAAACACAACATAACAGAAGCTTTGTCTCTTCAGGGGCTTCCCAGGTGACTCAGTGGTAGAGTCCGCCTACCAATGCAGGAGACTCAGGAGTTTCCAATTCAATCCCTGGGCCGGGAAGATCTGCTGGAGGAGGAAATGGCAACCCACTCCAGTATCCCTGCTTGGAGAATTCCATGGACAGAAGAGCCTGGTGGGCTATAATCCATGGGGCCACAAACAGTCAGACACAAATGAGCATGCACTCACCCATATCTTTTCTACCATCTTTGATTTTGTCTTCTTTAGAAAATAATTTGTTTTCAAAGATAATATTTGCCCAGGAAGTTTTTTTTTTTTTTTTTAAATCTCCAGCAGACTTAATCATATCTATCATTCTATTACTTTTCCATTACATGTTAAGGATTCATGACTAGTTTTCAACATATTTTAATGTACACTTAAGTGATCATTAATTCCTTACATTTGCTTTTAAAACTTCTTTCAAGCAGCAGAGTGTTAGATTTCACATGTGCTTACTTACCTCATTGAGATAATGTTACTATAATGACCTCACTTACATATTGAATAATTAGAACTAATATCTCTCTAATGAGATACACCATTATTGGTTATTTGCAACCAGATGCTCTATCATGGATTGCAAAGGACACTCTACACTAAAATTTCCAATACATTCAAGAGTAATATAAGCAGTCTTTTCATATAAATTATTTTTCCTCCTTTCTTTGAGAATTTAATTGTTTCTGGATGGATATTAACCTTCAGAATAACTCAGAAAACTTAGAGAGTCAGCTGACTTTGGCACAAAACACGGTGTATAACAAGTATTTTGTGGAAGAAGAAAGACTAGCTTTCAGTCATTTTTTTTTAAGTTTACTGAGAACATAGACCACATTGCTGTATTATCCTTGCAGCTGTGCCTTTAAAATATAGATTTAATTTTTATAATATTAGAGCTTAAGATGGAATCTTTTCATATGAAGAAAATATTTTTCTATTAAGAAAGAGCTCCATGTAGGCCTAAGAATGTGGCAGTCATTTTTTCAGTAACTGCTTATGTATGTTCAATAAATATGAGATGGAAATAAGTACATATATATCTATGGGGCTTCCTTCATTGATTATTCACTTATATTAAAATATCTATGTGCATTGTTAACATAGAAAAATGAATTCACAGTAGACATACATGCATATACAAAGTGAACTGCGTGGAGACATAGCCACTAGTTTATGTTCAATGGTATTCTCATCTCTGCTGAAGGTAAATACGTAACTATTTATTTAAACTCTACTTGCTTGTTAATGAAACCAAAGCATGTAGCATCTTAGGAAAGTGTGAATTAATGGCTACGATGACCTCACCTCCCCACAGCCTTCTGAGCCTTCACAGAAGGGGAAATTAAGGGAGACAAACTGAACTGTGAGGCTCAGGGACTCCGTTGGTTCTGCCTGTCACTGTTTTAAGCCGGCTCAAAGCCTCCAGGGAGTCTAGTTGTTCCAGCCTTCCTCAGCCAGCCAGACGGTAACGGCCCACTGCTTTTATTCATTACCCTGAGTGTAATGCACTAAATTTAACAAGTAACACACTCAGCGGGAATTTATTGGCCTTTTGCAGCATGATTGCAAGGTAGGATATGGATATGGATTCCAATTACTGTTGACACCCAGATAAGAACAAAGCCTGTATATGATTATTAATCAAAGTTAATATTTTAGGAAAATGCAATAAATAAATAATTTCTATACTATTTGAAGCAGATGTTCCCAGGGTGAAAGAACTCTTCTCAGTTACACAATTAAATAATAGGAGCATTCCAGTGAAAGAGAATAGCAATAATACAATAGCAACATAGAGACAAAGTGATCCTAGAGAGCAACAATTTTCATATAAAAATAGCTATGTGGAGCAGATGTACAGGTGAGAGAAGACTAACGAATTCCAAATATAGACTCCTATGTGTAATATAAAGCAATGGCCAACTAAACGGTCATCTTTAAATAAGTATTTAGTATTTTAAGGAGGAAAAAAATAACCAAAAATTATTGTCATTTCAGATGGTAAATATGATCTATTAAAATGTGGCAGGAGGAATGATGGTAAAAAACATACTGTATTACATTTTCATATCAATAACTCTGGAGTTACCTGATGATGAAAATTCAATATTGTCCTTATATAGATATTTATGATGTCAAAGTCTTTGGGCTGCAAATATAAAATCAAGAAGCTAGAAGTTTTAGTAACGTTGGGCAAGGGCACATTGTTATTTTTTAATATTATTTATAGAGGGAATGGGAACACAACAAATGTAAAGGCATAGAAGAAAGAGAACCTGCTTTTATTTTACCAGACTATATGTGAATGAAATATGTTGAAAAATAAAACAAAGGGAGCATCACCTTTTCCATGATTTACTCAAATGACCAACTTAAATTACTGAAATAAGAGGCAGCATGCATTACACAGAATCATATCCTAGCTTTCATAATTATTAACACTCTAACTTTGAACCACTAATTTAATATCTCTTAGACTATGTCCCCAAGTGTAAAATAGAATGATTATAGTAACTACCTCTGTATTATATACTTCAAAGATGCTAAGAAGCTAGATCTTCAATGTTCTCACCACAAAACATTGAAATGGTAATTATGGGACACATTGGCTAGTGTTAACTAATGCTATGGTGGAAAGCATACTGCAATATATAAATGTATGAAATGAAACTGTTGCACACCTTTAACTTTAACACCATAGGGGAAAAGTGAATAAAGGGAACACAAGATTCCTCTGTATTGCTTCTTACAACTGCAGACTTATTTCAAAATAAAAATGTTAATTAGAAGAAAAGAGACAGATGGTTTTATTTTATTTAACCAAAAATGTTTTATTTATCCAAGATACTTTCATTTCAGTATATTAAACAAGATAAAAATTAGTGAGACACATTACTTTTTTTNAAAAATTAGTGAGACACATCACTTTTTTTTGAAAGTTAGAAAATATTTAATAAAAGACACTTTTTAAAGTTAATTTTTGTACCTATTTTGAAGCAAATGCATTTTTTAAGTCTTTTTAAAATTTTTTTTATTTTTTTACTTTACAATACTGTATTGTTTTTGCCATACATTGACATGAATCCACCACAGGTGTACATGAATTCCCAATCCTGAACCCCCTCTCTCCTCCCACCCCATATCATCTCTCTGGATCATCCCCGTGCACCAGCCCCAAGCATCCTGAATCCTGTATCGAACATAGATTGGCGATTCGTTTCTTACATGATAGTACACGTTTCAGTGCCATTCTCCTAAATCATCCCACCCTCTCCCTCTCCCTCAGAGTCCAAAAGTCTGTTCTATACATTACTTTTTTTTCATACTGTCCATTTGAACTGGCCACATTCCAAGTTCTCAGTAGCTATGTGATAGATGCTACTGTACTGGACAACACAGATATAAGGAGTACAAAGACAAGAAGTCAAGACAAGGTTTAAGAGGTAGTCAAGGGCCAAATTGGGCTTCCCAGGTGGAGCGAGTGGTGAAGAATCCACCTGCCAATGCAGGAGATGCAGAGAGCCAAGTTTGATCCTTGGCTTGGGAAGATCCCCTGGAGGGGGAAATGGCAACCCACTCCAGTACTCTTGCCTGGAGAATTCCACAGCCAAGGAGTCTGGTGGGCTACAGTCCATGGGGTCGCAAAAAGTTGGATATGACTGAGGGACTAAACAACAACAAGTCAGATCATGAATGTAATGCTTGTAATAAAATTCAGACTCCACAATGGCTGACAGAGCCTGATGTTACAGCCACCTCTGCTTCTTTCTCAATGAGATTCTCAGTCACACTGGAGTCCTTGCTATTCCTGGGAAATTTCACATGCACTCCAAACTTCGAAACCTCACTCTTGCTGTTTTCTCTGTCTGGAATCCTCTCCCTAGGACATTGTTCTGACTTGCTTCCACATTAAGAATTGTCTCTGATCAGATCTGTCACAAGTTCTTCCCTTATTTATTTATATAAAGGAGCAAATTCCACGCTTCTCCAACACTATCAACCAATCCACTGCTTTAATTTGCTTGATGGAATTTACATAATCTGACATTCTATGTACTTACTTGTTTATTATCAGTTTCCCAATGAACCTGGAAGAGTGCCATGAACACATAATACATCCAGTAAATAGTTGCTGAGTGAATTATTTAATAATGTTTAACTCTCTCACAAAGCTACTGGAGGTGATGGAATTCCATTTGAGCTATTTCAAATCCCAAAAGATGGTGTTGATAAAGTGCTGCACTCAATATGCCAGCAAATCTGGAAAAGTCAGCAGTGGCCACAGGAATGGAAAAGGTCAGTTTTCATTCCCATCCCAAAGAAGGGCAATGCCAAAGAATGTTCAGTCTGCTGTTCTGTTGCACTCATCTCACATGTCAGCAAAGTAATGCTCAAAATTCTCCAAGCCAGGCTTCAACACTATGTGAACCATGAACTTTCAGATGTTCAAGCTGGATTTAGAAAAGGCAAAGGAACTGGAGATCAAATTGCCAACATCCGTTGGATCATAGAGAAAGCAAGAGAGTTCCAGAGAAACATCTACTTCTGCTTTATTGAGTATGCCAAAGTATTTGACTGTGTCAATCACAACAAACTGTGGAAAATTCTTAAAGAGATGGGAAAACCAGACCACCTTACCTGCCTCCTGAGAAATCTGTATGCAGGCCAAGAAGCAACAGTTAGAAATGGACATGAAACCACAGACGGGTTCCAAATTGGGAAAGGAGTACGTCAAGTCTGTATATTGTCATCCAGCTTACTTAACTTATATGCAGAGTGCATTATGTGAAATACTTGGCTGGATGAACCACAATCTGGAATCAAGATAGCCAGGAGAAATATCAGTAACCTCAGATATGCAGATGACACCAGCCTTATGGGCAAAAGTGAAGAGGAACTAAAGAGCCTCTTGATGAAAGTGAAAGAAGAGAGTGAAAAAACTGGCTTAAAGCTCAACATTCAAAAAACAAAGATTATAGCATCGAGTCCAAGCACTCCATTGCAAATAGATGGAGAAACAATGGAAACAGTGACAGACTTTATTTTCTTGGGCTCCAAAATCACTTCAGATGGTAAATGCAGCCATGTAATTAAAAGAGGCTTGCTTCTTGGAAAAAAAAACTATGACCAACCTAGACAGCATATTAAAAAGCAAAGATATTGCTGTGCTGACAAAGGTCCATCTAGTGAAAGCTATGGTTTTTCCAGTGGTCAGGTATGAGAGTCAGGATGTGAGAGTTGACTATAAAGAAAGCTGAGTGCCAGAGAACTGATGCTTTTGAACTGTGTTGTTGGAGAAGACTATTGAAACTCCCTTAGACTGTACGGAGATCAAACCAGTCAGTCTTAAAGGAAATCAGTCCTGAATATTCACTGGAAGGACTGATGCTGATGCTGAAGCTCCAATACATTGGTGACCTGATGCGAAGAATTGACTCATTTGAAAAGACCCTGACGCTGGGAAATATTGAAGGCAAGGAGGAGAAGGGGATGACAGAGGATGAGATGGTTGGATGGCATCACCGACTTGATGGACATGAGTTTGAGTAAGGTCCAGAAGTTGGTGATGGACAGGGAGGCCTGGCGTGCTGCAGTCCATGGAGTTGCAAAGAGTCAGACACAATTGAGCAATTGAACTGAACTGAACTCTCTCACAGTTCTCAAATGAACTGCTTGCCTCAAGGAAAATCTGCATTTTCCTTGAATTCAAACCTGACAATAAATTTAGAAACTGGGTAAAGTTTTAAAAATACAAAGCACAGAAGAAATCTGTTGACATTCCAGTAAGACCAACACCATATTTTTAATTCAAAGATTGAGCTTTCAGCTCAAATTTTTCTAACATTGTCACTTGTATAGAGAACTCATTTCTGATATAATAACATTTTATTTGTATTTTGTTCCTTTATTCATGGAAAATTTCTTTACATCTTGCTGCAATATTCACTTATTTTCTGTATATGTGATGCTGAAGTGAGCACACAATTCACTTTCCTACCAAGTAAATTCATTCACAAGTTCTGAAAATGACAATTATTCCTGAAACTGCTGTCAAAGCCCACCTAAGGCTCTGAGCCTTCCATGACACATCGCCTTCTTAACACGTTTGCCAATAACTTCAATCGGAATGTCTTTCTCTCTTGCTCTTCCATTATTGCATGAGATATGTCCCTTAATTCAACACCTATTCTAGTCTACTTATATCAAAGATATTTATGAAAATGTTCTCTCTCCAGGAAGGCAGGAATTATCTTTGCTTCTTTCTGTCACCAAAATAAAGCTTTACACTTCTCAGTTGGACTTAGATAAATATTTGATGAATTGAATGAATTCTGTTTTGTTTCAATAATGTATGCATACATCTAGTGAAGAATACTTGGTAGGCAAACATTGTATATGTATCATTGTATATGATGTCTCTCAAACACAAATTCACACTATATAGTGTTTCGCTTTGTTTTGTTTTTCCATAAAAGAACTAATAGTTAAGCTCCTGTGATGTATTACAAATTTTACATATGATCTTATTTAATCCCTGTCATATTTGGACCATTATTATTAACTCTGTACCTATGAGGAAATGGAAGCTCAAAAAGAACATGTAACTTTTACAAGGTCTGTGAGTACATGCATGCTAAGTTGCTTCAGTCATGTCTGACTCTTTGTGACCCTGTGGACTGTAGCTCTCCAGGCTCCTCTGTTCAAGAGATTCTCCAGGGAATACTGGAGTGGGTTGCCATGCTCTCTTCCAGGGGATCTTCTCAACCCAGGGATCAAACCCGCATCTCTATGTCTCCAGCATTGGCAGGCAGGTTCTTTACCACTAGCACCACCTGGAAAGTCCTACAAGGTCTAGTGGCTGTTAAATGTCAGGATTCTCCTCATCTAACCAATCCCCAAGTCCAAAGTATTATTTCACACTTTATAGTTGGTATTAAATACTTCAACATAGAGATTACTTTTGGAGACAAGTGATATGAGTTAGATATTTTATTACCAAAGTTACCCAAAGCTTATGGGACTCCACAGAAGACATTAATAAATTAGGGATTATCTAGAGAAATACAACCAAGTAATTGTGCATAGGCATATTTGGTCTACAGTATGTGGAATCCTCCCAAACCAGATATTGCACCCATGTCCCCTGCATTGGCACTTAACCACTAGACCATCAGGAAAGCACCTAAAAATATTTTCCCCAGGAGCCCCGTAGATCAGATACTGACCTCCTAAGCCAGGTGTCAAGTCTTACCTGGGGTGGTATGAGAAGCACTCTGTCTTCAGGGCTTCCCAGGTGGTACAGCGGTAGAGCACCCACCAATGCAAGAGCCACAGGTTGACCCTTGGGTTGGGAAGATTCCCTGATTTAGGAAATGGCAACCCACTCTAGCATTCTTGACTAGAAAATTCCATTAACAGAGGAGCCTGGCAGGCTATAATCTATGGGCTTGCAAAGAGCCAGACACAACTGAGAACATACACCTATAACCAAGAAATTATGTTATATAAGATTAACCAATTGAAGCCTTTTCTCCAAGAAAATAGTAAGTTGAAACTGCATGGTACGGATTTGGCCTTAGCTAAAGAGAGGTCCGGCCTTTGTACTGGTCCCACTAAAACGTTGGAATTCTCTAAGTGAGAGGAGTGCCTATTAATGGTGGTGGACCTTTTGAGAATCCTAGTAAACCAATCAATCAAGCATACCTATGTAATAAAACTCCAATAAAACTCTATATGATGAAGTTCAGATGAACTTCCCTTGTTAGCAAAATACAATGTGTTGTCACACATCAACACTTAGAAGAGGAACACAGTCTGAGGGCAGTGGAAGTTTCTATCTGGAGCCCTCCCAAACTCAGCCTGTGTCTCTTCTTCTGCTTGATTTTTGGTACCATGTCCCTGTAGTAACTGAAACTGTTAAGTATAATAGTATAATAGGTTTCAGTTAGTTCTGTGAGCCTCTCGAGTGAATTATCAAACCTGAAGGTAGATTTGAGAAACCTTGAATTTTCAGAGTAAGGGTGGTCTTGTGTAGATTCTTCCTTTTAACTTTGCAGTTTGTCCCTAACTCCTTGTAGTTAAGCTATAAAATCTTGGGTAGACTCGATGGTCTAGAAGACTACACATTTAACTCTGTGTAGTAGACGTGTATGTGAGTGCTAAGCTGACTCAATCATGTCTGACTCTTTGCAGACCCATGGACTGCAGCCTGCCAGGCTTCTCTGTCCATGAGATTCTCCAGGCAAGAATACTAGAGTGGGTTGCCAAGCCCTCCCTCAGTGGATCTTCCCAACCTAGGAATAGAACCCACAACTCCTGCGTTTCAGGTAGATTCTTTACCTACTAACCACCTGGGAAGCCCATAGATGTATAATAATAAACAATAAATTTAGATATTTTTGAAGATGTATTACAGCATATTAAAATTTTATGAAGAGGAGGGGTATGAAAAATGACTTTGCGTATACAAAGTATTGTCATGTAGACATATTTGATACTGTTAGAGAGAAAAAATATTGAGCTCAGTGTAGAAAAGAACTTCCTAAAAATTAGAGCTACCCAGCTGAACCTCCAATACTCTTCACCTGATGAGAAGAGCCAACTCATTGGAAAAGACTGACGCTGGGAAAGATTAAAGGCATGAGGCGAAGGGGGCAGCAGAGATGAGATGGTTGGATGACAACACTGACATATTCCAGGAGATATTGAAGGACAGGGAAGCCTGGCGTGCAGCAGTCCATGAGATTGCAAAGAGCCAGACATGACTAAGTGACTGAACAACAATATCATGAACTACCTATGAAAGCAGCAAACCCTCTGCCTTTGAATATGTAAACTCCTAGTGTAGAGTGCGATGCATCCATTGGATTATTAGGGATTCTGGCCTTAGAGGAGAGCAAGGTAATTTTTTAAGACATCTTCAAACTCTAAGATTCTGCTACTTTATGGTCTATATTTCTTCAAAATAGTAGCTAATAGAACCAAGATTACATATTCAATAGGACAAGTTCTTCAATGTGGCTCTTAAAAAAATCTGTCTGTTTTGTTTTGCTTAAAAATATCAGAACCTAGAGACTATCAAAGAGAGTAAGGTAAGTCTGAAAGAAAAAAATATCATATATTAATGCACATATATGGAATCTAGAAAAATGGTACAGATGAACCTATTTGCAAGGCAGAAATAGAGACACAGACATAGAGAATGGACTTGTGGGCATGGATCTGGGGGAAGAAGAGGGTGT
>SJYQ01004706.1:771513-784696 GCA_006410935.1 Redunca redunca | reverse complement strand
AAAATACCAGAAAAAAAGGAAGACTCAAGGAGAGAATATTTAAATTTATAATGGCTCAATCTTCCCATATAAGTTTTTGTCATTATCAGGATAAAGTTAGGGATAGTTACTTTTAAATGTTAATGGAAAGTATCTCTTCCATGAAAAAGTTTTATATAACAAATACAGAATTTTAATGATGTATCATAAGAATTGATATTTCATTATAAATCAGTCAAACTCCAGAACAAATTTTTCAAATGAATCATAAGTGGACATAAACAAAATGTAAAATTATCACACAAGAACATAAACTACACACTAAACAACAATTTAACTTAATGCAAAATTTATTTACTTGCATTTCATGAAACTTTTTTTCACATTATGATACACCAATAAATGTCACATCAATAGCTCATGAAAAATACCTTCTGAGGCTTCTTGAGTAACTGTCATTTCTTTATACTTAAATGAATTTTAGGTTCTTGAGTAAAATTCTGATTATGGGTTTTATTGAAATATTAAGAGAAACTAACCTGTTCTTTGGCATAAGGAATATTATATTTCACACATTTCGTTAGTATTCTAAACAGCAAAAAGCCATGTCAGAACAAGCAACACAAAAGCACTTCACTTAAGGGAGTTAATTTCATGGACCTGATAATGTTAGGAAATATGAAATAAAATAATAAGAATCCTACATATAAAATGTGTATTAATCCTTGGTCTAACACTGCATAGACTTATTGCTGTCACTCTGTAGACACTACGTTTGTGGTTGCCTAGGGTACCCTTGACAGTTTTCACAGTAATGTCATCATTTAGCTCAAAAGGCTCAAACTACTCTAGGTTCCTAACTGTGACAAGTAAGATACAATATTAAATAACAATTTTAAAAGTACATATTAGATTATCTTAATCAGAACTGAAAATTATTTTTAAAATTGGTAATAATGATATAAAAAAAGCAATATGTCTCTTACTTTAGCAGTAAAAGCAATAGGAGGAATGGGCATTTAAGCAGTGGGTCACAGACCCAACACTTCATTTTGTAGATATATGTAACTTCTTCAAAAAACCTCTCCAGTTATTGATATGAATTAAAACAGATTCAGAAAACTTTGGACCTTGAAGAAAGTTCATTAATGTAATACAGTTCACAGAGCCTAAGATTTTATCTCAGTTTCAAAATAGAATATGGGTATAATTTTAGTGAGGGTTTATTGAATAATTGTAATATTTTATATATGATACCATAGCTTTGAACTCAAAGCATCCATAAAAGTGGAAAACTAGCTATAATATATTTATTCCTAATAAATATATAAAGGAAAGATATATCCTCTTCAAAGCTGGCAAAGGATATTAGATTAAGGTGTTGCCAATAATGAACTAAATATAAATTAATTCCCTCTAATTTTACCGTTGTTTTTGTAAAAGGAATTAAAAAGATGACCACAGAGGAGGCTATTTAAAAAGTCATACACTTCTGAAAGTCCATAACCAATCATATGCTTTTTGTTTTTCTTCTGAATATACACATACTTCTGTTTTTAAATGCCAACTGATATTTCATATAAAGTCTTCACATTTTATCTCACCCCTGCATTCCAGGATAGTGACAGAGTTGTAAACATATTACTGGGAGCAGGTTGGAATGGTTCATACGCTCCGCCACAAGACTATTCTGATGCTTTGAATTGTCCCCATAATTTAGTCCGTAATGGTCTTCTGTAAAGTTCTTATAAAGTTAAAGGTTACCACAAAAGTCTAGTTCTAATTCACTATTCCTCATTCTTTTCTGAGAATGTTCTAGATTGTTTTAGATTGGATGCCAACATATGTACCCTCTGTTTTTTTTCAAGGCTATTTCAATTGGAATTTCTTAATAACAATCCAATTTTAGACATACAAATGAAATAATCCATAGTTTGATATTCACTAGAGTGAAAGTGGAAGTATTAGTTGTATCTGACTCTTTGGACCCTGTGGACTGTAGCTTGCCAGGCTCCTCTGTCCATGAGATTTTCCAGGCAGGAATACTGGAGTGGGTGGTGGCCATTCACATTTCCAAGGGATCTTTCCAACTGAGGGATCAAACCCAGGTCTCCTACATTGCAGGCAAATTCTTTACATCTGAGCCACTATGGTGATGGTGCTCAAACTTGCTCAGTTGATGGAATCTCTGGAGATCAAGGTGATCTTTTTGAAATATCATGAAATAATGATATATTAAATAGAACATATGCATTTGAAATATTTGACTCCTGGGTGATACAATCATAATTAAATACTTAGAAAAATCACAAACCTCCTCTCATTTAGTCACAATAAAGACAGGATGTTTATGTGCTTCCTGTTGGGATATATACAATACCATGTATTAATCTTGCTAAAACCAAAAAAGGAAAAGGATCTGAATGTAGTATTTTAGTGAAGCACTCAGTTGACAGGAAACACCAGTAGATAAGACAATGACCGATGACACTGTGAGGATGAAATCAGCAAAATCTAGAATCAGAAAGACACTAAAGGGTAACTGTTTCATCAACAAGTTGCAAAGAACTAAATGGAGAAGAAACTAACTATGTACTGAAGGGACTATGGACATATGTCCACCAAATGCCATGTGTGGCCTGTGTTTGCATCTTCATTCAAAAAAATTGACATTTTAAAAATAAAGAGACAATCAGGAAAATTTGTACACTTATGGGACATTTGATGATATTAGGGAACTATTATAAATATTTGTAGGGTACTAGTGGTATTGTGCTTTAAAAAACAGTACACTACTTTTAGAGACACATACTGACATATTTATAGATGCATGCATAATATATGATGCATAAGCTTGTTTAAAAATAATCCAGCCAGTTAGAAATGGCTGAACAGTGGGTACAGATGAAACCAGATTGGTCATACATTGATGAAAGTTGACTAGCTGGGTATATATCCAAAGACAATGAAATCATTGTTTCAAAGAGATATTTGCAGCCTCACGCTCATTGCAGCATTATTTATAAATATCCAAGGCATGAAACAACCCAAGTATCCATTGATGGATGAGTGAATGGATAAAGGAGATGTGGTGTGCATGTATACCCATATGTATAATAAAAGTATGCATAATATAGTGAAATATTATTCAGTCATAAAAATAAGGAATTCTTGTCATTTATGACAACACAGGTGAAACTTGAGGGCATTATGGCAAGTGAAATAAGTCAGATAGAGAAAGACAAATGCTACATGATCTCACTTATATGTAGAATCTAAGTTTAAAAAAAAATGAACTGAAAGAAACAATTTGTAGGTTGGTGGGTGACTGCCAGGAGCTGAGGAGTGGGGGAAAATGAATGATGATGAGCAAAGGGTACAAGTTGCCAGTTTTAAGATGAATAAGTTCTGGAGATCTAACACACAGCCTGATGACTATAGTTGATAATACTATATCAAACACCTCCAATTTGCTGAGAGTAGATCTTAAGTGTTCTCGCCACACAAAAAATAACTATGCAACTATGTGAGATGATGGATATATTACCTATCCTTATCATAGTAATCATTTCACAATATAATACACGATGTTATATATATCTCATGTGGCTTGGAAAAATAAGATGTCGATTTTCCCCCTCCTCTCTAATAAATCATTGAATAGCTGATTCTCTATGGGTGATGAGCATTTAGAGGTTCATTAAGCTATTCTCTCTAATTTGTGTATCTTCAGGATTTTTCACAATAGAGTTTTAAGTTGATTACCTAAAATAATTTTTATTAATATTGGAATGAGCAGAAAACCAAAAGAAAATGTAGCAAAAAAAGCATAAGGAAGAGTTTATGGAAACAGAAAATATAACTCATTCAGTAATATTTGGGGATTGAGGGGGATTCTGACCAGAATTTGGTTTGTGATATTCCATTGTTAAAATGAGTCCTCTAGAACAAAGGACTGTCAAGAAGAAGATAGCCAATATATTTGAATTATGTGCTAATAGAAGCATAGACAAAAAGATTAAGATTCTCTAGAAGGTTAAATGTAATACTCTCCTTCTTACCTTACTTCACAGACCAAACATTAAGTCATATCTTTTACACAACTACAGAAAACTTTATAGTTTGAAAAGAATGAGAAAAGAATGTGTGTCTCTGTGTGTGTGTGTGTGTGTGTGTATGTGTGTGTGTTAGTCACTCAGTTGTGTCCAACTCTTTGTGAAGCCACGGACTGTAGCCCACCAGGGTCTGTCCATGGAATTCTCCAGGCAAGAATACTGTAGTGAGTAGCCATTTCCCTCCTCCAGGGGATCTTCCTGACCCAGGGATTGAACCAGAGTCTCCTGCATTGTTTGAGTTACCAGGGAAGCCCGAGAAAAGAATACTGGAAGATAAATAATGGACAAAAAGAACTTTTATGCTATTTAAAACAGTATATATTAGCCTTTTCTCCTAAATACTGAGTGATTAAACCTAAGCTGTGTATTAATCTCTTCCAGGGTCTATATTTTTCACCAATTTGTTTTATATTGATGTCCATTTTAGTATCTGGTCAACCTTGCCTATTATTCTACTAGTATTGACTAACTGGTACTGAGCAGTGTTTTTAGTAGCCAAACAGTATAAGGCATCTATGTTACTAATTCAATCTGAGCATTTGCATTGAAGCTGGAATGAAACCTTCACCTTTTGTTGGCCAGGCCCTGGTCTTGAACTCATTGGAGTGTATTTGTTAGAATCACAGACAGATTGAACCCACTATTCAATCAATAATTGAACTATGCTTCTACGATGCTTTCTGTTTAACACGGAAGAAAAATAACACAGCTTGACCCCTGTGAAGTGTTATGAAGAGCTGCAGTCGAGTGGAGATATCTTTTATTCTGGTTGGAGTATATTGGCACTATCTTAACCTTGAGCTGGGCAAAATCATGAATAGCTACATAAAGTTCCTTTATCTTTGTTGCTTCCATGTTAAGAGGCCTTATTAACACAAAGGCATTAAAGTTGGATTGAGTCTGTAGCTAAACATTTAATTTTAATGTGTATAATAACTTAAACTAAGAGGATAATAGCTACCATTGACTGAGTGGGTATTTTAACCAAACACCAATCTAAGAGATTTACCTACAGCATTAGATTTATATATTTTTTCATTATTTATTGGCATTCCAGGAGATCATCTGGCCAGTTGCTCTCAGGTGCACCACTGACCTACATAGGCACTGGCAGTGAGCAAGGTGACTACAGCTTTTAAATATAACTAGAGTTGAAATGAGTTCGGTACATGAATGATGCTCTGAGTTTAATGCATGCAAGGATGAGTTAGAAATCAGCTTCCTGTCCTTGTTTTATCTCAGTCTAAAGAAGGGAACTGTAGAAGTATAAACTATGTCCCTAAGTGTTATATAATTTCATCACATAGGACGAGGTTTCATTCATTGTTTTGGGAACACTTGTTATTTGGTCTTACATAGGTTGGGATACCCAGACATTCTACATGGATTTCTTTATTCAATCATTTATTCACTTATTCAATCAACAAATATTTATTAAAGTTGACTAGGTTCCAGCCTGGGCTTCCTGGATGGCTCAGTGAGTAAAGAATCTACCTGTGATACAAGAGATATAGGAAACGCAGGTTCAATCCCTGGTTTGGGAAGGTCCCCTGGAGGATGGCATGGCAACCCACTCCAGTATTCTTGCCAGGAGAATCCCATGGACAAAGAAGTTTATTGGGCTGCAGTCCATAGGGTTGCAAAGAGTCAGACATGATTGAAGTGATTGAGCACACAGGCATGCAGGGTCCAGCCTACTGGGTTCAAGGCATTAGGGGTATACTCATGAATAATCAAAGCTCTTGCCCATAAGGAGTTTATATTTTAGTGGGAAAGTCATATGCTTGTTTGGTTGTTGTCTGAGTTTCTATCAAGAAGTAACAAACACTACAAAGATACCTTGAAGCAGAAGAAGTAATGGAAAATACAGGAGGTGCTTTGTAGGATGTTTAGGAAAAGCACCCTTAAGGAGATGACATTTTTGCAGAGAGACAAGAATAAAGTAAAGGAATGAGTCAAGTGCCCTCAGAGAGGGCTCCCCAGTGTGTGTATGCTCAATGGAATGAAGAAAGGCAAGGTGGAGAGTGAAAAGAGGGGATGATGGCATCAGCAAGGTAGGTAAGGGCAAGGTCATATAGAGGATAATAAGCACAGTAAGGGCTATGTATGCTGTTCTGATTATATGGAAAATCACCGGGAAGTTGTGAGGAGGAGGATGACTTTAATGTACGTGCATTTTAAATGCATGCGCTATCATGCAGGCATAGTAGAGACTACAATAGGGAATAAGAAGGAAACAGATCAGTTATAAGGCTATTGCAACCATGCAGGCAAGAGATGACATGTATGTATAGGATTTAAGTTTTACAGGAAACCATGAGAAGATGGTTAGAAGGACTCTGGATGAAAAATGCTTGTAGAATTCCCAAGTGCTCTTTATAAATGAGTGCTAATTCATTGAACTGGCCAAAAAGTTAGTTTGGGATATACCATAGCATCTTATGGAAAACTGGGATGAACTTTCTGGCCAACCCAATAATAATCTAGAGTCAAAGCTATGGTTTTCCCAGTAGTCATGTACGGATGTGAGAGTTGGACCATAAAGAAGCCTGAGTGCTGAAGAATTGATGCTGTTGAACTGTGGTGTTGGAGAAGACTCTTGAGAGTCTCTTGGACTGCAAAGAGATCAAATAAGTCAATCCTAAAGGAAATCAACCTCGAATGTTCATTGGAAGGACTGATGCTAAAGCTGAAGCTCCAAAAATTTGGCCACATGATGTGATGAGCCAATTTACTGGAAAAGACCCTCATGTTGAGAAAGACAGAAGGCAGTAGGAGAAGTGGGCAACAGATGAGATGGTTGGATGGCATCACTGAATCAATGAACATGAGTTTTAGAAAATTCCAGGAGACAGTGAAGGATAGAAGAGGCTGGTTTGCTTCAGTCCACAGGGTAACAAAGAGTCAGACATGACCTGGAGACTAAACAACAACAACAAATAATTTTTACTACATAGAATATGGAGTGAAGAATTCGTATATTCATTCAATACTTATTGATCATTAGTAAGAAAACAAGGACTACGTACTTGAGCTTAAAAGTTAAAAGATCAGTTCAGTGGAAAATAACTGCCAACAGCTGAATTTTTTACATATAACTCTCTAGCTTCCCTCCTTTCCCCCTCCCAACCACAACCACCTCCACTAAGTTCTCTGCATTTGTAGCACCCGGTCTGACCCATGACACACAAGGCTGTCGCCATTCAAGATGCTCTTTTCATCCATAGTTTGAGAATGGAAGGAATGGATTAAATGACATAGCCTGTGTGGTACATTTGCACATGATCACACACACATATACATTCACAGGAACACACACACCTCCTAGTTTTGACATCCAACTTTTGAGTATCCCAAGTCCAACCTAGACAGCATATTAAAAAGCAGAGACATTACTTTGTCAACAAAGGTCCATCTAGTCAAAGCTATGATTTTTCCAGTCGTCATGTACGGATGTGAGAGTTGGACTATAAAGAAAGCTGAGTGCTGGAGAATTGATGCTTTTGAACTGTGGTATTGGAGAAGACTCTTGAGCGTCCCCTGGATTGCAAGGAGATCAAACCAGTCAATCCTGAAGGAAATCAGTCCTGAATATTCATTGGAAGGACTGATGCTGAAGCTGAAACTCCAATACTTTGGCCACCTGATGTGAAGAACTGATTCATTAGAAAAGACCCTGATACTGCAAAAGATTAAAGGCAGGAAGAGAAGGGGATGACAGAGGATGAGATGGTTGGATAGCATCATTGACTCAACGGACATGAGTTTGAGTAAACTCCGGGAGTTGGCAACAGACAGGGAGGCCTCCCCTGCTGCAGTCCATGGGGTCACAAAGAGTCAAACGTGACTGAGTGACTGAACTGAACTGAAGTCTTTCCTATCTTTGTTGACACAGTTATGCAACTTTCAGCCAGTTAAGCTATAAAATTTCTTTAATTCATATTTTAATCGCTATGGTCTCAACTCTCCCTTGTTCCTTTCTTTCTTTTTCACAGAAAGGTTTTAGGTGAAATACAGTAAATTTTTTCAAATACATTTCCTTGAAAGCCTTTCTTATTGCTTGACATAGAAAGACACACTCTCTCACATTAACCATACAGGTTTCTGTGTTGCTGTGGGTATTATAAATTCAGTATCTGTTCTAAGAGTTATGCTTGCTTCTTTGTCCTAAACAAAGGGCAGATCTTTGCTGATTTTTCAGCCCAGCAAGATTCAAGCCCTGAGTGAACATTTGGGCACTTCAGCAGAGATGGCATGGTTCCCTGTAGCAGGGACCTGCCTGTGACTCCAAGGAACCTTTCAATGTCAGCAAGAATCTAAGGTTTATAAAAAAGGAGAGGGAGGGACATGAATCAACTGGCAGACAGTTCTGAAAGCTGAAAATAAGTATACCCAGCTAATATCCCTGAAAATGGTGCTTTTGAAATCTATGTACTATCGAATCCAAACTGCAATTTGACATGAGTTTAAAAATTATTAAAGAACAGTGGAATGATAATGAGACAGTTTCATCTATGTTATATGTACACATATACTATGTATTATGTTACATGGAAAAGACATAAGTACATGTACCATATTTTTGATATATTTTTATTTTTGAAAATGCTCTATGTGTACAATCTAGTTATTTTCCTTAGTTTTAAGAAATGTAGGGGGGCTGCAATGGACTTCCTCCACTTCACAAGCAAGGCTTAGTTAGGAGAGCGTCTTGGAAGCTTGGGAAGGGTTAAAGTTTTGTCTGTGACACTGAAATTGAGGCCAGCTGTAGGTCATATTCACGTCCCAGTCACAGGAAAATGAACCTGTGAGACAGAACCTAATTATCTGCTAAACCAAAAGCCAGTCTCAGTTCAATAACTTACGACAGAGCTAGCAGCCAGATATAGTGTTACCATGGCAACGCTGGAAAAAGCTCCACTGTGGTTGAGAATGAGGAGGAAGGGAAGGAGACTGTAACCCTAAATGTGCTGTAGCTGTTTGATCTCAGACATGTGGGTCTGTCTAGAAAGCCAGGTTCTTCTATACATGCCTATCACTGTCTATTTACTTGAATATCTGCCATAATTACTGAAAAAAAAAACATGTAATTATAAGGTCTTCTGGGCTTAAAATAATCCACTAGTAAATGTAAATGGTTAACTGGGAATTAATTTTAAAGAAAATAATAAGCTTCCTTTTTCTACCCTTCATGCCATCCCTAAATACAGATAAAGCAGAACACAAAGGGTGGGGATTTTGAATAACCTATTATTGTAATGAATGAATTCTGTGTCCATGAAACTCATTGTTGGCCTCTTTTCCTCATATTGCCACATGCCAAGATATTTTTGAGAGAAAACTTTTTGGAATTAAGCAATAACATTTACTTTTCTAAGGGGTAGAAACAGAACTGGAGAGTAGAAGAGAAACAGTTTTCCTCTGTGAGCTCTATCTAAACTTTCAGGTAAATAGTTTCCTGGAATACTGAGTAAGGCAAATCATATATTAGAGGGAGATAAGTCCAGCTAGGTTGGTCATTTTTCTTCTTGCCAGTTCAACTTTGTAGTTCTTTCTGGAACAGCACTGAATTTCTGAATTTAGGAGATGATAAGGCTTATGCACACATAAAAACTTCACTACATAGTTATTCTGAATGCTGTGAAAACAGCATCTCATGAAACATATTTGCAGAAGTAATAACAGCATGCCATACAGTCACATGCACTTAGAGGGGGAATTCAGAAGTACATACATTCCTTTCTCTCTCTCTTTTTCAATCCTTCCCAATGGAGACAAATCATGCTAGAGCTTGTCAGTTACAATTATTGGATTTCAACATATTTGACAATTTTGATATTCCATTAATGATGTAATAAGACACATCTTGTACATAGTATTATCACTTGGGCTTGCTATACAGTTGTGATAATATTATTTGAATCACATAGATATGTATGCATAAATATACAGATAGTGCAGTGTTTATGTATAACTCATAAACACACTGGGTTTGTAATACAGAGAGGAAAGGAGATGGAGATGAACATTATCCTTTTCATATGCATGAATAACTTTTCAGTAATGCAAATGAGAAAACACAAAATGGAACATAGGCTTCTTCTAGTAGAAATATGACTAAGAACATAGCCTGAAACTCGCCATTATATTAGAGTTACTTATGATGTCTGTGAATTTCTTTTTAAAGTGTCACATCTTTTAAAAATATTTTGCCCTACCCTATTATATTTTCAGTATTTAATTGAGTAAATAAACAAATCTACTACAACTTTAGATTCCTTTAAATTGCCACAACACATGAAAGGGAGCCTGAGGGTTTTAAGAAGATAAAAGATGGAGGTGGGGGTGAGGTGTATGTTCACAGACATCAAAGGGAAAAATGAATTTTATGATTAATTTCCAGGTAGAAGTGACCTCACCTTTGCCCCTGACCCTATGTTAATTCCTTTTCAAGTAAATAGAAGCCAGAGTATATAACCCTTTCTAAGACAGATGTTTCTGAGACCTGATTATTAAAGAGATTTATTGGTTGCAAAGATGCCAACAATACAGTTCAATAAACTGTTTGGATCCTGTTACTTATAATATGAGTAAGTTCTTCTCTTAATCTTTCTACTTACATGAATTAATTAGTTGGAAAAGAAAATGAAGCAATTTTATCAAAGCAGCATCTGAAAGAGCTATTGATTCAAATGCTTTTACATTTTAACCTTATCACAGAAGATTAGCTTGCAGATATAAGCTTAATAATGATGCAAAACACAAGATTTCACTGGATTCTCTGTTCCACCTGAATTCCCAGGGAAGATATTAGAAGCACTAAAAAGAAACAATACTGTTTTTCTCATGATGTTCTTTTAGTCAATGACTTTGAAGATATGTACCATGATTTGGAGGCTTCCTTGTTGGCTCAGATAGCAAAGAATCTGCCTGCAATAAAGGAGACCTGGGCTCAATCCTTGGGTTGGGAAGATTCCCTGGAGATGGGAATGGCAACCCTCTCCAATTCTCCCCTGGAGAATTCCATTGACAGAGGAGCCTGGCAGGCTACAGTCCACGGGGTCACAAAGAGTCGGACACGACTGAGCGACTACATTCTCAACTATTTCATTGTATATTTTCTTTAGGATCATCAATATCTCTTATATTAAGGTGAGGAGGTGTGCTTGTGCATACTTTTTTTCTAATTGTAATCCTAATGTCCACCCACAAATAAAATTTTTGTGAAGAACATGCTCCATTTGGTACAAAGACATGGGTATGTTCAATTAACATTAAACAAATACAATAAAATAAACTGTAACTGAAACTAAGTTCACACTTTAAGTTTACAGATTAGAATAACCTGCCTGTCATATTGAAGGTACTCAATGTATTTTTTTGATTGACTGATTAAATAAATGGACCTATCTGACAAGGACCAAGACAAAATAAGAAAAAAGCAAAGTCTTGAAAGAAACTTGAAAAGAGACTATATTATGTCAAATCTTGGATGAACTACACGGAAAAGGTTACAATTTCCAAAGGTTCTTAATTCACTCGTTAGAAAGGCAAAGTAAATGAAAATTTAGAAATATAGTTATCACTATTGAATTTGAGCTTCCCAGGTGGTGCTAGTGGTAAAGAACTCACCAGCCGATGCAGGAGACTTAAGAGATGTGGGTTCAATCCTTGGATTGGAAAGATCCCTTGGAGGAGGGCATGGCAATTTACTCCAGTATTCTTGCCTGGAGAATCAGATGGATAGAGGAGCCTGGCGGGCTACAATCTAGAGGTGCAAAGAGTTGGACATGACTGAAGTGATTTAACATGCTATTGAATAATCTATTTTTAAATGGACTGGGGCTTCCCTGATAGCTCAGCTGGTAAGGAATCTGCTTGCAATACAGGCGACCCCAGTTCTATTCCTGGGTTGGAAAGATCCTCTGGAGAAGGAATAAGCTACCCACTCCAGTATTCTTGGGCTTCCCTTGTGACTCAGCTGGCAAAGAATCTGCCTGCAATGAAGGAGACCTGATTTCAATCCCTGGGTTGGGAAGATTCCCTGGAAAAGGGAAAGGCTATCCACTCCAGTATTTTGGCCTGGAGAATTCCTGGGGTTGCAAACAGTCATACACTACTGAGCAACTTTCACTTGCTACTTACTACTTCCTAGAATATTCTAGAATATATGAGAATTTAGTATATAATAAAGGTGGCATTTCACATCTCTGATTTCTACTTTCTCCCCACTACGGCTGCCCACTTTTCTCTGGTTCTCATTAACCTCTGCTAATGTGTCTTTCGGTGTGTTGGTCTTTCACCTTTGGAAATTCTTCCCTCAGCAGTGAAGCTATCTAAAATGCTGCTATCAACAAGCCCAGTTTGCTGACTAACCCTCTTTTCTTGGTTCTAGCTGTTGTTGTGGATCTTTTGAAACTCCATAGTATCCTCCATTTTCCAGCTATTTCCTTGATGCTTGTTGAAGGCAAGGACATTTTTCCAGATCTCTCCTGTGCCCTGCTGAAGGGCTTTCTTGGAAGAAGGTGATGGGTTGAGGGTGAGAGGCCGGGGTGCTAGTTCAGACTCCCTCTAGTTGTCCCCTGCTGCCACTTCTATAAGCATCTAAAAAGCTGTCCCACCTAGCCCACCCAGGAGGGCTTCAGGGGGCAGGGCTCATAATCCCTCTGGCTCTTATGTCTTTATGCTCATCCAACAGGAGTCTGTTACCTGTTTCCCTCCCCTAGAAGTTACAGCAGTCAGAAGAGAATACGCGATGTTCCTTATCTACATCCAATTTTCTCCCCTCTCTCTTTCTCTCCTTCTCTAGGCTCTTCATACTCCCAGTCTAGAAAGTTTCATGCTGTCCTATGAGATGAGCAACTACTTCTAGCTCATATCCTAAACTCGTCTCTAGTTTAGGGTTAACTTTTATAAATTCTATGATCCAAACCTCTAGTATACCAGAGAGATGGTATGGGGTGGGAGATGGGAGGGGACTCGTGTTTGGGAACGCATGTACACTCGTGGTGAATTAATGTCAATGTTTGGCAAAACCAATACAGTAATGTAAAGTAAACTGAAGTTAGAATAAAAATTAAAAAAAAAAA
>SJYQ01004706.1:695926-771495 GCA_006410935.1 Redunca redunca | reverse complement strand
AAAAAAAAAAAAAAAAAGAATGAAAAAGAAAACCGTTTCCCTCTCAAGAGCCCAGCTCTTCCAAATCAGAACAGTGTGTCTTTCCACTAAAGGAATAAATGGCATTGATCAAATGTGTAGAGGAAAATAAAAGCAGCAAGCATAAACTGGGGAAATGATAACCTTGGTTAAAACTTTTCAGATATCATTCTACATACAGTTAATTCCTTGGCTCTTCTAAACACTCCTGTTCCATCATTCTCTCTCCACTTCCACTGACACCACCTTCATTCAGGCCATTGTCATCTATCCAAATTAATATATCAATGGAATACTTATATATAATTATATAACTATGTATTTATCATCAGAATACTATTTATAATTAGGAAAAAAAAGAATGGAAAAAAACTCAGCTTATACCTATGAATGCAGTAGGTAAATTAATCATATTACACCCAAACAATAACATAATGAGCATATGCTAAAATGATATGTGGGAAATGTTCCTTTGGTATTAACAATTAAACAGCAAGTTACAAATATTTATGAAGATATTCAGTGTATGTGTGAATGAGAAAGACAAAGAAGGAGAGAGATGTATGATTATATACCATATGACAACTGGAATTATTTTCTGAGTGATTATACATATATATATATATACATATATATACAAACACACACACATATATATACATATATGCATACATATATATTTGATTTTCTGTCTGGAATTTCTAATTTTATGAAATGAACCCTTTTTATTATGCAAGGAATGTTTAACATATTTTGTAAATAAGCTACTTGCCTGTGTTGTTATTCAGTAGCTAAGTCGTGTCTGACTCTTTGCAACCCCATGAACGGCAGTATGCCAGGCTTCCCTGTCCTTCACTATCTCTTGGAGTTTGCTCAGACTTATGTCCATTGAGTCAGTGACTGTATCCAACTATCTCATTCTCTGTTGCCCCTTCTCCTCCTGCCCTCAATCTTTCCCAGCATCAAGATTTTTCCAGTGATTCAGTTCTTTGCATACATGGCCAAAGTATTGGAGCTTCAGCATCAGTCTTTCCAATGCATATTCAGGGTTGGTTTCCTTTAGGACTGACTGGTTTGATCTCCTTGCTATCCAAGGGATTCAAGCGTCTTCTCCAACACCAACATTCAAAAGCATTAATTCTTTGGCTTCAGCCTTCTTTATGGTCCAACACTCTCATCCACACATGACTACTGGAAAAAAATATAGCTTTGATTACATGGACTTTTGTCAGCAAAGTGATATCTCTGCTTTTTAATATTCTGTCTAGATTTAATACACTGCCTTCTCAGACAACCACGTTGCCAGTTGCCTTTAGAGTAATGTAAAAATATCTTAAAGATTAATTGATTCTAGCTGGTTTAATAACATTGGATTAGTAGGTTACTCCAATTCTAGTTACTCTATTTTTAAAAAATTAATACTATCTTTCCAGTTGCATAAAGAAGAATTCCAGCATTTTCAGGATATGATTCACTTGAGGAAGACAAGAGTTTTAAATGAGATATATTCTCATAAACAAACAATGTTATAAAGAAATTTCTTCCTCTTTCCAATCAGTATACTTACTTAGGTTCAGATAAAATATCTCAATATTATGGCTCTGTTTCATGAGTTATTGCATGCTTCAAAATTACATATTCCATTATGACAAAGATTGCCATTTTTCTGAAATTATCTATTCACTTATTCCTCTGGTTTTTAGCTGGACGAATGCCTACCCAGAATAAAGTCTATGTTTCCATGAAAAGCCTTCATCAAAAGCCTTGTGGACCTTCTGACTAAATTCTAAGGGCATGGCAGAGTTTTCATTTAAAAGTAAGTGTACATTCTTGGACTTCCCAGATGGCACTAGTGGTAATGTATCCACCTGTCAATTCAGGAGACACAAGAAACCTGGGTTTATCCCTGGGTTGGGAAGATTCCCTGGAGTAGGAAATGGCACCGCATTCCAGAAATCTTGTCGGAAATTTCTGTGGGCAAATGAGCCTATTGGGCTACAGTCTATGAGGTCACGAAGAGACATGATTGAGTAACTGACTCTGCCTGCATATAGTGTCCTTATTTTCCTCCTTATTCCTACTGACCTAAAAACAACATGGGATAGCATCAGTGATGATTTGGAGATTGACTGAGAATCTGAAAGAAATGAACATCAGTCAAAGAGAGAAACAGAAGATAAGCCAAGATTCCCGACTTCAACATGTTCAACCAGCTTTGTGTAAAAATTATTTTCAAAGCTGAGGAATCACCTCCAAAATTTTAATTAGTTCTTTGATATCTTACCTTTGGGAGTCACATTGACACCATGAATCTGACATGCATATATCAGATTTCTATGAACTACAATAGAAACTCGGGGAATCTGGTTCACAGAGGATTATCATTCTCATTCTTCAAGTGTCAAAAGGAGGAGGGATTTATTGTCATTTTCCATTTGTTTTTTCCTTGCCATAGTTTTTATTCCCATGCAATCTACTAGGTTATGAAATTATCTTAATTATATGGTCATGATTTCTCATATATACCATCTCATTTTCACACTAAGTATTCCTACCAGTTCTTAATTTTTGTGTAATTTTAGTCTCAATTCAGAATCTTAGAAACACTGCAGGCTCATTTTCCCCAAAATAATGAATATCCACTCAAAATATTTCATATAATCTCATGGGAACATGGCAGACCTCAGATCAGGAAGCCCAAGTTTAGATCTCTATTTTCGTTTCTTCCTATGTCTAATTATCCTTGTTCTTCACACCAGCCCCTACCTTATCTAGGAGCTTTTACGAAATGCATCTGTGTGGGCTTGACTTCTATCCAACTGAGTCAGAATGTACAAGGTTAGAATAACGGTGTATCTTCATAAGTCTTTCTGAGTAGTTCTGATATGTCCCCTAAGTTGAGGTCTTAAGTTACACTGATTTTGGATTAATCTTGACTCTTTCCCCAGATCTTTAAAGGATGCCCAGTGTCTGCCATACTGTAAAACTACACAATTACTAGAAAAGACTCTGTGAGCACTGAAGGGCCTCTGTAAGCTGGTCTCAGGTTATCCTTCAATAGGCATTGCATAAAAATGCACCTAATGTTCCAACAAAATGAAATGCCAAACATAGCCTGTCTTTCCTGCATCTACACATTTGCTCATGCTGCATATTTTTACTGAAACTAAGCCATCACTTCCTCTAGAATTTCTGTCACAGACTAGCTAAATACAGCCTCCTCTTGAGAATTGTCTTTGATTCTCCAGAGCCAAAGTAAATACTTCCTCTCCAAACACAAAACATTGTGTCTTTATATTCCTCGGGATCTGTCATATTCTGATTTGATAACTTTGTTTTAATTTTCAGTTTTTCTTATTTTTTCTTAAGAATGTATCTTGTGAAGAAGGAATTCTAACTTCATTTTGTATTTTAGCATAGGGTCTTGTTTTATACAGATTATGAATAAATGGATGGATGAAAATTAGGATGGATAAAAAGATTTGAGAGTTGAGTGTCTCCTGGTTGTAACTGCCTATAACCGCACTTGTTCCTTGTTGTTGTTTAGTTCCTGAGGCATGTCCAGTTATTTTGTGACCCTGTGAAATGTAGCCTTTAGCCTGCCAGTCCATGGGATTTCCCAGGCAAGAATACTGGAGCGGGTTGCCATATGCTAATCCAGGGGATCTTCTTGACCCAGGGATCAAACCTGCATCTCCTTCATTGGCAGGAGGATTATTTACCACTGAGCCACCAAGGAAACTCACACTTGTTCATGGGATCCTTCAAAATAATGAACATAGAAATCAAAGAATATTCTTGTTTGGAAGTAAGATTTGGGACAAAATTGAAGACTAATAATGAAGAGGAGAAAGAGAAATCACTGCCAGACTTTGGGGTGATTTTTTCATACTTGACAAGAGGGATGATGCCCAAATTCTCAGTTAATAGTTATCTTTTGAAGATCTAAGGTTTCACTGAGTTTAAATCAATCTTGTTGAGGGAACAAGCAAATATATTAAGGGAGTACAAGTTTCTTTTCCTCTGTGGGTTTAAAGAAATTGGTTCCTAAAGGTGAAAGACATAACAGGATTGTTAATTTTTAAAAAACATTCAATGGGAAGCTCCTACAAGAGCTATAAAGAACTTCTTTTTACACTAGTCAAATGTAGATTTTTTTCTATGCCACTTGGTCAAAAACATTGTGGCATAATTTAATGCTTGACCTATGTAATATAGTTAAATGCATGCAATTTCTCACTGACTCTATAATCCTTAAATCTACATTTTATGTGCAAGAATATAAAAGTATAAATCAAATACTTTTCAGGGTATTCTAGGCTTGAGACTTGCTTAATTGAAGTTCAAAACCACTCCATGAATGACATTATGTATTATTAGATAATCAAAGGTTAATCTGGGAATGTGGGCACACAGCTTGCATCTCAAAATCACAGAATTTTACAAACATTCTGCAAAACTAATGGCAGCTACTGCTACTGTCATATTTTTAAACTATCAGTACATCATGGTTAAAATAAACTTTAGCTTATCAGTGATTTTTTTCTTATATAAAATTTTAACAAGCAAGTTTTCCTTCTTGAGACTGAATAAGGAAGTAAGAATATGTTTTTCACAGCACAAAGATGTATAATGATGCAAATAATCCTCTGATGAGCATGAAAATTCCAAGCAAGTCTCAAGAAGACACAAGAAGAAAAGACTTAGAGTAATAATCCAAGATTTGTGAAATAAAATTGATTTCCATTCAAATCAGGTCTTTTACTTTTCTTGAAAATGTCAAGGTGTCAGCCTTGGTCATTATGAGGCTGATTTATAGTTGAGACAAAGTGATAGTACCAGCTGACTATCTGGAGCCACAGCCTAGTGTCTGGAAGGGCTGCCAATGATAGCCCTTTTCTTAACCAATCAGCAAGGCTTAACTAAAACCTTCACCTTTTCCCCTCTATCTTGATAAGGAAAAAGATAAAATACAATCTGGAAGATTTACTTTGTGGGAAATAAGCATTATGAGAGGAAGTGACCCGGGTTCGATCCCTGGGTCGGGAAGATCCCCTGGAAAAGGAAATGGCAATCCACTCCAGTATTCTTGCCTGGAGAATCCCATGGACAGAGAAGCCTAGTAGGTTACAGTCCACGGGGTCGCAAAGAGTCGGACACGACTGAGCGACTTCACCTTCACCTTCACCTTCAGGTATCACACTTCCATGGAATAAATAATAAAGATTATTTATGGCAATCTATATTTCAGACATTTAGAAACACATATTCATAATATGAGCAAAAACAGATGTTCCAAATATGACAACTTATTTTAATATACTGGAAACCACAGCATAATTTTGTAATTTGATTAATTAGGATGTGAAAATAAATTTTCAAACTTTCTAAATTATATTTATAGCCTTGCTCATCTACATCACAAAACCCCAAAATGTTTTGCATGAGAATCATTATTCATAGCAAATTAATCTTTTTCTCAGTGAGGAAGATCCCTAAATAGTAGTCAGTGGTAGTATAATATCTAAAATTGTCCAGTTCATAACATGGTAAAAAACAGTGCTGAAAAGGTTTAGGATCTAACATTCTAATAATATAAAATTATATAATGGTTATATTTATATAAAGATGCAGTTGTTTATATGTGCATTTTATGAATATATGTATTACTATGTATGCTCAGTCATGACCCATATGTTATAGCCCGCCAGGTTCCTCTGTCCTTGGGATTCTCCAGGCAAGAATACTGGACTGGGTTTCCATTTCTTATTCCAGGAGATCTTCCTGACCCAAGGACTGAACCTGTGTCTCCTACATTGGCAGGTGGATTCTTTACCACTGAGCCACCTGGGAATATGTGTATAACTATATGTATATACAAATATGATTATATCTGTATAAAATTATAGCCATTGTATTGATTTTATACAGTTAGACTGTTTTATATATATATATAATATATACATACACACCCACACATGCATACACACACACACACACACACACATATATATATGTATCTCTAAAGATAGTAGAAGAGGAAGAAACTCACTCACAAGTCACAATAAAATATTTTTAACAATAAGCATCATGAAGCTCCCTAGTATTATAATATTAGAGTAAAGGTAAAAGGATATAAAATTTTCTGTAACAGAATGACCTAACCATATGGTGGCTGAGGATAGACACTAGACTACATAATATAAACAATATCCTTTTTATACCAAACTCCCATTTGTAATAATCCTAAATAATTTTTAAAATGACAAATTCCTAAATGAGTCTAAATATTGACTTTCCCAATATATGCAGAATATTAAATGATCATGAAAAAATGCTAATAAAATATAATCAATCTCAGAACTTTTGCATTCCAGTGGGTAAGGTTCTGCCTTCCACTACAGAGGGCACGGGTTTGATCCTTGGTCAGAGAACTAAGATCCTAATTAAAATCTCAAACTTAAAAAAAAAACACTATAATTAATCTCCATGTAATTAATCTCCAAGGTTGAGATTTGCTGCTGCTAATGTTTTATAGTTACAAAGCTATACAGAACACATTTGTTTTAGAAAACTTACTATTACTTATGTCGATAGGCCTCCACTAAGTTTACCAAGACAGAAGCCTATAACGTATCATTATGTAAAGGAAGCTGGAAATGTGGAGTGGTTGTTGGGAGCCCTGTTACATTTTTGCCTGCTTTGAATTTCTTTCACCTTCTGCCACTGACATTAAACTTTCCAGATGTATCTTGTGAGGCTTCCCAGGTTGTGCTAGTGGTAAAGAACCCACCTGCTAATGCAGGAGACTTAAGAGATGGGGTCTTGATATCGGGTTGGGAAGATCCCTTGGAGGAGGGCATGGCAACCCACTCCAGTATTCTTGCCTGGAGAATCCCATGGATAGAGGAATTTGGTGGGCTACAATCCATAGGGTGGCAAAGAGTCAGACACGTCTGAAACGACTTAACATGCATACAGGTGTATCTTGTACTGCCTCCCCTACACGGCCTGTCCAACATGAGTAACAAGTGGACGGAGAAGTTGCTCCAAAACAGAGGCAACCTGAGCCTTTCAGAGAATTGAAATCGATGTAGGGATAAGGAGAAACATTTTACTTTTTCCTCCTGGAGTTACAAGCTGTAGGAATGTGGCATGAGGCACATCTAGAGTTCCCAATGGTCATATTGGCTGAGAACTAGAGAGAACGCGAGAACGAGGTCAACTGCCTGAGAATGAAGTCAGCACATTTATTGGAGATAGAGAAGGTGGGGGGAGATATTGTGGGGTAAGGGAGAGGGACCCAGGTAGAAGAAGAAGGGAGAAACAAGAGAAGGAGGAAGAGAAAGAGGAGAAAGAGAAGGAAGAGGAAGAAGGGGAGGAAGAGGAGGAGATGATGTCCATATAGTTTTCTCTTTTTTATAAACTATCTTGAGCTGAGTTTTGAAATTTTGCTACTGAAGGAGTCTGATTAGTCCAAAGATCTAAGCTAATGCTGGGGCTTCCCAGGTGGCACTAGTGGTAAAGAACCCATCTGACAATGCAAGGAGATGTAAGAGATGTGCGTTCAATTTCTGGGTCAGGAAGATCCCCTGAAGGACAGCGTGGCAACCCACTCAAGTACTTTTGCCTGAAGAATCCCATGGACAGAGAAGCCTGGAGGGCTGCAGTCAGTAGGGTTGCAAAGAGTCGGACATAACTGAAGTGACTTAGCACACAGTACAAGCTAATACTAGTCCTTCCTGACATGACTCAAGAAGTCTCCTGTGGGATGGAAAAAATATGTAACTATCTAATGATATACCAATTTTAACCTGAAAATCATTATTTTATACATCAATCATAAATTTAAAAAAGTGAAGAGAAGTTCAGTTTCATAACTAGTGGTAAAAGTTGTACTAATATTCTGGTTTTTTATTTCTGCTTCACTATTCTAGTTCAGTGGTGGCTTTTATGATGCAAAAGTCTAAAAATCCAAGTTTATTCTGCATATTTTGTTAACTCCCAGAGAATAGCCCAATTAAAATGTTTTGATCTTTTGACTAATTAATGTAATTGCTGCTTTATGAAACTCTGCCTGATCAATATCATTATACACAATTTAGTGCTTTCTTAAAAGAAATTAAATGATAGTGCTTTTTTTTTACATGTACTGACAACATATGTAAATATTACACTTTGGTTCAATTATTCTGGAAGTGTCATTTTTATAAACCAGTTATTAACATTGTCATGGTCCAACTACGCTTCTTAAGCACCAGACCTTTGCATAGTATCTAGGCAGTAAAGATCCTAGCAATATCCCACATCTTGTCCAAATATATAGACGTTATCTCATGTATACCTAGAAAATAGGACAAGCCTCATAAAATGCTAATCAATAAAATATGAAAAAGAATAAAGCCTCCAAAGTACAGAATTTATGAAAGGCTAAGGCACACAAAAAAGACACAAAAGTATCAGAAAAGTGAAAGACAGCTTTTGTAGAGCATAAGCTATTTAAGAGCAGAATTCCTCTTTTCCTTTCCTACAACTGACACTCAGAAAACCCTTGATAAAGATATTTATGATAAATGATTTGTGAGTGCCCTGGAGCTGAAATGATTTCCTAATGGTGTCTGAATCTCATACTTTGGAACTTTGTACACCAGGTAAATTTGGGTGATGAAAAAAATAGTCTGTTTAGCAAAAGCAATTTCTTGGTGCTAGGCACTGAGCTAAGGAATTTACTTGAATTATTTTGTTGATCAATT
This sequence comes from Redunca redunca, assembly GCA_006410935.1. Classification (NCBI taxonomy): domain Eukaryota; kingdom Metazoa; phylum Chordata; class Mammalia; order Artiodactyla; family Bovidae; genus Redunca; species Redunca redunca. Next base: position 762,724 of record SJYQ01004706.1, on the reverse strand, counting down.
CTGAAGCCCTCTGAAGTCCTTGATATTAAAATGTCATTAAAACATAACTAGAAATGAGTTCAGTTGTTTGGTAAATTATGAATCAAGCTGCATCTAATGTGTTGAAGACAACAACTACTTTTTATTATTAAATATTTAATATCTATATCTCCTAATCACATATCTGACATTTCACTTTAAAGTCATTCAAATTGTGTTAAATGGTCACTTTTTTATTGGCCACGATGAACCCATGTATTTATGCAGCCTTAATTCATTATTTTTTAAGTTAAATTTACATTTATTAGTGAATGGATGAATGAACAAATTAATAGTTTATTTTAAGTTTATGTTATATTTATGAATTGGAAATTCACATGGGCTTCATTCTAAAGTAAAATCTTTTCCCAATGGTGACAAATATGTGTCACTAGTTAGACCAAGTTTTCCTCCTTTTTACAACCTGTAATCCCTGAGAACAAAGAATGGCAATCTTTTTCTAATATCTATATTAATTCTACAAGAAAACACTAGGAAAAAGCCCACTAGAAATTTCATCCCTGAGTCAAGGCCATAAAGGGCCTTTAAACAAACTCTACAAGCAGCTATTGATCTCAACACTAAGACTAATAAAATATACATTCTCATAGATGTGGTACTTCTTATAGATGCGCATGTCTTATAAAGTATAAAGAGCATTTTCTAAAGTTAGTAAGAGATAAGATAGGTATTTTGTCAGCAATTTACTCTTTCAGAATTACTTTGTTACATTTATTTAAAAATATGTCACAAAAGTGAATGGAAGGAAATGAACTAGAGAGAACATACAGGTTGAGCTTCTTTTCTTCCAAAGTAGGAAGAGCATTGCCATTATTACATCATCTCTTTGTCTCATGTATATATTTGGGTGATTTTCATCAGTACCCTTGGCAGACCTCACTAGAGCACACTCTATGGAAAGAAAATGCATTTTCTTTAAAAATAAGACACAGTTACTTTGAGACTCTGTTAATCACTCTTCCTTTCTAATGGAAAAAGTCACCACAGAAACTAAAGCACAAATTTCATTATTCTAGGAAGAACCTTAAAAGTTGACATGTCTTTGAACAATTGTTTCAGAAATCCTATTTTAAGTACATTTTCATTTTCTGGCATGGCTTGAATTGAATTCTAAACTTTCTGCTGTTTGTCCTCTAAGCCCCTCTGGTGAATTTAAATAGGCTCCCTATATATTTAGTACATTCAAGAATTCTTTGTCATAGTGCTTACTCTGCTTTATTATTAGAAGGCTGTCTCGGAAGTCCAGCAGCCAGTTTGTTTTCTACCATTAATAAAGAGTCTACTCTTTTCCCCACTTCTTTGAAGAAATTGAAAAGACTCCATGTTGGGTGGAGGGGGGCCAGGAAGAGAGAGAAGCGAAGGGAACCTCTGTGGTGTAATCCCTCAACAAAAAATGTTGTCTAATGTAGGATCCTCCTCAAGGTTCATAAATGCACAGGCTGGCTTTTCAATGCGATGTTTAACAGAGTAATAACTTAGCCACATACTGGTTCTCCCCTCACCACTAAAAAGAGGAAGTTTACCATGAGAAAGACATTACACTTTTAAATTCTACAAAACCAAGTGCATCTAATGTTTCAACATCACCCAAATCTCTTAGTGAAGATGTCTGAAAACTGGAAACACCACAACAGTGTAAATTTAATTTCTCATAATTCACTTATATGTCCAGAAAAACACATAGGAGAATTTCAAGAAAGACCTACCAATTTGGATGTATAAAATATTGATGTTGACTCTTGGCTTAGGGAAAGCTAATTCAAAGGCAAGGAAAGATGACTCCACAGAATAGTTATCTGGGTTTCACAAATCGTCAGACACCTACCAGGAGAGAGGAAGAAACTTCTTAGAAAAGTGAAATGGTTAAGTCCACTTTACATCAAAGACCTAAAATGCCCCAGAAACCCAAAAGGCCAAGATGAAATCTAGGAATTATTCTCATTTGGTTGACCTAACAGATATAGTACATGATTATTTTGCACTCTAGTTTCGTTTAGGAATAATTATTAAGGTAACACACTTAAAACCATATTTCTTACATCAGATACAATGAAAAATTTATTTCACCATATGAAAATTTTTCACTTTGAAATTCTTTATAAAATATGCATGGCATTAGCTGATTATATAAAACTATTTTATCTTAAATTCACTTAATCTCAATTACCTTCAAGTTCCACCTGCTTTCAAACTGCTACAAGTAAGACATTACATACAACTTAATATTATTGGCTAGTAACGCACTCTATCTGATAAAGCTAGGAAAGAAGCAACATTCAACAAAAATCAAAGCTAACACACTGAAGAAATATTGTGGAAAATTATATGAAAAATTCTCAATTTTCATACAATATTTTTACCAAAGGTTTGAAAAATTAAGATATCTTTGAATATATAAATATGTATATTAACACATATTAATTTATATATTAAAGTGTGTATTTAGTACATATGCTAATGTCTATTAATATACACACATATAATGTTTCAGAGTGCAGTTGGTCACTTACAGATAAAAAACTAAATATGGAGATCACAGTGTTAGCACCTAAGTTTCCACATACTATGTATTTGCAGCATTGTAGTAAAAAGCCTATTTTTCAAAAGCTTACAAATGTTCAGGATTTTTGAAAACTCATCTATATTAGGAACTTTGTTTTCCTTTTCTAAATTCAGTCACTAAGGGATCAGTGGGATTTCAGTGCTAAGTTAAATGTCTAGTGAGAAATTAAACAAAAGAAACCAAGTAATCAAAATGATGCCTGCACTCACTGCCTACCGAAATGTAGGCTGCACTGCATGTGTAAATGGCAAGAATATTTGGGCATTAGCTAACCCTTTACGTACTGCTTTTCTCAAAACTCATCCAAACACAACAACTTGCAAAACCTTTTAAATATTCACCAGGTGAATTAGACTAAGTCTGGGCACATGTACTAGTATGTCCACTTGAGTTTAAGGAATTTAAAGCAGTATACATCAGTTGTAATTTCATTAGTAATTAACCTGCATTATAATTCCCCTGAGACACCTATGCCTCTTTTAGACATTATTAATGTAGCTTAATCTCTGCACCTCTACTGCAGCTTTACTGGCACACTAAAGTGTTAAGGACTTTTATACTCAGAAAGATATTGACCCCATGAACCCAGAAATGAAATATAATCATATTTAGATTTGGCAAAATTCCAGAAGTGGCTTCCTTGATGGATCCTAAAAGGCTTTAAAAAATGTCAGTTTTGAAAAATTGCTGTTTTCCTTACAGCGATTAAAAGTTAAAAGCATAAGTATCACAATATTAACAGAGCAATGTAAAAGAGACAAAAGAAAAACTAATACGTCATTGGTATTTGATAGATGTTTAAGGTGAGAGATGGTACTTAAAAAAAAAAAAACAGAGCTGGAAGTTGACAGTAAATAGCAAACAATGTGAAAAAGGCAAAGAATCAAGCAGGGGTTACTATGTTTACGTAAAACAGTGATTTGCTATTTCAAAATTAAAATGTAAAAATAAGCTGGTGTCAGAGAGGAGGTGATTCCTCATTTCCACCGCACTGAGCAAGCTCACATCGGAGGCAGACAGCCTTTAATATATGCGTCTGGCTCAGACTGGTCTCCCAACCAGGAAGCCATAGAATTGTTAATATCACTGCTTTTTTTTGTATGCAACACACATCATTTTCTCACTCTTTGTTGTAGATCTCTCCCTTTATTTTAAGCTTAGTAAGATCTGATTTTCCAAATCATTTTATACAGCACCCAAACAATATCATCCTGTGACAGCTAAGATAGAAATCAGAAAAAGTGGCATCCATCTATCCATATACAGCATAAAGTGATTCATATGAGTAAAGTTACTCACTTATATCTGTACTCACCTTTATGGAGTAAGAGAAAAGCTTTTTCAATGATGCAATCAGAACAGACAGTTGACATATTAAACATTACATACAGAGGGTTCACAGAATGCATGATGATTAGTAACATATATATATTTATATGTTTATGTGGAAAATAAACACAGTTGCACTTTAAGTCTAGCATTGGTATCTTCTGACTATGAAGCAGAAGTTAATATATAGTGTGATTCATAAATATGGTAACATAAAAAATCCTACATTTGAGATAGCTTACATTTGATAACATTAAAGCCAACAAACATCTCTCCCTTACATCATTTTGGAACTAAAGTGATGGAACACATTTTACATATTGCTTTTAAAACAGGTGTTTGTAAACATATACCTGCATGTGGTGGTGTTTTATACGAGACACTTTCTGATTCATTGGGTAAATGTTGTTGTTAAATATAAGCAAGTTTCTGTGTACTTGTAGGTACATAGAGTTCTTTGTCCTGAGTAGCTTATGCTTTTAACAATGTTTAATTACAATGAGAATAAGGTTAAAAGAAGTAAAAAATAAATACTACCCAAAACTTTACAGCTTATATTATCTCTGTTCATTTGAAGTTTTAAAACATGTTTATATACATATACATACTTAAAATTTTGAGATATTAGACTATTGAAGTAGGTGATATAAATACAAAATCTGAAAAGATACAGGGTGGATACATGCTTAAATACATCCTTAAACACATTCTATGTGCCTGTATAGATGGGGAGTATGTTTATGATATTTTAAAAACAATTTTTTAGGAAATATAACTCGTGAGTGTTTTGTATTCTGTGATATTTCAAATAATAAGTAATTCTAACAAATTCAATAAAAATGTAGACAAAGACTCCATTACAGTATTCTAAAACACATCCTGAGATTTATTTTTAAAATGAGAAGATATATACAATTTATAGTATCCTTGTAAAGCAATAGAGTTTAAAGAATGAAATAATATTGTTTCTTCTATTATGGAAAAATCTCTTGCCTCCATTTTGAATCTTAATATCTGCAACATAATTATAAAATTTAAAAATAGATTTAATGTAAGATTCTGTTTTCAAAAATGCACATTTGATATGGCAATAGCTAATAATGTTCAAGTGTGACATGTTATAGTTGGAATAGTTACCTTATATTAGATTAAAATCCTCATGAAAGTATAAGTCTGCAGTTCAGCTTCAATTTATAGAAGAACTAGAACTATCTGACTTCATAGGTGGTGTTTACTAAATTTTCTCACCTACATCTATGTATATGCCAAGTAAAAGGCAAAAATTAAAAGATATCATATTCCTGCTAATTATGATACTTCATACTCATAATAAAATAATGTCTTATTATAAGACATTTCAAGCATTTTGTCTGGTTAAAAAGACTAAAGAAAACTCTGGCAACAAATACCAAGTATAAAACAGCATTCTTCTTAAATCAGTATAAATTCTAACAGGGTCAAATAAAGAAGACGGCAAATCATTTTATTTCTAGGCCTCAAGCATGTCTAGAGCTGTATATTACATATTTTCAGCCACAGTTATGAAAACATGTAGGAATTATTTAAGTAGCTAATGCATATATCTTTATGCATAAGAAAAAATATATAAATACAAAACAGTCTCTTCATTATTAACCAAGGAGTTACTCTCTTGGGCTAGCCACCTGAAAATACACCAAAGGAAGCATTTCAAAAACACTGTATTTTAATTTTGGTTCTTACATAGATATCTTATATTGCTTTTATATGGTCATTATGATATAATACAAATGCTATTTCTGGGCAACTCTGTCATCACTTTAGAGTACAGCTTCTGAAAATAGCATTTTTGGGGGTGGGTCACGGTGATAACATTGCTGATTATAAATAAGAGCATTGTTCTTTTCTCCTAGGCAGAATCTATGTGTGTTCTTTTGTTCTGATGGTAACTGCAGACAGTCAATAAGGTCCAAAGGTGCTAGTTCCCTCCGCCTAGGTCCCAAGAGCCTGACTTGTGATGTTACTAAAATACCTCACAAGTTAGGGTCTCAGGGACTAGGAAAAGTCCGGTTTGATGCGGTAGAATTCTTCTTCCAGTAATAAGGCTAGTTTAGAAATTACAGTTGGGTTCAGTTAACTTTTCCCTCTAAATACTAATGAAAATACACACGTAGAAATATAGATATATGTATGGTATATATAAGTTAGGATGAGCTGAATATTCACAACCACCATTGATAAACTAATTTCAGACCTTAAAATAATGAAGAATGTAAGGAACAATGCAGATAATGAACAGTTAAGAGTCATTGCATTAGATCTAAGAGACCAAAAATGGGTTAAAAACCTGTTTCTAGCAAATTTGTACAGCAACACCATAGCTTCTATTACATTAAAGAAGGATTATATGCCAGTTAATGGGACCTAATTGAATTTTGCTTCCCATTATACGCCTATACACCACAACTTGTAAGGTGGGCCCAGGATACATAACACTTTAAATCTAATACATATATATATATATATATATATATGTATGCATACATATATATATGTGTATATATATATATATACACACACACTGTTGCAGTTAAGAATAAAACAAAAACTTTTTTGCATGTCATAATTTAGTACCTCTGCAGCTTGCTATTTCTCTTTGAATCTCCAAACTATTCAGACAGCCAGTATTTCCATGCATACTCTGTAGTTATCTGATCAGTGCCACTTAATAAACACGTAACTTAAAATGCTGGCAACATAAGAAAATAGAAGACTCTATCTTTAAATAATTGCATTATAAAGCTCAACACTTTTGAAAATACACAATTCCAACCCTGTATATTCACTGAATTTCTTCCGATCTTTTATCCTTGTTTGTGGTTCGAGAACAGAATTTGTACTTTAGGAATGATCCAAGGTTTAGAAGCATAGAACGCAGGGTAAAACAATCAGACCAGCCATAACATAAAAGTCCTGGCCACAGAAGTGGAATCTGGTTCTTCTGAAGTGGTTGATCTTAAAAGGGAAAAGAGGAGGAAAAAAAAAACAAAAACAAAACGGAAAGAATTAGAATGTTTTCCTGTAAAACAGGTGAATCATCCATTTCCAAGTAAGCTGCAAGGAAAGCTATACTGAACAAAATATTTGCTAACTGGCCCCCCTCCTCCACCCTAGTACCACACCCCTTTCCAACCACCACCCCCCACGCTCTGTCCAGATCTTTACTTTGCCTTGTAAGACTTTAAATATTCTGTTCCATGATGTAATGCATCATTATATAAGATCTCTTTTTGTTTATCGTTTGATTTTCCATACAGAATCAGTTATGGTTTAAAATAGTAAATAGTTTTTAAAAAATAAAACAAAAAAGCACCACTCCCAAAAAGCAAAAAAATGAAAAAAAGAAAAAAAAGAATAATAAAACAGTCCTTAGATATAAGTCCATGCTTTTCCTTAAAACTGAATATGGCTTTACAATTTTTGACCATAGCATTCAACCAATTATTAGAATGAAAAATCTCACCCCTCCATAAATATGACATTAACATAATTATACCACCCCCATCACGGAGACCCATCCTCCTTAGGGAATACATCTGATGCTCCAAAGATGGAAATCAGTCAGATTTTAGTTGCTCTCCAACGTACCTTTGCTTCTCACTGACTGACTGGCTTTTACCCTCCACGCACTCACACGCCACCCCCTCCCCTCGGCTAGACACGGATGCCCGAGCGAGCACGCGCGCGCGCAGGCATACAGACACCCAGCGAGAGGCGAGGCAGAGCATCTGATGCTGACTCAGAGCGCTTCTGTGTGCAGGGGGTGGCAGCGGCTGGTATTTTCACTGCGCTCATCATTAACATTAACTCACAGTCTAGCATCCACCCTCTCCCAGACCTGCGGGACTGCAGTATTTGCATGACGCTGTCACTCTAGCCTTTGCAGGCCAGATGATGGGGGGAAAAAAAGAAGGAAAGAAAGAAAAGGAGTAAAAAGGAAAAGCCCAAAGCCTTCATTTCTTCCAGGGTCTCCTTATTTTTCCACCTTTCTACTTCCTCTGTGGCTATGTCTGAGTTGTTTGACATCTTTCCGGAAGAAACTGTCTTGTGCTTCAGTGAGCCAGTAGTCAGTCGGTCCTCCCCTCACCTCACACTCCGATCCCCACCCCTTCTCCACCCCCCCACCCCCAAATCAATAAGACAGATTTCCAAATACAGTTGTGGAAACAGGCTCCGACACAGTCTTATCCTGGATTCACTACCTCAGGAAGCAGGCAGCCAGGCTCACACGTGATAGAGAAATAATGCCAGCAATTCTCCAGCAGCCCTGGAGTTTATTCAACGCCTTATTCCACAACGTCCCCCCCACTCCCCACCATTCTGCCTCCCTGGCTGACGAAAGAGCAAGAGGAGCTTTTCCACTTCTACATATGAAGCCCCCAAACAGCCCAAGAGACAGATGAGTGAGGTGGTTCTTTCAGGATCAATCATTTCTATGGAATGATGAAAAAAGCTATGATTTTAACAAAAATAGTTGCTTAATATTTTTATTAGCTGTGTTCTCATCTCATAGGAATTACAAGATCTGCCAGGATCTGAATCATCAATATGATTTAAACTGTGTTGAAACCCTAACTTACTGGAATGAAATCAACCAAAAGGATGTTGGTATATATTTTACTTTTTTGATTTAAGAACTTTCAAAAATAATAATACATAGCCGTGTTGATGAATATGTGAAAGTCTTGGAGACTAAGAAATGTGTGCAGACTACAAATACTAAAAATTAAATATATGTTTACAGAAAATATGGATTTGTGTACAGATGTGAAAACAATCTACTATGTGCATTGTTACAAAAGGAAGTAAAAGTCTGGCCGAATGGTCGTGTTTGTGCTACAGCGTTTCATAACATAAAAAGCTGTATATAGGTATTTTTCCAGTTCCTTTGTTCTTCAGTTGTTCCCTTTAATGATAGAATGCAGTAAACAGCCTACTTTTTCTTTCTACATGAGCGATATTTCTGAATTACTTGCCAGACAGAGCTAGCCATCGGTGACTCTGCAGCACACAAGAAACACACACAAAGGGAAGAAAAGTAAAGCAGTTCTCAAGCCAACTCTAATGCTGTCTGGTGGTGGAGAGATTTTGGTTTACTCACACAGACAGATCCCAGCATGCACTGCAGCACTGCAGGACCAACTAAGGTAGCAGTTTGGCAATAGATCTGTGGCAATAAACATGAAGGACGATCATTTGCAGAGGTTCCAAAAAAAAAACATCACATAACTCAGAAAGAAGCATCTGCAGCAGGATATGTACCTCTACAAGCTGCTCCTACAGGCTCCTGATTAGAAAGAAAAAGAACAGAAAAAAAGGAAAAATTCAAGTGTAAAATCAAAAAACGCAAATCAATAAAGAAGTGGTCACCGAGAGGAGGCATGGTATTAAGTACACACTCTCACCGGAGAGAGAAAGACAGGAAGGAAAAGCATATGAGGTGGGAAGAAAAGGAAACGAAGAAATAGGAAGAGGGAGGGGAATGGAGAAGGGGAAGAAAGGGACAGAGAAGAAAGAGTAAAAAATCATTGAGCATTACAACAAATGCAATATTAGATTTCAGAAACCGAAGACTAGAATAGTGTTCAAGCTTAGAATCTAATGAAAAACCATAACAGAAATCAACACATGCACAGCGAAGCTTAAAATAGTTACTGTTGGTAACAGTGAGACGCCTGCTGACTTCATCCCTCCTGTTCTACGTGTGTGTATTAAATTGGTCATCTCTTAGAGTCTCTTTGCTTAGATCCCTCTTTATTTTTCTTTTTCTGTCTCTCTCCAGCATCATCAGTGTCTTTTATGCTATTTTTTCTCTAGACAGTTGCCCACAATACTCTGGATAAATTAATGTCGTGACCTCGCTATGGCTATCAGACATAAAATGTCGACTATTTTAATAATTGAACATGTGCTTACAGCAAACTGCCGACTGATATCTTAGCTCTGTGGACTGCCTGCATAAACACCTCATTCCTAGCTCTGCGAATCAGAAACAGATGCAAAGGCAACTTCCTTTCCTGTCCCATGCTTTCTTTGTTTATTACATACAAATACACATACTACTTAACTTTACAGAAAGCATAGAATATTAATCAAGTGAATTAGAAAATCAAGAATAAAGGTTTAAAGAAAAATAATAATTATAAATGGCCATGCACTTAAAATATTAATATCCACACAGGGCTGAGCCAGTTTCAAGTGTCTAGGCTTCTGTGAAGACCACCATTGGGCCAATGGGAGTGCAGACATGATTAAATCAATATTTGTTTGAAAGAGAATGTAATCAATCAGTTCAACTATGACTGTCATAGACATGGATTTAAGGTCTTTTCTTATTCTAAACTTCCATTCATCAATACTAAAACATCTCTAAATGAGAGTATGACTATGGCTAAACTATTTACAAAGTAAAAATTTCAGTCTGTTTTATATTTAATTTGAGCAAGCAATGCAAGTATGGTTTACCTAGATTAATTATTTTTATATGTGCTCTGTTAACTTAAAAACCACACTAGATCTGAATGTATTGCAAATGGTTTATTAAGTTAAAAGTAGCAATCACTGCTCTGAAATATTTTAATACAACCTGCCTCCTACCTTACAAGGGATCCTTTCTCAGAAAGGCCATTTGAACTCATTGTTATTGTGGGAAATATATTTAAATACACTGATGAGGTTTAGGACAGGGAAGATGGAGGATAGACAATGATCTACAGTTCAAACTTGGACTCAAAATACATGGATGTGTAGATTACATTTTTTTAATCACTTGTATATTTTCTTCATTTTATTTAACCTACACTTTCTAACAAACCAGCCACAGGTAGTTATGAAAATTAGAATTAAATAAGGTAAAAATTCAATTCCTCTGTTGCCCGAGCCATATTTCAAATGTAAAACAGCACATGTGGCTCATGGTTACCATTCTGAACAACACAGCTATAAAACATTTCCAACCCTGCAGAAAGTTTTATTATACAGTGCTAACTTAAAACGTCCTTGTGAAAAGTTTATAGCATAACTGATCACTGGGTCCCAATACTTTCATTCTGGTCTGTTTTAAGAGGATGAATTTATACGGATTTATCTGAAGATCTAAAATATGAGAATTTCCTTTGACTACAGAGCATCTAATATTTTCATTTACTAATAGCTTAAAATATGAAAGATTACTGAAGGGGAAGGGGTGTAAGAAGTGAACTTTAAGATAATTGACAACAAAACCATGAGAACACACAAAAATATACTTCAGCTAAAGTCTCTGAATATATCTGACAGATGCTTATTTGTCTAACCTTTCCAGAAATGAGAGTCGTGCTCTTTTTAGTGCCAAACAACGTATATTACCTATCTCTGTTTCCAATAAAGAAGGGCTAATAGTAGCATGAGTAGCAAAAATACAGAAAAAAAAAAAAAAGCAATTTTAAAAGTTCTGTTAAGGAAGGAATTGTAGTTAAGAGCAGTAATAACTATGGTTATTCTATTTTCTTTCTTTTTTTTTTTTTTTTTTTTTAAAGAGAAAAGAACAATTAAAGGGCATGAGAGACAACTGTCAGATGCCAGTTAACTAGGATGACCTGGTTGGGAATTTTCTACTAAATGAAACACGAATGGGGAAGAAACAGGTGTGTACTGGTGTGCACGTACAAATGTACATGATTCTGGACTATCAGTCAGATTCTGGAACTAATCATCTTATGCAAAATTAAAATAAAGTAAAATATCAATGTATACAAATTATTACTTTAAAAATTTCCTGGTGACTGATGCAGCTGGTTTTCAACAAGGAAAAAACTTGACATCTTTTCTTTTAGTGTTTTAGTATTTGGACTAGGGGATGACTCAGTGTTTAACTCAGACACGTTCGGACTGGAATGCAAAAGGGTTATTTGTCAACCTAAAATTACTTTTTATTTCTCTTTTGATATGTAAGTACAGAGCATCACAACTGACATGGAAAAATAATCAGACAGATCTCACTTCCTTTCAAGGATGATCCTTTAGACCCCGGCTTGTGAAGTCTAATATTTACTCTTCTATTTAGAAAATGTACAAGATTATAACACTGCAATCTCTCTCTCCCTTTCTCCCACCTTCTCCCCATTTTCCTCTCCTCTTCCCCTCATTCCCCCTGCTTTCCCCAAGTGTATAACCCACTTGCCAATCCAGTCTGTCATCAATATCCACAAGGGGACCACATTCAAAGCCACACTAGACAGAAGAGAGGAGATCAAGTCTGAAACAGGGGTAATTAGAGCAAGAACATGAACTTGAGGGAGATCTTGAGGGGAAAGTGACAAAGACAGAGACTTTTGTAGAGCCACACACATGAACAAATAAGTCTTGAGGGGGATGGTCGAAGGTTTCTCTTTCAGGAAAAAGGTAGAGTACGGTAATGACGGGCAATTTGGGGACCGCGGAAGAAATTATGCTGTGCTAAATTATCTTGAAATCCAGAAGAGTAGTTTTCAAAAGATAGCAGGATTATACATTCAAACAATACATGACTATTTCTGCTGTGTTGATGTGCTTCCTAACAGATAAGTGAGTAAGAAATTAATTTTGACTTTTTTAGATGGGACATTATGTGGAAATGATATTAAATGACTTCAAAATTACTGTTATACTTAGAGCACGAAGACTATAGCAAAAGAGAAAAAATAACTTATGTTTTAGCTAACAAACTATAAAAATACAGGCATCCTTCAGTTTCTGTGGGGGATTGGTTTCAGAACCCCCAGGGAATACCAAAATCTTTATGTAAGGGATGCTCAAGGCCACTACATACAATCCTGTAGTGTAGTATTTACATACAACTTACACATGTCCTTCCATATGTTTTAAGTAATCACTTATAATGCCTAATACAATGTAAATACTATGTAAATAGTTGCCAGAATGCAGCAATTCCAAGTTTTTTTCTTTAGAACCTTCTGGGATTTGGAGGGGGGTGGAATATTTTTGAATATTTGAATCCATGGGTTCAGGAAACACAGATTTGGAGAGCCAACTGTATTATTTTCCTTATGTTCTGTATACAACACTTTCAAACAAAGTGAGAATAGAAGTCATCTTACAGTCAGGTAACCAGTTCTGGTGCCAGCTTGGTAAAACGATAAAATTTATGGTCTTGGATGAGTCATTTAATTAACTCTTGGAACCTCAGTTCTCTTGTCTTTAAAATTAGGTTGGATGACTAGGTTAAACACCAAGGTGTAATTCAGTGCTAAAATTTTGTGCAATGAAAGGGAGTAAAGTTGGAAACATGTGATCACTGCTACCTTCCATTTAGATATTTGTATGAATAATTGTGTCATTTAATCTTCATGGTACCATCCAGTAGCATTCATTCGGAAAGACTAATGATAAATCCTCTTCATATGTCCCTGTAATACTTCATCTAATAATTCAGTCTCAAAAGTGTATCCTTTCATGCTAGCCATGTGATATGGCAATATTAAAGTGTTATATTAGATTTTTTATGTGGCTTACCCTGTCTACATTTAAATCATCATTGATTTGAAACAATATATGAAATATTTTTATTGTAGAACTAGAGATGTAATAATTTCCCAAGTTTTAGAAAAATATGTACACATGTTATGGTACATGCACTAAAGAGATGAACTCAGTCTCCTCAGATAACTTATATACAAAAATTAGCCTACATGGAGGTAAAAACATCTAGGATTGGTTGAGTAGACATATTTTAGCTTTAAAAATGCATTTACCATTCAAGCTAAAATATGTCAGTTTATAAAACTTCCTTAAGTGGATTTAGAAATTTTGGGGGGAAAATAGATATCAGAAAAACAGGTGAATCATAGGTTTAAAATTCTCTTATCAAAACTTTAAAAACATCTTTTTTGATTTATTAAAAATACTCATTTTGAATACTGCTTAACTTCAGTGAAGTTATTAATAGTTATTATTTTGTTTGCTCATAATCATTTTTATTATATATTTCTATTTATTTTTATTATGAAAATATGCTAATTTTATAAGCTTCTTTTAACAGAAAGGAAAGATAAAACTTTATCCATTGATTATGATAGGTAGGAATGGAACACAAATGATAGGATCAATTAAATAAAATATTCTCTCTTTATAGATTCCTTTATTTCATTTCCTGATTTTCCCTATTATAACACTGTGTAGTTTTGAAACTTAATATCAAACAATCAAAGACATTTTTTTAAGACTGAATTTTCACTTTGCTATTTCTGTGCTTCAGTGATATTGTTTCCTGGTTAACTTTTAGAAACATACACTTTTAGAAGTATAACTATAAAGAGACACTTTTTAACTTTTCACAACATATTCTTTCATGAAGAATGCCACTGTAACTTACCCTTGAACCTTATTATATAGATATTAAATGTAGGATGAAGAAGCTTCCATTATATGGGTGGAGAAGAAAATACTTAAAGCATTATAAACATCATTTAAGTATTTCTGAATTGTGAACGTTCAAGTGTATCCTACATTCTCATGTTTTGTTCCCATACTTCCCAAGCAATTGCATTGATTTGTTAAGGGGTAGAGCGTATACTTCCATTGAGCAGAGAAATAGCCTGACTCAGCATAACCATCTGCCAGGTGAAAACAGATCAATCCCACCTTTGTTTCCTTTTGGATAAATTATGATTATTCATTCTGCATCACTTAAATTCTATAATACACATCTCAGTCTAAGAAAAGAAAGGGATAAAGAGTAATTGTGGTAAAAAAAAATGATACATTCCCCACACTGAATTACTATGACTCTGCTGTACATTATAACACCTGATCAAGTGCTTGGTCTCATTGTCAAGTTCACTTGAAAATTCTGTCCATTTACATTTTTTTCCAAATTTTTTCCAAAACCTTTAGGAAAAAAAAAACTAGCTTGGAATATAATTAAGAATAATTCATACAACCTTACATTATCTTGGAAGGATACTACTCTAATAAATCTCCAATAGTTACTAGCATTTTGACTTTTGATAACCTGCAAAATTTGATGCTGTTGTTGAGTCACTCAGTCATGTTCCACTCTTTGCAACTCCATGGATTCTAGCCCATCAGGCCCCTCTGTCCATGGGATTTCCCACGCAAGAATACTGGAGTGGGTTACCATTTCCTTCTCCAGGGGATCTTCCTGCCCCAAAGACTGAACCCGTATCTCCTGAATTGCAGGCAAATTCTTTACTGCTGAGCTACCAAGGAAGCCCAGAACCTGAAAAGTTATATGCTATTTAATATTCTTCCAACTCTTACCTACAAAAATTTACTTAAATAACAACAAAAATAGTCACAGATTCAACCTCACAGACATGTCAAATTTTTGCAGTAATATGTGATTATATTTCTTTATTTAGTTACTTTAATTTTATTTTGTGCTTCATGAGCCATAAGCCATTAAAGAAAAAGGTTAAACTAGGATTTATGTTCAAATACTTTGCTATTATAAAGCTTTGAGTATAAGAGAAGCATAGTTTAATTCATATGACTATCGAAGACATGTTTTAAAGTACATGTTAAACAAAAGGAAATGGCTTTTCAATGACTAAATTCAGTGCTCAGTAGGACAGAAAACTTACTGCTTTTCTTAAAAGCTAGACCTTTAAAACATTTGCTGGAAGACAGCATTATATTAAAAAAGTTTCTTTAGCAAAGAATTAAAGCTGAATATGCAACATTTCTTAGGAGCATTGAATAAGTCTATTTGTCCAGCTTACTTTGCAAAGACTGTGTAGAAAACAGCACCATAAACACTTTCAGCCCCCACACAAGGGCTAAACAAAGAGTCCTCTTTCTAGCCATCTAATCGGGTAATTTATTTTTTCAACCATCACATAAATCGAAACACAGCTGTAACCAATGACTTGCAGATCCAGTTCCCAGCCAGCTGGAATCAGTTGTGCTGAAACAGCAAGATTTTTACATTGTTCACTTCTGTACATCTGGAGAAATCATCGAGGTTCAAAGGTGACCAGAAAAGCTCTTGAAATAAATTCAACCAACAGTGAAGATTTGCCTACGGATCTAAAAACTCCACATTCACTTTTACAAAATGTTCACTTCATGAGATTAATGCTTATAAAGGCTATTTGCATCCTCATCAGTAGATTTTATGAGTTACTAATTGCATTAAAAACTTAAATGCCTGTTTTTTGTTTTTTCTTCAACTTGCTGAGGGTTCTTCCAAACTTTTTCCTAGGAGTTGTAGCTACTAAAGATGGTCACATTAAAACATTATGTTACATGCAGAAACATTGACCATAAGAAACTGTAACAAAACCAGACACCAGCATGTGCCTACTCATATCTCAAATTTAATCATGTTTAGCTAATATAATCCTCTATTTAGATAAAATGAAGGAGAAATACTATCCGAAAGAAAGCAGAGCTGGAATACTTCCACCACGCTAGGCAGCCAAATCCCTAAGGAGCCAGAGTCCTGGGAGAAACGAATGTGGATTAGGAAAGTTCCCCATGCAGTACTGCAGGGGGGTGATTCTGCTACTAGAAGAAGACAAACCCCAGAACAGCAGCCACTTTGCTCTACCCTGGAAGCATATAGCTGCACACAGGGTAAAACAAGAGTTAGTCACTCAGTAGTGTCCAACACTTGGCGACCCCATGAACCGTAGCCCACCAGGCTCCTCTACCATGGGACTCTCCAGGCAAGAATGCTGCAGTGGGTAGCCATTCCCTTCTCCAGGGGATCTTCCCAACCCAAGGACTGAACCCAGGTCTCCTGCACTGGTAAGTGGATTCTTTACTGTTTGAACCACCGGAGAAGCCTTAAGATGTTTGTCCCCCAAATAAAATATGACACAGCCAATCCTTGAGGCAAAGAGCCTTCATAAAAGTTAGATAAATTTAAAGCAAGTAAAAACCCAGAAGAATAAATGTATTCTTGGCATTTTAAACTATGCACAATAGATTGATTCCAATGTGTCATTTTCTTCACTAAAGCCATCAAAAAGATATTCTTGGGAAAATCAATGTAACTATCTTGCAAGTTCTCAATCTAGCTTTTGTTGTGTTAAAATATACATATTTTAGTTCAGTTCCGTCACCCAGTCGTGTCAGACTCTTTGTGACCCCATGGACTGCAGCATTCCAGGCCTCCCTGTCCATCACCAACTCCCAGAGTCTACTCAAATTCATGTCCACTGAGTCAGTGATACCATCCAACCATCTCATTCTCTGTCGTCCCCTTCTCCTCCAGTCTTCAATCTTTTCCAGCATCAGGGTATTTTCAAATGAGTCAGTTCTTCGCATCAGGTGGCCAAAATATTGGAGTTTCAGCTTCAACATCAGTCCTTTTCAATGAACGCTCAGGACTGATCTCCCTTAGGATGGACTGATTGGATCTCCTTGCAGTTCAAGGGACTCTGAAAAGTCTTCTCCACACATAAACAAGTCAAAAATGTACTTTATTTTCCCTCCAATATGCAGGATGTGTTATTTTCATTATTTAGCCTTCTTATTCAAATGTGTGACTATTTCAATACACTGGATCGAAAATCAGTAACTTTCTTATGAGTCGCAGCTCTAAATAAAATGAGTGGGGTGGAAATAAACAGTTCTAAGGCGTACTTTCCCTGTACTGGATGACAGATGGTGCTCACATAGGGAGACGCATGTTCGATCCCTGGGTTGGGAAAATCCCTGGAGAAGGGAATGGCTACCCACTCCAGTTTTCTTGCCTGAAGAATTCCATGGACAGAGGAGCCTGGTGAGCTCCTGGTCCATGGGGTTGCAGAGAAGGACACGACTGACACTAACTATTTTTTTTTCACATTGATTAAGGTGTTTAAGTTCATTCACATTGTAAACACGTGACTGATTTTTATGTGTCATTCACTGTGTACAGAAGCTATGGAAAAATACTTTGGAAGAGTTAGAAATGTGATTTAATAAATAATGAAATTTTCAGAGTCCTTAGGATTACCTCTAAGAATTTCAAGGTAATATAAAATTGCACCTGACCAAAAGGTAGGAGATCTCCCACCTTTACTATCTTTGGTTATTAACTGACTCTGGGATATACAGGAAGCACTTCACCTTTTTAGATCTCCTGTAGAATTAGGATCTAAAGTCCTTTACAACTCAAAGGTCCACATTTTTGTAGATAATTCAAAAGTCCCTATATATATCTTCTTAGCCAACCTGAAATATAAAATCCCCAATTTTCTTTCACTTTGGGGGTAAACACCACTAAAAATTGATCTGTTTATCAGATAAGAACCAACCTCTTCAGAAATAATCAGAGTCTACTAAATAATATTCTTGGTGAGCAGAGGGAAAGTTAACTTGATTGGAAAAACTGTTGAATGGATATGGCTTAATTTTATGAATATGTCATTTAAAATTAAGCAACCAGTTAAATTTCCCATTGTTTTAAAATAGAACTGAAATTAGGCAACTCCCACACTGTTCTCTATTGAATATTAAAACATGCTTCATAAGGAAATCCACATGACTAAAGTTTTCAGTGCTATTTATAAATATTTTTCTTATTTGAATTCATATGTATTCCAGAGTCCTATGACCCTATGATGTCTATATATTTATTCACATGCAGTAAAGAATCTGCCTGCAATGCAGGAGATTCCTGGCTTGGAAGATCCGCTAGAGAAGGGATAGGCTACCCACTCCAGTATTCTTGGGCTTCCCTTGTGGCTCAGCTGGTAAAGAATCCGCCTGCAATGCAAGAGACTTGGGTTCAATACCTGGGTTGGAAAGATCCCCTGGGAAAGGGAAAAGCTACCCACTCCAGTATTCTGGCCTGGAGAATTCCATGGACTTCTATAGTCTATAGGGTTGCAAAGAGTCGAACATGACTGAGTGACTTTCACTTTCATAATACTTTAAAGACACATGTAACATATGATGTATTTGTATAAACACACATACCATAGAAAATCACCTGTAACAATAGCATCACAAATTGTTCCACAAATACTTTTCCACAGTAAACAAACAAAAATGACAGTTTCAGCTGAGATTAAAAAAGGAGAGGTGGGTCCTTATTAAAAGTAATTTATCTTAGGTGTTCTCCAACTGATAATGTTTTGAAACATGCCCAGCTAAACACTAAATTTCATAAATAATAAGTTATTTAAAAACATGAGGTTTACCTTTAAGAATTACAAGGTAATAGAAAGCAATTAGTTTCTTTCTTAAACTAAGCATTATTAAAGTTTAAGTTTTTACCCTTTTTCTCATAATTTCTTTGGCATTTCAGTAATAAAATAAACTTATAATATTTGATCTGTGCAACACAGGCTATGAAAACTTTATGGAAAAATACTATATCTGTGTTATTCTAAGTTGTTGAACTCTAAAAATGTGTGTCAGTCCTAATTCATCCTCAAGAACTAAGAGTGGATTTCTCATCTAGTTTTGAGCAGGTAGACTGAGGAAAGTGTTCTTAAAAAGGCAAATATTTCATGCGTATTTGTGATTTTTGCTTTTAACTATATTAAAGTATTATTTAATTGTTAATATTAGCTTGATTCTTTTCAAATGCTAATAAGACATGATGTTTCATCAATATTCCAAATACTTTATTAGGCATGTCGCATAAAACTTGTAAGATGATAAGAGTTTTAATTTCTTTGGGTTATGTATTGAGTAACAGCATAAATTTTAAAAGTATGTACTTAAATGTAATTGTCACTGAGCTAGCTTAATAATTGCATTTTTGTTTAATAAGGGCTTCCGCTATGTTGCTATGTTGCTTCAGTCATGTCCAACTCTGTGCGACCCCATGGATGGCAGCCCACCAGGCTCCCCCGTCCCTGGGAAGAGTACTGGAGTGGGTTGCCATTGCCTTCTCCAATAAAGGCTTCTAGGTCCTAATAATTAATTTTAATCATCAAGGCAGCATTTATTTATACTAGTTGTTTGCTTATAAGCTTTATGTATGTTTCATTTGTAGTGGGGGTACACAAGTATCATCCAGCCTCCATGGGGGAATAGTAGATTATTAATTATTTAAAAGGGCTTCCCAGGTGGCACAGTGGGTAAAGAATCCACCTCTAATGTAGGTGACACAAGAGACACAGATTCAATCCCTAGATCAGGAAGATCCCCCAGAGGAGGGCATGGCAACTCACTCTTGTAGTCATGCCTGGAGAATCTTATGGACAGAGGAGCCCTGCAGGCTACAGTTCATGGAGTCACAAAGAGTGGGACATTACTGTAGAGACTGAGCATGCGTGCATCCATATATTTAAAAATGGTTTGGAACTTGGCAATGTAGAAAGTAATAAAAATACATATTCAGTATGGAGTGAGAAGTCCTAATTTGTTGCATAAAGATGAACACGAGGAGAATGCAGGGGTGGAGGATGGGGGCTGGAGAAGCAACATGAAGTGAAACAAAGAAAGGACTCATAAAACAAGGTGAGATTCTTAACATATTCTAGACTCTTCCGAAATCAAATAACACTTCCAAGTTAGGGTTACATGTGAATCAGTTTGTCTTTTTTTCTACTTGAAAAATATGTACTTAAGGAACTTCCCAGGTGGCTCAGTGGTAAAGAATCTTCCTGCCAAAGCAGGAGATTCAGGTTTGATCCCTGGATTGGGAAGATCCCTTGGAGGAAGAAGTATCAATCAGCTCCAGTTTTCTGGCCTGGAAAATCTCATGGACAGAGGAACCCTAGGGGTCATAGACCATGGGCCTGCAAAGAGTTAAACATGACTGTGCACACAAATGTACATGTAATTACTTAAACGATTCCTTCTCCAATTCTGATAAAAGAGAACTGGAACTTGCAAAATACTAATGGATTTATCTTTAAAGTTTAAGTTCACTACTGCATATGATCAAGAATAAAGATTTTTGAAAGCTTACTCTGACCTTGATAGTTTTAAATTTTGATGGGTTTTCTCTGTTAAACTATGGCAAGTAGAGTCACTTCTTTAACCAGGGTTGGGTCATTCAGTATGAAACACCAAAAGAAAGTAATCAAGATATTTAAAAATCATAAGCTTATGATTACACATTTTGATTCTTTGATTGGATTATCATATATATTGACTTTGTCAGAAAGTGGATATCATGAATCATTTTAGTATGTTTTATCCAGGGATTAGCCAAACTGTATAGATAAGGAAAGAATAGGCAATTCATTAGAGTAAAATTCTTTGAAAAAAAGAACTACGTGTGTCTATAATGTATACATACACATTTATATATTTTATATATGTATCAGATTTTACAGTTTAGTTGATCTTTTCAATTACTCAGAGTAATGTCTTACAAAAATGTTTCCTAGATTAGTAAAGATATGAAAAATTCAAATACCTACAAGGGCAACTTTTATTTTTTTGAGGCTTAATGGATATTACCTATCAATGGGTGAAGATCAGGTTGCTAAAAAACACTTTAATTAGACTGAAGTTAAGAACTCTTTTAAGATGAGCTGACATTCATGTTAGGATCAAGTTTTTCACTTTATCTTTCCCTTAATATCACCGTGAATCGGTTTTAAAAACCTAAAATTTCTTCCTCTCCAAAGAAAGAATTGTAAAGTATGTTTGAAATCACTAGTCTATTTTCTTTTCAGAGGATTCACAAGTCTTCCAAATTGCCATGTTAATGAATGCACTTATCTTTCCCTACTTTTAAGTAGTAAAAATTTCCCACAATATTATAGACACTGTTGTAAACAAGCCAGGGATAGAGCTTGAAGATTACATAAGGGTTATGCCCATGAATACACCTAAATAGAAAGAATATTATACACATGTAATTTGTGCCTATACTTCTTATATTTGTATAATTTAATTAAAGTGAAATTAGAGTGGAAAAATTGATCTCAGGTCAAATATTCCAATACATTTTACCTTTATAGGACTGACCTCACAGAAATGAACCTTTGATACATTAAAATTAGAAAAGTCACACTCCAACCGGCACTTCAAATGGCACTTACTCATCAATAAGTGTCACACAAGGCTTATTTCTGGAGCTCTCGGTCACCACAACTTCCCTCATGGCTCAGACAGTAAAGAATCCACCTGCAGTGTGAGAGGACTGGGTTCAATCCCTGGGTTGGGAAGATCCCCTAGAGAAGGAATGGCTACCTACTCCAGTATTCTTGCCTGGAAAGTTCCATGGACAGAGGAACCTGGTGGGTTATGGTCCATGGGGGTCACAAAGAGTCTGAGTGGCTTTCACTTCACTTCAGTCACCTTTGAATTTAATTTGATACATAGTTTTTGAGCATCCACTGTATACAAGTGATTAAGTTGCTAAAAGAATAAATAGCATGTGGGGAGATAAGATCTCTCTCCTAAAATAGGCTAATATGTAGTGGAAGTGTCTGACACAAAATCGTAATGCATGGAAAATGGGAATCATGCTGTTTTAAATAGACTGTGTAAGAACATAGGGGAGACAGACTACCCAACAAGTCCACTTGAATTGAGCTTTGAAGGACACAAAGGACTGTTTGAGAAGGCACAATTAGAATGAAAAGACATCAAGTCTGAGGGCAGAGGGAAAGGTATGGCTTAAAGGTGGATTCATACAACATTTGGGAAATGACCAGGTCAGAGTGCTAGAAAGCTGCTTTTGCAAGGAGCTTTATTGAGAAAAATGGCCAAGCAATTGGATTAGGAAACAGTTACAGAGTATCTTTAATGTTATACTGAAAATAAGCTATTTGATCAAAAATGAAAAATTAAAATATTTTTCAATAGGATATTTTTTAATGAATAAAATGATCCACCAAGATAATAGCAATAAATTACCATTTAGGTATTCAATACCTAAACCCTATGTAGTCTGATGTTGGTTCAGGTCATGCCATTTTATCATCACAATGACTCCATAAGATAAGTGATATCCTTATTTGCAATTTATTGACAGGAAATCTGAAGTTCAAAGAAAGTCATGTATCTAATATCAAGCCACGAGAATTTGATCCTTGCCTTTTTCAGTCTGAGGTTGATCTCTCTTTTTCTGTGTATTATCACAGCACCAGACAAAATTAAATTGGCCTCTCTGAGAGCACACTTTAAACAAATATTATATTTATTAATCTATTTCTACTTATTTTTGGCTGTGTTGTGTCTTCATTGCTGCACAGGCTTTTGTTTAGTTGCTGCGAGCAGGGGCTACTCTGTTGCAATGTTCAGACTTCTCTTTGTGGTGACCTCTCATGTTGCAGAGCATGGGCTCTAGGGTGTGCAGGCTGCAGTAGGTGAAGCACACGGGCTCAATAGTTGTGGCTCCTGGACCCTAGAGGACAGTCTCAATAGATGTGCAAGGGTTTAGTTGTTCCATACATGGGATCTTCCCAGATCAGGGATTGAACGTTAGCAGGTGGCTGTCTACCATGAACCACCAGGGAAGCCTCAAAGGAAACTTACGAATCTGGATTCCACTACCCAACCACACAGGTGGTCTCCATTATGTCAGGAAGAATTTCTAAGAGGGCACAGAGATTCTAGAGATCCCTTCGTATTCTGAGGATTTTGGAAATGGCAGAAGGATTCAAACATGTCTGTTCAATCCCAAAGCCGATGCTCTTCCCTAATTGTATGTTACTATTACTTTGCCGACTAAGGTCCGTCTAGTTAAGGCTATGGTTTTTCCAGTAGTCATGTATGGATGTGAGAGTTGGACTGTGAAGAAGGCTGAGCATAGAAGAATTGATGCTTTTGAACTGTGATGTTGGAGAAGACTCTTGAGAGTCCCTTGGACTGCAAGGAGATCCAACCAGTCCATCCTGAAGGAGATCAGCCCTGGGATTTCTTTGGAAGGAATGATGCTAAAGCTGAAACTCCAGTACTTTGGCCACCTCTTGTGAAGAGTTGACTCATTGGAAAAGACTGTGATGCTGGGAGGGATTGGGGGCAGGAGGAGAAAGGGATGACAGAGGATGAGATGGCTGGATGGCATCACTGACTCAATGGACGTGAGTCTGAGTGAACTCCGGGAGTTGGTGATGGACAGGGAGGCTTGGCATGCTGCAATTCATGGGGTCACAAAGAGTCGGACACTACTGAGCAACTGAACTGAACTGAACTGATTCATCTAATTAATAATTTAAGCAGCTTTATAAAATTACACTTGGGAAAGTCCCATAGTGTGTTTAACTGTTTCAGAATGCTGAGAATCTCTGGAGGTTCTAGTTTGTGGCTGTTACAGATAGCGTTGAAATCAATACTTTTCTCCATGTGTCTTGTTCCCTATTGAATTTCTTCCCTTTGTGTAACATTGCAGAAGTGAGAAAGTTACAATGATTTTTTAAAAACTGAGTAACTTAGGCATCACTAAATAATTTTGGTGGCCTAGAGATTTTTCCATTTTTGTTTAAATTTTTGCAACATATCAAGCATAGAATCATAATATCTAATATAATTTCCATAAAGTCATTGCTTATGTTTCATTTCATTCATTCAGTTATTTTTCCATTGGTTCATTACCCAAATATTTTGTCACTTATTTTTCTCTGATTTGACTACACATTAGTGAGCTAAAAAATCAGCTAAATTTAAAGTTTTTCTTTATCTAGTAGACTTTGAGAATAGTCACTGAATGCTTTAATGTAAGAAGGAAATATCAACAAAATATTCTATTTTCACCCATGTGGTGTTTGTTCTCAAGTTTCAAGATAAAAGAGTGTTTAGCAAAACACCATTATGTCTACTGCAAGGAATAAAGTCAGTTTGTAGAACATCAAAGTTTGTACCAAATCTCCCATGAGGATTTAATTAAAACAAGAAAATTATCAGTTTGGAGGATTTTATTTGTATTTCTATTTCATTCACATTTCTAGCATTTTTAACCTTTTGACAGTAAGCACGTGAATCACAGAAAAGCTAAGTATATCATAGGACAAGTGTTTTTGAGAAGCTAAATTGATTTTGAAAGCCCATATCATTTCTAATTTGAGAATTTAATATATAAAACAAAAGCAGATGAAAAAAAAACACTGAAACTTAGAAATGAAGTTCTAATTTTGTCTCTGCCTTGCTCATGGTGCAACTACCGACAGGCTACTTAACACTTCAAAGTTTTGTTGCCCCACTTGAAAAAGCATCAAGCTATCACATTGGAATGGAATGTTCATTGTGCAACTTTAAACCCAAGGAAAACAAAAAGTACCATATCAATACAAAACAACAGTCCACATAACAGTTTGATTTGGGCTATTTTTCTTGCTACTTTTAAATCAAATTTTGTTAAATGAAACAAAAAAATAGTTCATTTCTATTTTTGTTTAAACTTGGCTTGTGGTGACAAAGTTGCTGGATTTTAAAGATGTGAAATAGAACAAAGAATAAATGGGAATAGTCTAAATATTTCCCTTTAATTGAGGTATATAAGGTCTAGAGGGTAAAAAGAAATAGAGACAACTAGTGGATGGTAGCACCGACTCGATGGATGTGAGTTTGAGCAAACTCTGGGAGACGGTGAAGGACAGGGAAGCCTGGCATGCTGCAGTCCGTGGGGTCACAAAGAGTAACACTCGACTTAGTGACTTAACAACATGTGGACTTTTCAGGGTTTGAGGGCACTTTTATTCTGAGAGAAAGAGTCAGATAACGAAAATTTCCAAACTGTAATAATGCCATCTCAATTCACAAGTCCCATCCAAAAAGGCAGTTTACAAAGGCAATGGAAAATATGAAAGGCATGTCAGACTCCTTGGAAGAGATAACCTTATAATAATTTTGAAAATAACAACTTGCACATAGACCCTAAAAACACATCTACTACTTATAATGAGGAAAAGGAGGGTAAGTGAACAAGTCAGGGGAATGTAATACACAGAGGTTCTTCTCCTGGTTTCTTTCAGGCACCCTGATCTTTCTATCTGAAAAGTGGTAGCCGTGAGGGACTTTCTCAATAGGGTAGGAGAGGATCAACTCAGTGGTTTCTCAAATAACGCCAAAACTGGTGATTGCAATAAGCTATCCCAATTCCAGATAACCAACTTTTATAATTGTAAAGTGAGTAGTAGTGCATGCCCATATAACTTGAAAATTTTTTTTAATGTCTTTTCCCTTTTACTCATTATTTAGAAAAAAATCAATAGTATGGGTAAAGAGGAGGTAATGCTTCTATTCTGACTACTCTTCATCTCCTATTCAGATAGGCATGAGGGTACTTGGAAAACTTTTTAGCAGTATTCCAAACAATACTCCCAGATAGATCTCTGTTAACTAAAAGAAAATTAAAATATATATCATCTTTATATGTATGTATAATTTCATATAATACATTAAATTTCATATATATAAATGAAATATATATATATATTGGAGTAGGAAATAGCAATCCACTCCAATATTCTTGCCTGGAGAATTCCATGGATGTAGGAGCCTGATGGATTACAATCCATGGGGTCCCAAAGAGTTGGGCACAACCAAGTGGCTAACACACACACACACACACACACATATATATATATATATATATATATATATCACTGTTTAGAAGTGAAAGTATTTCACTAAGGGTTATTTTTTAAAGAGAAGAAAAACATGCTGGGCATTGCATGAATTAGATGCATAAATTATAACAACAAAGGAACAGCAGCAATAAGACAAAGCTAAGCTTGTTTAATATAAAATGCTTATTCATTCATTCACTCTTTACAGTCAAAACTCTTTTCACAAAAAGGCTGTCCTGAACAAATCAGAGAGGTAGAATTTCTAACCAAAGACGTAATCTTTGACCTTCCTAATTTTCTCAGGATCCAGATGGTTTTTTTTACACACTTCGAACCTCTCTGGAATTTTGTTTCTTTCTTCAGAATGGTTTGCTCTCTCTTTAAAAATACTGAGTTTAGGATTTAAAGAAATCCTGTAAAATTTTCCTTGAGGTTAAGTACAGAATGTGTTAGATACTATTTTTAAAAACATGAAGATAGGAAAGAAAAGTCACAGAACAGCCTGTTCTAGAGGAGGAATGACAATGATACATAATAAAAAAATGAAATTAATAAGGGTTTCAAAATTGAACAACATATGAGGTTCAAACATGCTCATTTACCTTCCTAGCTCTCTTGTTTCACTAGTTTATATTTTGGGGGGATTTACCAGACAACTACCATATCACCTGACATATCACTCATTCACTGAGCAGATGCATTGAGATAAGTGAAAACCCTGACTGCTGATGTGTCTTTCCAACCTTTAGTGCAGTCACAAGATAACAGAAGTCCTTCTCTTGACTAGCTAAATATACCTATATTTCTACCTACATGAAGGATGCTTTTGCTGCCATTTCTATAATTTTCACTGGCCTTTAACCAAACTTACGAGTGGTTCATTCACAAGACCTGATTTTCTTAAAAAAACTTTTTATTAGAGTATAGTTGCTTTGGCAGCAGGGTGTGGGGGACACTTCCCATGTGGTGCTAGTGGTAAAGAACCTGCCTGCCAAAATACAGGAGACTTAAAAGAGACAGAGGGTCAGTCCCTGGGTTGGGAAATCCCCTGGAGGAGGGCATGGCAATTCACTCCAGTATTCTTGTCTAGAGAATTCCATGGACAGAGGAGCTTGGGGCCCTACAGTCCATGGGGTCAGACACAAATAAGTCAGACACAATGGAAGAGACTTAGCATGTGCACATAATGGCTTTATAATGATGTGTTAATTTCAACTGTATGACAAAGTGAACCATATATATATCTATCTATCTATCTATATATATATATATATATATATCCCCTTTTTAAAATTTCCTTCCCATTTAGGTCACCACAGATCATTGAGTAGGGTTCCCTAAAATATATAGTAGGTTCTCTTTAGTTATCTGTTTCAGAGATAAATCCCTCTGTACATGGGATTTACCAAAAAAGAATACTGGAGTGGGTTTCCATTTTCCTTCTCCAGGGGATCTTCCTGACCCAGGGATTGAACCCAGGCTTCCTGCATTGAAGGCAGATTCTTTCCTGTCTGAGCCACCAGGGAAGTCTACCTATTAGCTTTAACTGTTATTTAAAATAATTTATTTTCAGAAAAATTATTAGGAAAGAACATACTGGCTTTAAAAATTTTATTGAAGAGTGGATATTATATGATTTAGGTAAAATGTACATATTGTTTATATAACATATAAGGGGGTATTGTATATATAACACAAAGGACTAATGTCACAGTGTGTCTCTCAAAGAACTATTCAAACATTTAAACACCAGCAGTCTATGTAGGCCTATGAAACTGAAGTCAATATAAGCAAATAAAGAATAGTTTGAGATATAGACACTGGAAAATAAGTATTCATGAAATAGAGCCACTAATAAAACATGCAGGAAATATGCCCTTCAACTAAACCTAATCATCAAGCATTGGGGTCTGTATACTTGCTGATATGATGTGAATTTTGGTTGTTCTAAGAAATATTAATACTTCTGACATGATAGGGGCAAAACAATTTAAGCCATGCCAAAGATAAGTATTTCTTTTTTTTCTTCAGAGTATGTATGCTGCTGCTGCTAAGTCGGGTCAGTTGTGTCCCGACTCTGTGCAACCCCATAGACAGCAGCCCAACAGGCTCCTCTGTCCCTGGGATTCTCCAAGCAAGAGTATTGGAGTGGGTTGCCATTGCCTTCTTCCAGAATATGTATAAATATATAATAAATAGA
This sequence comes from Redunca redunca, assembly GCA_006410935.1. Lineage (NCBI taxonomy): Eukaryota > Metazoa > Chordata > Mammalia > Artiodactyla > Bovidae > Redunca > Redunca redunca. Next base: position 734,139 of record SJYQ01004706.1, on the reverse strand, counting down.
ACCATTAGAATTATTTGAACATTAGCCTTCTTGGAGAATAACACATAAAAGTTTTCATAGCTATTCAAAATTAAGGTGTTATATTTTATTAAAAATATAAAACTAATAAAAAGCAATGAGCATTATTTTTAAGAAATAAGAGTAGTACAGACAAAATGAACAATGTGGGAGTAAACCTTTTCAGTAGCAAAAGGGAGAAATCAGGTAATAACATGGTCTATTTCACTTTTAAGACCTACTGTTGTTTAGTCACTCAGTCGTATCCGACTCTCTGCGACCCCATGCTCTGTAGCCTGCCAGGCTCCTCTGTTCATGGAGCTGCCCAAGCAAGAATACTGGAGTGAGTAGCCCTTCCCTGCTCCAGGGGATCTTCCCAAGCCAGGGATCAAACTTGAGCCTCCTGCATTGGCAGGCAGCTTCTTTACCACTGAGCCTCCAGGGAAGCCCTTTATTATGACATTAGTTTCCTTGTAATCCTCTCTAACCTCTATTTATAGGACAGGACTTAATTCATCTTAATTCCATCTCATATTCATTTTTTTTATTTAGCTTTTTTAGATTCAAGAGGAAAATGTATCTGTGATCAGATCTTCCCCTTTACAAGATCCACCAGAAGGAGAATGTACACAAGCAACAGTTTCTGAGGCATTAAAAGTAGCAGCCTCAGGATGGATAAACACAGACTATGAACATTCACACTACATATTGTGAAGCGTTAATTGAAGGATGTTTATTTGGCACAAGAGCCACCCCTTTTTGTACATTCCATAAGATGGTGGTGTCATGTTTGCACGGCTGTGTCACCCTGCAGCAATGCATTCTGCAAAACAGTATTTAAGTGCTTTTAAAATTACCTGTTCTGAAATGGGCTTTGTACACTTCATTGGGTTCATGTTTTAGAACCCTGTGCTGTGCTTAGTCTCTCAGTCATGTCTGGCTCTTTGTGATCCCATGGACTGTAGCCCGCCAGGCTCCTCTGTCCGTGGGAGTTCTCCAGGCAAGAATACTGGAGTGGGTTGCCATGCCCTCCTCCAGGGGATCTTCCCAATCCAGGGATCGAACCCTGGTCTCCTGCAATGCAGACAGATTCTTTACCATCTGAGCCATCAGGAAAGCCCTTTGGAACTCTAGGTGCAGACAATGCATTATCAAATATTTAGAAGCCTTTTTCAAGGTTGAAAGAGAGGCCTCACATATGAACTAATCAGTTTCATTGCAGAAAGTTGTCATGCATCTACATGTGTGAGTCAGTGGCACAAAAGAAATAAGGATAGTAAATGCCATATTTTCTTCTGTGGGATACTCACTTTGTCTTAGTTAACAAAAAATATATAACATTGTAGTCATCCTTTCATCCAGCTAAATGTCACAATTAGCAAAGACATTAACTCTAGACCAAATATGGGTCAAAAGTTGCCTATAAATATGTAGGGGAGGGCTTTTGCTTGTAAGGAAATTATTAGTGAGCAATGTTGAGGATATAATTATTTTAAGGAAAATCTTCTGTTGTGGATGATGGCATGGTACTGATAGCCAGTGAGAAAATAAGAACACCAAAAACGTTAAGGTTTGGTTAACTGTTCGCAGAGTGAACTCCTTAGAGCCTTGAAGTTCTCCGAGTAAACCTCTTAGAGTCTTTCAGATTTCAGGAAATCTAATATTTATCAGTGTACACTAAACTTGCTTCAAGGCATAGGAATGAAACTTGCTGGATTCAAGAAAAATACCTTTTTATTAATTGACCACTGTGCAACATGGATCCATAATTTTCCATTCTTTAAATATTAAAGTTATTTTATATGAAAGTTATCAGTTACTAGTAAGGGAACAGGACAATGTGGATGCACTGAATAATTTTTTAAAAAGTAATTCTCTCCTTAAAGATTTTGTTCAGAAACAGAATAATAAATTGGCTTTTTTTGACAAGTAATATTAGATATTCCAAACTCACTGTATTTAACATGGGCAAAAAGCTCAAAATCAACTAAAAAACCCTAGAAATGTGATCATTTGTATTCTTTATAAGAACTTTTAAGTAAAAAGTTGCTGATAAGAACCAAAAACAATGGCTAAGTGGGATCCACACTCAAATTATTTGATGCAAGTAAGATTTTAAAAATAAACATCTCGTGAATTTAGGTTACAAAGTATTTAACCAGAAACATCATAGCCTAACAAGGCAGGATAAAATTCACTATTGAATGTGGCTCTTTCCTGACTAATTATATTTAAAGTTTTATGAATTTTTCCATATGCATAACTTTAACCTTTTATTATATGAAAATTTATATTAATTTTAACTTTCAATTTTGAACATATACTGTAAGTTGAGGTTATATTATGGTATTTCGGAGAAGGCAATGGCACCCCACTCCAGTACTTTTGCCTGGAAAATCTCATGGTCAGAGGAGCCTGGTAGGCTGCAGTCCATGGGTCGCAAAGAATCGGACACGACTGAGCGACTTCACTTTCACTTTTCACTTTCATGCATTGGAGAAGGAAATGGCAACCCACTCCAGTATTCTTGCCTGGAGAATCCCAGAGATGGGGGAATCTGGTGGGCTTTCGTCTATGGGGTGGCACAGAGTTGGGCACAACTGAAGCGACTTAGCAGCAGCAGCAGCATTATGGTATTTAGAACACTTAAAAATGTTTGTCATTGTACTTACTCCCCAATTATCTCTTCTATATACATTACTTTTCCAAAAAGCCATCATGTTACACACACACTCATGCACGTGTGCGCGCACGCACACACACGGGATCTGAAGGTAAAAAATTAAGTAAAAATGGGAAAAAAAGAATAGCAAGTATGAATAGTAAATAATAATCATTGCCTACAGTGTCATGAATACATGTCCTTTATAGTGTCTGACTCTTTGTGACCCCATGGACTATAGTCCACCAGGCTCCTCTGTCCACGGGATTTCCCAGGCAAGAATACTGGAGTGGGGTGCCATTTCTTCCTCCAGGGCATCTTCCCAACCCTGGGATTGAACACACATTTCCTACATTGGCAGGCAAATTCCTACCACTGAGCCAGGAGGGAAACCCTTCTAGAGTGTAATATAGGGGACATATTAGACTAACAAACCTTGTTGGTTTCAACACCAAAATGATATTCACAATTTTGCAGATCTATCCTCTCCAAATTATTGATGTCTCTCAAATGACCAACAGAAGTAGGTAAATTCTCACTGGAGGGCATGTGGTCTCTTTTATTATGTTTTCTGTAGGTAATTAGTGAAGGCATGACACTTAAGAACCAATTTATTCTACCCAAGAATGATAAAAATCTAGATGCCAGAATGTGAAATACACACTCAAAATCCAAGAACTAGTAGCTTTAGCATTAGGAAAATATCATGCAGGTAAAATCGAAGGTCATTTATTTTCTTAGATAAACACACACTTTCATCCTTCTACATCTATTATTTAGGAAAGAGGAATTATGGGGAGAAAAATCAACATTATAACCATCACCATGAAAAATAAATGTTAGGGTTCCACTAATACATGAGGTTAGAACATGAAAGTTTCTTTCAAAAAAGACAGAAGCATAATGCCTATCTGGTGAAAAAGAAATCCAATGTTTTATGACACATTATTATATAAGACTGTGTAAGAAAACAGATACAATTTATGGTGAAATAATACTTAACACAAATAATTACTAGATCTCACTACAACTACTTTGCTATACTACAGTAGAAATTTTAGTTATGTAGGGCTAATTTTTAAACTTCAGAATCTTGCTAAAGTTTTATGAGACCTTTACTGAGAACTATATTACTGATAGAAAGTACGAGAATTGGGAATAAGTAATCTCCACATAAGGGCTTCCCTTGTGGCTCAGCGGTATAGAATTTGCCCATGCAGGAGATGCGGGTTCAATCCCTGGGTCAGATAGATCCCCTGGAGTAGGAAATGGTAACCCACTCTAGTATTCTTGCCTGAGAAATCCCACGGACAGAGGAGCCTGGTGGCTACAGTCCAGGGGGTAGCAGAAGAGTCAGACATGACTAAGTGACGAAGCAACAAGACCAACTTCCACATATGGGATTCCACGGTGGCACAGTGGTAAAGAATCCACCTGCCAATGCAGGAGACATAGGAAATACAAGTTAGATCCCTGGGTCAGGATGATCCCAAGGAGTAGGAAATGACAACCCATTCCAAGAGTGTTGCAGGAGAAATTCCATTAACAGAGGGGACTGGCAATCTACAGTCATGGGGTCCCAAAGACTAGGAAACGACTGAGTGACTAAGCACACATGTGCGTGTGCGTGCATGCACACACACACACACAATTTCCACATATACCAAGTTCAGATGCTCCTTGAGGGGGATGCATAGGTGTCTACCTAGCAGTAAAAACCAGTGACAGAGTACAATTAATCCGCTTTGCTGATTTATTGCTTCTGCTTAGCAAGAGTGGAATGAATTTCCTGACAGATTTGTTTAGTAAGCAGCAATTGGACAGTTTGTGAACGCTGGTAAGGGCAGGATTTTCTGCCTGCTAAAGCCATTCACATGACTAAACCACTGTTGAGTGGCCTTAATCTACAGTGAAAATGGCAACCCACTCCAGTATTCGTTCCTGGACAAGTTCATGGATACAGGAGCCTGGCGGGCTACAGTCCATAGGGTTGTCCTCCATTCTTACAGTGGGAAAACCCTAGCAGGCAGTGGAGGGTGGTTTGAAGGGGCTTCAACCAAAAGATTATAGTGACTCAAAGGCAAAAATAGTATCTAGCAAATTCTACGAGAGTTACTGTGTTTATCTCTGCAGACCTTCACCAGAAACTTTCAGACATACACTTTTCCTCTTTTCACAATGGGTTTCTGACTGACTTACAGGGGAAAGGGTGACAGGGTGGAGCATCTTGATAGTTCCAGAAAGGCATCTCTTTCTTCCCTATTAATTTTTGCACAATGCAGTTTAAAGTGGAGAGACACTGGGCTGAGCAAAGTCGCCAGCGGAGGAGGTGTTCCTGGAATGTGTTGAATGCACATTCTTTAGATGCTTGGGAGGGGTGACTACCCCCTTATTGGCATCTACCCATCTTCACTGGTTTGGCTGCTTCAGTAGGAAACAGGTATTATTTTGAAACACTCAGTGAATTCTCTAGCTCTTAATCACTGACAGAAGACTGCTCTTAGGTTTCTGAAATTAGGCTTTTAAAGCAAAGTGACATTTTCTGAACACTTTATTTGGTCTCTTCAGTTTTTGTTTATTCTGTTTTAAAGAATGAAGTTGAAAGTGTCATCTTATCTTGGTAGAAGATTTTCAGTCATGAGTAAGACACCATACATAGCAAAGGAAATACATAGATTAATAAGGCCAGGCCCCTTTCCTCCAGATTAGTAAGCATTGCAAATAGACTCATGCTATTTATTGACAATTTCCTATTTCTCATTCCTTCACTAAGATATTTTGTCATTATTAAATGTCACCATTTTCCATGGTTGTTTCCTTTTTCTGAAGAATAATTTTAAAAATATGAAAAGAGAAATAAATATTTTTCTCCACTCAAGTAGTTTTCCTTTAAAAGATTTTTTATAACAGCAGATGAACTTCTGATCAAAACTCAGGCACACAGCTGCCTTCTAGAACAGTCTCGCAAGTTCCTGACTCACGCTAAGCCATTGTCATGCCATCCTGCATTCCTACCCCAGTTCTTCACTCACCTATTATTGTTAATGTGCTTGTGATAACTATCTCTCAAGGATTATCTTAGGATTCCAAGTTACATAAATGACACTGAAAGTGATTTTACTAAGCAAGCCGTTTAAAACTATCATGGGTGAGCCTTTATATAGACTTTTGTTTGATATTCAAATTCATGTGTAATATGAACAATAATGAAAACTAATTAGTTTAGAAATAGTATTGCAATATTTAAACTTCCATTAATTTCCATAGGCTTCTGCCTACCTTTTTCTGAAAGAGTGGTTATGTACTAAACATTCAAACATAAAAGAGTAATAAAAGAACATTAAAAATAAAATGAAATAGAGCAAATGAACATGCACACTTTTTATTCCTTCTTTGGAAATGCCATAGCACAAGAGCACATTGTTCTGTCAAAACCCTTATCACATTGTATTATAATTACTGTTTATAGTCTAGCTCTCTGACTAGGCAGAGAGCTTCAGGAGATCTTAACCTATTAATCTTTGGATCCCAGGTTCTGACATAATGTCTGGCAAGTAGAGGATGCTCAGCATAAATCCATTAAATGAAACGGAAGCGAATATGTGTGAGATTTCCTCACTCTGCCATTAACGGTGCACGACCACTTAGCTCTCAACCCCCGTGAATCTCACCTTCTTCATTTGTACTGTGGGTGAAATAAGGAGTTGTGAAAGCCTCAGAAGAGATCCTGTGTAAATTCTAAAGAACGTCACAGGGCTTGGATAACTTTGGGAGCTTTCAGCTCATTAGAAATGATTAACTTACTACGTGTGCAACACTGGGCTAGTTAATGGGACACTCAGCTCCTTTCCTCATGCAGTTTGAAACTCTAGCAGGAGCTATATGTGTGTGTATATGTGTGTGAATGTGTTCATTCATGTCTGACTCTATGGACCCAATCAATGACTGTAGCCGCTAGTGGCAGATAGTGCCAGGTAAATGGGCAACTGCAATAACACACTCTGATGAAGGCTGGGATGCTTGAGAAAAGCACACTGGAGAATCTTTGCTACTGCCTTAAAGCTTGTGAGGTGGATTCTTGGAGAATGTGATATCTGAGACGCGTGTATGATAGGTAAATATTTCAAGCAATGGAGAGGAGATGAAAAGACCAGGAGGGACGAGTAGGAGGAGTGACACTGTGTGTGTAAGGGGGGCACCTTCAGTTCCTTGGGTCTTAGTCTTATTCCAAAGATCATGGCAGCAATGCTTTTGTGATCTTCCATGGTTCAACTATTTCCAAACTGTACAGAGAAATGCCTGTTAAATTATCTTTTTTTCTTCCATCACATTGGAAGTTTTCTCTTTGTAACTACATTTCTAAGAATTTCCTAACTTTTAAGCTTACTTTTGCGATTTGGTAACAGTTCTATGAAAAGAAATACAAAAATCTCATCTTCATAATGCAAAAAAGAAACCTTGTTCATAGTGTTCCTAAATACATTGCATATAAGCAAATTAGTTTTAAAAACCTGAAAGCGTTTTACCACGGAGTGGTTACACTTCTCATTGATTACTGTATTATTTAGCTTCCTTAAAATAAAAAGAATACTCTTCACAGAAACATTTATATTGACAGAATTAGAAATTTAATGAATTTTGTCACATTAGATTGCTATTTGTGATTTATTATCACATATTAGGTGTCATATTACCATTTATATTTCATATATTCCATGTAAACATAGTACTATCGTGAGGTATACTTTGTGTTGACAAAGACAAAGCCATGTATTCAAGTCAGTTGTGTAAAATAAAACACTGACTTCTTTAAAAGAGTAGTGAAAAGAATTTGACCAAATGAAAAAAAATCAAGATAGGATTCTTGGTGGAGTCGTGAACTAATTCTGAGGCTTCAGGCATGTCACTTAATTTCTATTTTAGTTATTCATTATTTTCTCATTTACATTTTAAACAACATGGGAACAATGTTTACAAGAACTATCCATGGAGATTAGTTATAAATACTTAAAGTTTATTTGTGTTTGTGTGTGTGTGTGCTCAGTTGTGTCTGACTCTTTGTAACCCCTAGACTATAGCCTGCCAGGTTCCTCTGTCCATGGAATTTTCCAAGCCAGAATACTGGAGTGGGTTGCCATTTCCTTCTACAGGGGATACTCCTGACTCATGGATTGAACCCACATGTATTGCATCTCCTGCATTGGGAGGTGGATTCTTTACCAGTAGCGCCACCAGGGTATGGTAAGTCCTACAGATTAACATTAAAAAAAAAAAAAAAATCCACATTATCACCTTCTATTTCAATACATGAATTCTAGACTAAGAATCAAATCTCCTGGAACAGTAATTTAAAATGCAAATGTAAAATTTAATATATATTTTGTTAAATCATTATTTATGATTATCATCAGATCTCAATGTTTGAAATAGATTATAGCAATATCAATAAAGGAAGACACTTAAAAATAATGTTAGTATATCCAGATAGCCAACATATTAAACAAAACATAGATAGAAAGAGTTATGAAGTTACTATAAGAGGAGATCCCTAGGTATTTTTCTAGAAATTTGGATTTTCTGTGTTTGGTGGTGTTAGTTGCTCAGTCATGTCTGACTCTTTGCAACCCCATGGACTATAGCCCACCAGGGTCCTTTGTCCATGAGATTTTCCAGGCAAGAATACTGCAGTGCGTTGCCATTTCCTTCTCCAGGGGATCTTCCCTACCCAGGGGTCAAACTTGGCTGTGCCTCATTGCAGGCAAACTCTTTACCATCTGAGTTACCCGGGAAGCCTATATGTTTAAAAAGTCTCTATGCTTAAGAGAACATTTTATGGGCTGATTGAGTAATTCTAATCATATTCACACCCTAATCCAACAGTTCACTTCGTTCATTTTGACTTATCAAGAATTATACCCACTATTCTTCCTAAAAAGAGCACACAGTAGAAAAGTTTGGTGCCTCCCTGGTTCCCGAAGCAATTGAAATTGTTAATTATCTTGAAAGATGGACATGACTTCAAACCCTATAAGTATTTATTACAAGTTATTATTTTTCCATCCCCAAATTTCCTAGTGATAAGAAACAGCCTATGTAATCAAATTGGCTTCCTTATGCTCCTTAAGTGCAAGAGACGCCTGTCTGGGCCTGGAGATAATGATGCCATGAGATGGCAATCTAAGTGTTAGGACACAGTCAGGGCAGTCTTCCTCTAAAAATAAGTGTCCATTTAAATGCCACCAAATCTTGTTTTGCAAACCTATCCTTACACAACGAATAATTGCTTTTGGTGCAAAAGTTAGTCATAAAATTCTCCATTAGTGGTTGGTAATGGACCATAATATTACATGTTTGTAAAAAGTGCATTTGGAAAATGAAATGCTGGAAGCAATGGTCATATAAGGAATATTAATATTTATATGAGATAACCTTGTAGGGACAGATTTCCTTTTCACTGACAATGGCCTGCATCAAGTATTTTCACTTTCTTGGAGAAGGAGCTCTGAAATTCTATCATTTGTCAAGCTATATTAATATCAGCTTTGTTGTGTTCTAGCTGATTTAATAGAAAATGGGAGTGATTAATAATTGTTAGTTTTATGATAGATGTGATAAAATAAATCAGAAAAGAGTCTTGGAATGTTAAATATATTACAGCAAACACTATTAACCTATGTCTAAATCAAACCTGAATGCTTACAGCAAATTTCCACCCTTCATTATTAAAACATAACCCTAAAGGGATGAATTTCACGCAAGTATCAAGACAGGATCTGGCACTTGTAATTGTACTTTCAACATAAGGTTATATACATTCCTGATGTGATACCAATACGCTAGAGGGAATGTGTTCGATTTCCACCATGGTCAAAACTGACAAAGGTTTTACTGAAACTAGAGTGAACTGAAATCACTTCATGGCACACAAAAGTTAATTCGAAATCCCTTTATTTCTTGATTTAAAAAGAACTTATTTACTTGCATAAAGAAAAATGTGATACTCATTTCAATGACCAACTCAGATTGGCATGAAATTATTGCTTTTAACGTCCACAAAGTAATGAATAACGATAATGATTAGGAGTTAATAGTTACTGAGCTCTCCTTACAAGCCAACACTGTTCTTTATATTCATTTCATTCAGCCTTCTCTGCGACATTTGAGGTTGGGCAACACTTTATAGAGGAAGCATCTGAGGCACAGAGAAGTTAAAAGATCATTTAAGACCATACGTCTCACAAGCGAGTCCAAATCTGACAACCTGATACTGGAGCACACTCTGTCTCTGTTTCATGTTCTCTCTCTCCTTGAGCAGGGAAATAAAAGACTCATTGACGTTTATTGCTCAGTTCAAGAGCTAATTACTAAATGCAGCATCCCTAAACCACAATGTGAACTAGCCAGCTGTTTATTTTGGGGAACTAAAGAAGCCTTTAGCATGAAAACTCAATGGGTGTATAGCCCATGGCTATTCTTAGAACTTTACTAGAATATACATGGGAGAATATTGGGTTTCTCTTACTAGTGTAGAATAAGTAAGTAGGAAATATTCTACTAGTATAGAATAGCTCAGACACAGGTCTATGGCAGCCCTAGGGAAGCAATGAGAGGCAAAATTGTGCAGTGTAAGTAGCAGTATAGGAGAAAGGAAATCTGAATTCAAACTAGACCTTAGGTCCCTCATTTGCAACACACAGATCCTAATAACTTCTCTGTTTCTCTTTGGATTATTATGGAGTAAAAATGAGGTAAGCATGGAAGTAGTCTGCAGGCTGCCCCAGTCAACACAGAATAGGCATTGTTATGAAGTCAAAACTGAAACAATCAAGTGTCAGACAAAAAAAAGGACTCCTGGGTTTGAAGTCAAGAGGAGAAGATCCACATGTCCAGATCAACTGTACTAGGAAAAATAATACTGCTTCAGATTCATTTTCCCTGGGCCTGCCTATAGAAGCGTGCATTGTCACAACACCAAAGTAAAGTAAATTAAGTGATTGCATCAGAGAACCAGATTTCCTGACCCTTATACACATCAGCCCTCTTTGGACCACTGTAGGATGATCAACAAATTACAAGAGACATTTTCAGTACTTGAATTTTTAAAATGAGATAAAGTTTGAATGAGAAGAAATACAGTACAGCACTAACTGCAAAATTGTATTCATTCTCCAAGATCTATTTTTCCCCTATATTCATATTTATATGTAGTGAATAGTGTTTGAGTTTCATATTCTGATCTTTTCACTCTCTTATTTCTTAATTGAAATTGTATCCCTTACTTCCTTAGTTTGTAACTTAAAAAACAAACAAACAAAACAAGAAAGTAGTAGATAATAAGAGTGACAGGGAATTTGACAGTCATTCCTCCAATATCCTCATGAGGAAGAATGAATATAATTTTGCCAGAAAAAAAAAAAATAACTCTCTTGGACAAAAGGAACAAGATAAACAGAGACTTTCATGTTCATCTTTACCATATCACGTCAGCTTCCACTTACTGCATTCCCGGTAGCAACTTATAACATAAGTTAAGTGATCCTATTTCAGTTAATCCTATAGGAGCTCTATACTGTATTATTACCCTTGCTTTAGATAAAACAAGTGAAGCTTATAGAGACAGATGCCACAGATATTTTTATAAGGCCACATTTGTGTCCTGGCTGCCTCATTCCTAAGCCTGATCTTACATACTTTGTGCCTTCCGTTACAGAACACTTTTCCTGAGCTTCCTTTGGGTATGGAGCCCCAGCATGGCTGAATAAAAGGCAATGGTGAATGGGTATGAACTGGAAAAAGATGTTGCCAGGAGATGATGGAGAAGCCTGACAGGTTGATGTTGGTATATTTGTAACAGACTGTGAAGTTCCTCCTGTCTTGCAGAAAAATTTATTCTGCATATGAGACAATAAAACTTTTGTGAATTATACACTACTCTTTGGGTAGGGACTTACGGAGAGAGGTAAGGGAGCTTCAGGAAGTGAAAGAGAGAAGCTTCAATAAAATACTGAGAAAACTGAGTAAATATCTAAACTTAGATATAAGGGACACTTCCTTAGAAATCCAATTACTTTAAAATATCCCATGGTTTACTTCAAAATACCATGGAAACCATATAATACCTATAGTTCTCCTTTTTTTAAAGACTATTTTTTAATGTGGACCATTTTAAAAATTTTAGTGAGTTTGTTGCAATATCGCTTTTATGTTTTGGATTTTTGGCCATGAAGCACGTGGAATCAGCTCTCTAATCAGGGATCAAATCTGCATCCCCTGCATTGAAAGGCAAAATCTTAATCACTGGACCACCAGGGAAGTCCCCTTATGTTATTTTCAAATATGTCAGTAAACAGCTAGCAAATAATAACAACACTACTGTATACTCATGTGCTTATTCCTTTGAAAATACTTATTGAGTTACAATTACAGGCTAATTAATTAGGAAAACTCTAAAATAAAAAAAAATATAGAATCATATAATCACAAAACATCATTGAATAACAGAGAATTATGTCCAGGCACAGAAAGATTAAACCAATTCATCAGTCTCAAAAAGCAAGCTAGGCAGAGATCTGGGAATGAATAGAATTCTTAGCCCCAACCAAAGCTAGGTCTTCTAATAAATGTATTCATAAATTCTAATAAAGTCTTTAGTGAAAATGGGAGGAAGAAATGTTTTCTGAAAGCCCATTATAAGCAATTCAGCAAGATACTTTAAGTTTTTGTTTAATTCTCACAAAGCATCACTCTTTGGCCATATGATCCCATATGCCAGAGGAAGAACTGAATTCTCTGAAAAGATTGATTTAATGAAAGGATCAGAGTTCCAGCCTTGACTTGTAAATGACTATGTGACTTTGAAAACAATCTCCTGATCTTTATGTGCTTGCATCCTTTTGTATAAAATAGAGGAAATGGGCCAAGTGGACAGGACAAATTGCCTCATTAAATGAAAAGATTCATTGTGTGTGAACACGTGGATAAGCATATGTGTGTGCCTGGTGTGACCCGATGGGTAACACTATGAAAGTCTCCAGGTCTGTGATTCTCTGCCCACGACTGCCAGAATAGAAAAGAACTTCAATTCTGACAAGTGTGGGGAGAAGACCCAGCTGGGAAGCTTGGCTCTGGTGGGGTCTGAACAAAACTGGAAAGGGTGGGAGCCACAGAGCTGGGGACCCTCAGGATGGTCGGGAAGGAAGAAATCGGGCTGTGAGAAAGGATGACAATGGTGTGTACAAGCCTAGTGCATGTGGCCGTCAGCCTTATCCATTTCTAAGAGGCCTCATGTGAAATATACTCCAACTCTAGTTCAAACCCAGACACAGCATAGGTTATGTGTGGAAGATTTATCCTGTGATGGTAGCTGATGTTTGAAAAGCTAACAAAGATTCTAAAGTAACTGATAGCAGCAGCAGATGTGCCAAGTGAGTATTGCTTTACACTGCTTTCACGAAAATGTTCATTTTCTGGAAAACTTTCTCTCTGGAACTCTCAAAAAACACATAAAAAGCAAATAATAATAATAATAATCTGTCTTAACTAATGCAGAGATTGCTTAGAATATCACAGAATGTGCCAGATAATGTGGCTTTGACATTATAACAAAAATTTAATTCCTTGTTTTATGCTGAAGTTATTAACTGACTTCCCTTAGTTAAACATCATTTGCTAAACTACTTTGTTTAATCTTGTAAAGTAATATTGCCTAATACTTATTTTACATGGCCCTAACATTTAGGAAAAAAAATATCTCAAACATTCTATTATTTAATATAAGTTATTATATTACTTTTGCATGCTTTCCTCTGCTATCTTATGACATAAATCATATTCTGGTTTCTTTATAAAGTTTTCAATTCCTTATTTAGTGAGAGTGGAGACTATATGGGGAAATGAGATAAGAGAGTTAATTATGGAAAATACTACCCTAAAAGAGTTGCCTAAATAAAAATATAGGTGGCAAAGTCAAAATTGAATTTCAGATATAAACAATAAAATCAACATGAACTATTGAACATAGCAATACTAAAAATTATTCATTGTCTATCTAAAATTCAAATTTAACTGAGTTTTCTATATTTTTACTTGCCAAATCTAACAGTCCTATACCTAAACTCCATGCTATGTAGTACAAGTGTTCGACTCCATACAACCCCATGGACTGTAGCCTGCCAAATTTCTCTGTCCATGGAATTCTCCAGGCAAGAATACTAGAGTGGGTAGCCATTCCCTTCTCCAGGAGATCTTCCCGACCCAGGGATCCTAAAACCATCTAAAGAAAGAAAGAAAGTCTACCTTCCCTGTACCCCAACAATCAGCCACCAAATCTGAAAACATCTACTCTGAAGGCATAGAGCTTTCAAAGCTATCAGTTAAACAGCATTTGAAAATCCTCAAGGTCAGTGTATCAGCTCCTAAAATCCCTGACACCATCACGAATGGAATAATAGGTGCTTAGGACCAAATAGATAAAGATGTAATTTCCTGGAGAGTATTTAAGAACTCATCCTGGACCCAGCAAGGCGATGTGGACTTTCTGTAGGTTCGTGGGACGTAATCAGAGCAACAGTTAGTGGATATCAGACCCTACAGGCATGATGCCAATGCTGCTTCCTCCCTGGAAGTTTTCCTGCTTTGGGAACTCATTCAATACTCTGATGTAGCACCGTATCCAGCCTGGGGAAAAGAACTATGTTTAAAACCTCTCAAATTCTGAACTTAGTTTAAAACCCTCCTATTATCTAAAATCAAAAGTGGTTGTAATGAAATTACTGAATATGCTTTTACTGGACTAGCATGGCAAACTGAACTTAGCTTTTTACAGATGAACTAAATATTGACTTAATCATGAAACATAGGGAGCCACCCAAATTTCAGTGAGAAATGTTTAATGCAAATTAATCTTATCACACAGGCAAAGTGGGATACCCTAACTGATAATGAGATGATCAGCTTTATATGAAAATAAAACTATTGGAAAGTAATTATAGAACTGACTTAGCTTCTTATGGCAACATCTGTCCAAGATAATCACCAAGATTTTGTGTGTGCATGTGTGTGTGTGTGTGTGCGCGTGCGTGTGTTCAGTCATGTACAACTCTTTGCGATTTCATGGAAAGTAGTCTGCCAGGCTCCTGGTTCCAAGGGATTTCACAGACAAGAATACCAGGGAGGGATGCCATTTCCTTCTTCAGGGGATCTTCCTGACTCAAGGATCTCTTGTGTCTCCTATATCAGCAGGCAGATTCTCTTACCACTGAGCCACATGGGAAACATCACCAAGATTAGCAAACTATTAATATATTAATTGCACTGTAGCTAATACTTTCCAATTTCTTATGAAGTAAAGTCTACATTTTTGTAGTTGCTCTCATTAATTTGATTAATCCAGTTATCTGGTAAATATAGCATTCTCACTTTTAGCACTTGGCTGGAGCTTCCCTGGTGGCTCAGATGGGTAAAAGCAAGGCGGGAGACACAGGTTTGATCCCTGGGTCAGGAAGATCCCCTGGAGAAGGAAATGGCAACCCACTCCAGTATTCTTGCCTGGAAAATTCTGTGGATGGAGGAACCTCGTAGGCTACAGTCCATGGTGTCGCAAAGAGTCAAACACAACTGAGCGACTTCACTTTCACTTTCACTTTCACGTTAGATCTGAGAAAGGAATTATTGAGCAGTAATGCAATCACAATACAAGAGAGAAAAGGAAAGAGAGGGAAGGAGTGAGAGAGAGAAAGACACAGACAGACAGACAGGCAGAGACAGAGACAAAGAGTGGCAAGGAGAGGTACTGAGACAGACATCTTCTCCTTAGGAAGGACTAGCTTAAGAAGACATCGCTACTTCTCCTTCCCTGGAATTCCATTTACAAAAATTCCTCTGTGCATATGTGTTAGTTGCTCAGTTGTGTCTGACTCTTTGCGACCCCATGGACTGTAGCCCGCCAGGCTCTTCTGTCCATCAAATTCTCTAGGAAAGATTACAGGAGTAGGTAACTATTCCCTTCTCCAGGGGATCTACCTGACTCAGGGATTGAACCCAGGTCTCCCACATTGAAGGCAGATTCTTTACCATCTGAGCCACCAAGGAAGCCCTAAATTTCCTGTTCAGTTTAGTTCAGTTCAGTCACTCAGTCGTGTCCTACTCTTTGAGACCCCATGAATCGCAGCATGCCACGCCTCCCTGTCCATCACCATCTCCCAGAGTTCACTGATACTCACGTCCATTGAGCTGGTGATGCCATCCAGCCATCTCATCCCTCTGTCGTCCCCTTCTCCTCCTGCCCCCAATCCCTCCCAGCATCAGAGTCTTTTCCAATGAGTCAACTCTTCGCATGAGGTGGCCAAAGTACTGGAGTTTCAGCTTTAGCATCATTCCTTCCAAAGAAATCCTCCTTCAGAATGGACTGGTTGGATGTCCTTGCAGTCCAAGGGACTCTCAAGAGTCTTCTCCAATACCACAGTTCAAAAGCATCAATTCTTCGGCTCTCAGCTTTCTTCACAAAGTTTAAATGGTTAATTTTCTATCTGTGGGAATGCTGCTGGTTTTTTGTTGTTGTTGTTGTTTGTTTGTTTTTCTTTTTTTCCATATTACATACTTTTAGTTCCTCAAGAGTCTGGGGAAGTACTATAGGATGGGATTGTTAGTCCTGTTTTACAGATGGAAAGACTAAGGCACTTATGCAACTTATCACAGTAGTGACAAACTGCCTGTATTCGAAGTAAGAAGACAAAAAGACAACTTCAGACATAGGAAGAGGGACTATTTCCTTTCTCAGAAGGAAAAGGTGAGGTTTCTTGTCTCCAATGATCTGCCAGTGAGGAGACTATCTGAAATGCAACTTTTTCAAATCAGCAAAGCCATGATTAAATCAGCAAAGCCAGGATACTCAGGAATCAAGGGGGCGGGCCCAGAGAAAATCACCCCTCTCAATGTGGCTGACTTTATAAAGATAAACCCCACAGCACTGAATCTATGGGACGTTTAATCAGTAAACTACTCTGCATTATTTAATATGTATAATGATGACCATAATAATTATATCTCTTTTAATTCCTATTATCTACTAGGCACCACGCCTGCTATATGCCATATACGTAAAGTCTTTTCATCTTCATAAAATCCTCACAGTGCCAGTATCATAATTTTTACTTTACAGATGAAGGCCGTGTAGTACTGATGAAAAGATCAGCTTTTGAAGTGGTGCCTGACTCAGACTTGTTATAAATCCAGGTGTGCCAGACTCCAGGATCGGAGTTCAAGCTCCTTACTCTGGAAAATGGGGAACAGTCAAAAACCATGCTCTGAAAGCCCAAGCTAGTCTGGAGCAGGGGTGATCTTTCTGAGGCCACTGAAATCCTATCACAAAATGGATGCCTTCTGGAATAGGTGATGATGCAGATGGAAAATCTGAATAACACTGAGGACTTTTTCAAACTACACCCACCTCCTGCCCCACTTGCCCATCCCCCTGCAGGTCTTTAAGCAATAGAGTTGAGAAAACACTATTTTAAAACATCTTAAAACTCATGGAACAACAGACTGGTTTCAAATAGGAAAAGGAGTATGTCAAGGCTGTATATTGTCACCCTGCTTATTTAACTTCTATGCAGAGTACATCATGAGAAACACTGGACTGGAAGAAACACAAGCTGGAATCGAGATTGCTGGGAGAAATGTCAATAACCTCGGATATGCAGATGACACCACCCTTATGGCAGAAAGTGAAGAGGAACTAAAAAGCCTCTTTCTTGATGAAAGTGAACGTGGAGAGTGAAAAAGTTGGCTTAAAGCTCAACATTCAGAAAACGAAGATCATGGCATCTGGTCCCATCACTTCATGGGAAATAGATGGGGAAACAGTGGAAACAGTGTCAGACTTTACTTTTTGGGGCTCCAAAATCACTGCAGATGGTGATTGCAGCCATGAAAGTAAAAGACGCTTACTCCTTGGAAGAAAAGTTATGACCAACTTGAAAATCAGAGACATTACTTTGCCGACTAAGGTCCATCTAGTCAAGGCTATGGTTTTTCCTGTGGTCATGTATGGATGTGAGAGTTGGACTGTGAAGAAGGCTGAGCACCGAAGAATTGATGCTTTTGAACTGTGGTGTTGGAGAAGACTCTTGAGAGTCCCTTGGACTGCAAGGAGATCCAACCAGTCCATTCTGAAGGAGGATTTCTTTTGGAAGGAATGATGCTAAAGCTGAAACTCCAGTACTTTGGCCACCTCATGCAAAGAGTTGACTCATTGGAAAAGACTCTGATGCTGGGAGGGATTGTGGGAAGGAGGTAAAAGGGACGACAGAGGGATGAGACGGCTGGATGGCATCACCAACTCAATGGACATGAGTTTCAGTGAACTCTGGGAGATGGTGATGGACAGGGAGGCCTGGCATGCTGCGATTCATGGGGCCGCAAAGAGCCGGACATGACTAAGTGACTGAACTGAACTGAACTGAACTGAAAACTCAGAGAAAGGCAAGATTAAATACAGTGTCAGGCTAATAATATTAGAAAAGCAAGAAAGAAAAAGGAGGTTTCTCTGAGTTACCAGATGATGTAAGAAACGATGGTGGTGGTGCTGTTGCTGTGAAAGTCACTCCGTTTTGTCTGGTTCTTTAAGACCCCGTGAACTGTAGCTTGCCAGGCTCCTCTGTTCACGCTATTCTCCAGACAAGAATACTGGAGTGGGTTGCTATTCCTTCTCTGGGGGATCTTCCTGACCCAGGGATCATACCTGGGTCTCCTGCATTGCAGAACATTCTTTATCATCTGAACAACTGTAGATATTTCCCAAATATCAGTAAATTACTCTCAAGTAGCTGCTGAGTAAGGTTTATTGTACTCCAATGTTTTGAAGGCTTTAAAACAGAAGTAATTGTTCATGGAATAGAAACATACCATCCATGTTTCTCTTTACCATTAGATCAACTTTTTAGCACACTGAGTAGATAAATTCTCAGTTAGAGGTAAATTTATTGTTTTAATGTAGGTGCGGCAACCTTATACTATTCTGTATTTTACAAAATCAGAAGTGGAAAAGAGCCATTGAATTTTGTTGTGTGAGTCTCTAGACTGAAAGGAACACTGGTCCAGGAAGTCTCTAGAAACACAAAAGAGGGCCGGTCAGGTCAAATAGTGAAGCTGCATTTACACT
This sequence comes from Redunca redunca, assembly GCA_006410935.1. Classification (NCBI taxonomy): domain Eukaryota; kingdom Metazoa; phylum Chordata; class Mammalia; order Artiodactyla; family Bovidae; genus Redunca; species Redunca redunca. Next base: position 715,321 of record SJYQ01004706.1, on the reverse strand, counting down.
TTAAGGGGAGTAGAGCAAATCTTACTTTCAAACTTTTACTGTGGGTACTAACCACTTCTGAGTTGCTAAGCTTCAGTCACTGGAGACATATAACAAAGTAGTTCAAATTAACTTCTCTGGTGCAAGACGCATTTCTTCCAGTCTTAGGATTTACCAATTATGTGATTGTAGGAAACTATATAAACCTGACTGCGGTTTCTCACTTTTAAAAGAGGATTGATACTATTAGAGTAAAATTTCTATTTTTTCCCCATATTTTCATGTGAGATAAGTCTTTTTATTGAGTACGGGACTGGCAATGGTCTATTCAGTTTTTATAAACTGTACTCATAATGTACTACTTCAATGGACTCCACCCATTCAAAAGCAAGAATACATAAAGGCACTGATACAGGAAACAGAGATGGTTCAAATCTATATTTTTATGAGCTTTTGTAATAATTTACAGTTGAAATTCCAATTTAATATGACAGGGATTTCAGCTATTAATTTTATTGAATCTTTCTAAGAAATTAAGCTATTTATTTTATCAACCATGTTCCATAGGTGTAGCTAATTAAATTATGCATTATTATTAATTAAATTACATATAAATTACATATTGCACAAAGTTGAACTAAAATTTTAACCTTAATTATATAAATAAACTTTATAATTTGAAATATATATGTGGATGGATACATTTACAATATTTGTAAGAGAAAGCTTACAATTCTAGCAGAATGTACTAATTAATTAACTTCTGGCACCCTAAAAAGTATTAAACAAATAACCAAAGTTATTCTTAACTTTTTCAGGAAGCCATGGAGTCCCATGATAATCTAACAAGAACTAGGACTTTTTCTTCAGTAAAATAAACACATCCACATACCTCTAAAGAATTATAAATATTTTCAAAAGGCACAGAGACTCAACAAGTTTATTCTATGGCTCCTTATGGATTTCTGGTTCTTAAGTCAACAATACTTTTTTTTTTTTTTGGCCAGTGTGAGACCTAATGTATTTACTTTCTAATTAGATGTGTATTGATCAAATGCTTCAGGAAAAAAAAAAACAAAAAACTGCAAACCTCTGTAGTTTCTAATTTTTTGACTTTTTTTTTTAAATAAAGTTTTAAAATTCCATCGAACTAAATCTATACTCAAAGAGGATCAAAATAAACAAACAAATTAAAAACAAAAATGAACTCCTACCACTTCGCATTTCCCTAGCCATTCCTCCCCTAAATCTTAATTCAACTACAGAGAAATACCCATAGCCATTCACCACTTTACAGAGTATCTGACAGTTTGAACAAATGCCACCAGCATGCTAAAAGCAAGTAAAGTACTTTCTAAAACTGTACTGTCCAATATACTAGCTACTATCCACATATAGCTATTTCAATGTTAGCTAACTGACATTAACTAAATTTAAAATTCAGTTCTTCAGTCACAGTAGGCGCATATGCCTAGTGGTTACTGTTTCGGACAGTTTAGGAAGCACTGTCATCATCTCAGAAAGTTATAGAACACCGCAGTATTTCTGTTCCTACCCTTACTGGGAATGTTTGTTGGTAGTCACTTATGTTTATTGCCAAATCAGTTTATTCCAGTTGGCTTAATATAAAATTGTGCAATTTAATTAAATATTATATAAATCAATTTAAATATGAGTGTAAAAGAATGGGAGGTGTTCTAAACCTGAAAATTTTGGAAAGACAAAATTCAGTCACTTTAAAAAAATACTATAGCTTTAAATGGAGGTAAGACAACATTAGAAAAAAAGTCATAGAGAAAAATGAGAATTTGTTCTCTAATTTCTTTGTATTGGATTTCCAATTAAACACGTTTATAAAGCAATCAAAATTAGAAATCAAAGATGAATTATGGGATTTACAGAAAGCAAAGGTGACTAAAACTAACATCTATAATCAGCAACCTAAACTCAGAAATAGTTATTGGCTAACTTAAAAACACTGTCAGGACTTCCCTGATGGTCCACTGGTTAAGAATCCCCCTGCCAATTCAGGGGACATAGATTGATCCCAGTACATGGGATCCAGAAGGATTCCACATGCCACGGGGTAACTAAGGCCCTGTGCTGCACCCACTGAGCCCATGCACAACAGCTATTGAAGCCCACACACCCTAGAACCCATGCTCTGTAACAAGAGAAGCCACTGCAATGAGAAGCCCACAACTAGAGAGGAGCCCTCACTTGATGCAACTAGAGAAAGCCCGTGAGCAGCAACAGAGACCCTGCATAGTTAAAAACAAAAAAATAAAACCAGCAAATAACTACATTATCAAATTTTAAAATTTAAACAAAATATGTATTTATGCATGTATTAAGAACTGTTTCTTTAAAAGGCTTTGTGAATTTACTCATCAACTACTAATCCCGACTATCTTAAACAGATATAACAAAATTGCAAACACATGCGTTTTTTATTACTATAAACTCAGCATTTTCATAATTGATTCATTCCTATTTGCCAGATTTAAGTTTATTGGATTAAATCATATTGAGAAATTTATACACAGGGACCTGACTTAATCAGATTTATATATAACTTGTCTTTTAATTATAACACAAAATATAACTAACAGCAATATTATTACTTCACTCTTAAAGTCTACCCAGTAGCCTGAGTTTCTAAGACTTTGTATGGTGATAAGAACACTCAACTTTAACTTTGTTCACTCTATTTAACCTTTCAATGTTTTTCTGACTTGAGATTTCTATCTCTCCATCAATCTATAATATTAATTACTTGAGAAATAAAAAGGATAAGAATTTCATTGCTTTGAACATCAAGATTTAGATGCAAATGAAAAATCCACACACTAGGACTACTACAATTTATACTACTGCATTTTGTTCATTAAAATAGCATCAAAATTATCAGTAGTTTCTGCTTGACCAATGACTATTTTTCATTAGTCAATTACATTCAAAGAAATATTTAGACTGTCATGAATCATACATGTCTATTTGAAGTAACAGTATAAGCATGTAAGTGTGCACTAATGTACCATTTTTATACACCTTAGAATGACCTGAAAGTACCAAAGATACTCCAAATTATCTAGTTCAACCATAAGAAAACAGTGGTTAAATTCATAAAAAAAAACAAATAAAACAGATTTATTGAAATTTTGGTTCACTGTTTGATGCCTTCATACCAAAGATGAAGAACTGGTTGCCTCTGGGGGCCAAATTTAGATTGATGGATAAAATCATGTTGGAATATCTGGAAAGCAAGCATGCCTTCTTTAGTCTACTACAGTGCCCAGTTTCTTCCTCTTGTCTTTAAGTCTGGCTTATTACACAGCAAAGACCCTGAAGTTATTTAAATTCATGACCCCTCCTAAGGTGTTTTACATAATGATATACTGCATATAGCATAGGGGCTAGGTAATTTAGTTCTGAAGCTGGACTTAGTTATGCCACCATTTCATATTAACTTCCATTCTCCTAAGCAACACAATGCTAAGAGGTTAACCAGTTCATGTGTGCACGTGTGTGTGTGTGTGTGTGTGTGCACGCTCATGTGCGTGTGCACAGAGTTCTTCCCTTTTCACTTAAGATATACCACCAACTGCTAGGCCATACTCCTCTTCCTGGAGAATTATTCTGAAAGAAGGAGAAATATCACTGTGCAATTGGAGAGTAAAATCCTCTCTATGCTTAGAAGAATAAGAGTGCACTGGTACTTGAAAAGAAACAATCAAATGGATACAGAGTGTATTTTAAATAATATTGATTATATACCTATCATATTTGAATCTGAAGATAGTTCTACTCGTGGTCTTTCAGAAATAAAGCCTTATTTAATTTCAATCAGTTAATCAAAATTAATTATCCAAAAATGCTAATCAAGAGATACATTGCTTCTCAAGAACATGAGACACATTTTATTGGATAGGTCACTAATCTGGGTAGAAATATGGCCTATGTCTGTGACTAGTGGATTGACCCTTTTCAAAATTATTAAAGATTCTGGGCTCTATTTTGGTCACTTGGAAAGTAAGCCAGTTGATTTCTAAGGTTCTTACCATTTACAAATCTAGATTTTACTTTTAATTTCCATCAAGTACTCCTTAAGTGTCAACTACAAGTAAAAGTTTACATGAACTATATGGCCTAAAGTCTAACTTTATCACTTACTATTTAAACATATAAAAAGTAAGGGGAAATACAAGGCTGAATATGATTGGCATAAATAAAGTGCTGCAATAGTTCAGAGTAAAAAGAAGATTTAAGAGGAAAGAATCAGATGCACGGAAGAAACATTGCTAGTTTATTTAACTCACACATTCCACATAGCTTAGAGTGAGAAATGTTAATAGACATTTCTCCAAAGAAGATAGCCAAGAGGTTCAATATCACTATCAGAGAAATGCAAACCAAAACTGCAGTGAGATATCACTTCATACCAATCAGAATGGCCATCAAAAAATCTACAAAAAATAAATGTTGGAGAGGGTTTGAAGAAAAGTGAATCTTCCTACACTACTGGTGGGAATGTAAATTGGTACAGCAGATATGGAGAACAGTACGGGTTTCCTTAAAAAAGAAAAATAGAGCTACCATATGATAACAGCAATCCCACTTCTGGGCATATGCCCTGGCAGAAACATGGTTCAAAGGATACTTGCACCCAAACCTTCACTGCAACACCATTTACAATAGCCAAGACAAGGAAGCAACGTAAATGTCCATCAACGGATAGATGAAGAAGATGTGGTACATCAATAGAATGTTACTCAGCCATTAAAAAGGATGAAATAATACCATTTGCAGCAATGTGGATGGACCTGGAAAGTGTCACACTAAATGCAGTAAATGAGACAGACAAAGTAAAATATCATATGATCTTGCTTACATGTGGAATCTTAAAAAAAATGAAACAAATAAACTTATTTACAAAACAGAAACAGAGTCACAGAGAAGGATCTTATGGTTACCAGAGGGGAGGGATGACAGGGGAGGGATAGATTGGGAGTGTGGGATTGACAGGCACACGCTACTCTACTAAAAATAAGTAATTAGCAAAGATCTACGGTATAGCACAGGGACTTCTGCCCAACATTCTCTAATAACCTAAATGGGAAAAAGAATTTGAAAAAGCATAGATACACGTATATGTATAACTGAATCACTGTGCTGTACACTAAAACAACATTGTTAATCAACTATGCGCCAATATAAAAACAGAACAAAATAAAGGAACACACAAGGCAACGCCAACTTAAAAATTAGGAACCACCATCAAATCAATTTCATAAAAGTTAAAAGTGATAATCTTAATTTCTCTTAAATTCTAAACAAACATTTTGAAGAAGTCCACTTAAATATAAAATTACTTCACAGTATCACATAATGTTTTTATTTCATTAAAAGTTCTATTTATTCACCAAAGGGTTCTACAATTCATCCTATAACCTGAGCACTATGGTAAGAGTTGTTATATTTGAAAGACATATTACTGCACTCAAGGGGCTTAGATGTATTATAAATAATAGAAATAAGTTAGTTTCATAAATAACCTTCAATGGCATATGATAGGCTTAGTCCAGATAGATTATTAATCACAACAATGTTAAAAATAAACAAACAAAAAACTCCTCATCCCATAATGATATACTCTGGAGTCTGGAAATATATTGAATAACACAGGGCTTTACTGCTGAAGCGTAGTTTATTTTAAGATGTGTATAATTTCAATTGCCCATAAATGATTTTAAAGTTCAACCCAATGCAACGGCTTAAAAAAATGTGTACATTGCAGGAGGTAACAAAGCAGTCACAGTGCCCCGGAAGACTTGGATATACCACTAAAGGAAGTTAGAAAAAAAAGTCTGTGGGGAAAAAAGGCTACAGTGGCTATGGGAATTTATAAACTGAGAAATTCCCTTTTAGAGAAAGAATAAAAGCTTTGTGGATGAAGAAGTGATACCTGTGTGTCTTGAAGAACATGTCAATTAGTAGCAGGTTTGCTTGGGAGTAGTAGTGGGTGATAGGAATTGGTAAGCGAGTGAGAAATAAATGTTCTTTTGCTTATGTCAGAATCTTCACTTAATGATTTTCATGGGTGTTTCCTATGGGTCTTTTAGGGAGCTGGTGTGAGTACAGGTCAAGATCAGTGACCTCAAGAGTGACCCCTACAATCTGAGAAGAAAAACTAGAAATGCTCAGGGTGTGAGAAGCCTGAATCACATCATCTGGGGAATCACCTAGGCTCATGAGTCAGCATTTGGTAATAAGCAAAAGAGAAACAAAATGAGTATTTACAGAAAGTGACTCACTTATTCTAATAACATAGTTCATGAACTGTTGGATCACGTTCAGGAAGACCCAGTGCAATTGCCAAGAGATTTATCTGATTCTCTCATAGTTACTTTGGCCAATTTAGTTCATCATATTATGAGCTAAATTAGACTTTTCTGGTAAGGTTCAGTCAATTGCTTTGCAGTTGGTTTTCCTTTCCTTTCCTTCTTTCTTCTCTTCCTTTCTCCCTCTCCCCTTCTTTCTTTCCTCTCACTCCTGTCTACCTCATTCCACAAAGCATTTAAGGTCAGTCAGCCACTATAAACCTAAACTTAGTGTCTCCGAACACCAAAAGAGATAATAGTTAAGTAAGATATAATTTGCTGATATTTGTTTCCTGAATTTTCACACTTCCTTTGTTACCAAATGTGAAAAGGTTAGAATGGAGTAAAACTTGACCACTTACAATTCAGAAAGAAATTATATGAATCTGTATAGTTGTCCCCCAGCTGAATGCTAAGTTTCTAAATATACAGTGTTTCTCCATGGTTTCTTACTATAATTTAACTATTTCTAGATATGGACCCTGAAATTAGTTTCTCCAAAAAATAATCTTGTCAATTTGTATATTTCTTTGCCATTTTTTTTCATAGAAATAAAGGATCTGGAAGAAAATTTTACTATTAATCACTAGTGAAAGCATAATTCTCTCAAGTAGCAGTCTCTTTATTTTCTTCCCTGAGGCTAATTACATCCTCTGCCCTGTAGACTTGTTATGATTTCTGCAAGACCAACACAATGGATCATAGCTACGTCGTTATCATGTTTTCAGTTATTCTTTCATACTGTTCACTTTAGATATTCTGTCACAGTACTTTTATAAGATTACCCTTACATTGCATATCATAGTTGACTTCTGCTGTCTGCTTAACTATTGCCCTACACAGAAACAGGCATTTATTGGAAATAGTATTGCATTTGGCCCTCAATGTGTACCTGACTTTTCTCCAAATCTGTACACAGAGTATTGGGCTATACACACATATACTTATACACACACAAGGTCACAAAGAGTCAGACACAACTTAGCGTCTGAACAACAACAGCAAAGAGGAACTACATTCTCAAGAGTTAAACTTATAAAGATGTACTTGTTTACAACTCAGTTGTCTGTTTCTTCCAGCCTCTCTTTCTCACTCTGTGTACCCTGACCCTTGTTCATTATCTCTTGATTAGTCCTTGAAGAGACTTTTCTTTCTTAGAGACTACTAGTTTTTGACTTCTGCACACCAGCCAAATAATTATGCTTGAAATCATTGGTCTTCAACATTCTAAGTCTCACATGTTCTTACCCTTGGGGGTTAGAAAGTTCCTTCTTCACCTCCATTGTTCGTAAACTCTAGATTCTGAGACATGGGCATGCCAGAATGTTCTATATAAAGCTCATCACCACATAGCTAAGATCTTATGGTTCTTAACAGATAATTGTATCTAAACCATTTTCTTATGTACTCAATGTTTCAATCTGGGAGTTTAAATAAGTTATAATATCTACAGTTATTTAATCCTGTGGCTGAAAAATGATCTATATAAATTATAGCATTCACTGTCAGTAAAGTAGGCACACAGCTAATGGACTCCAAAAGAGACCAATTTGCTTTGTACAGAGAGAAAATTGTGGGTGCCTTTCTTTCAAACAAAAATTTAATCCTCAAATTGTACTTCATATACTCATTAATTTCTTAATATATTTCTGGTTTAGTTGTTCCTCTTTATTCAACAGTTAAAGTTGTAAAAAAATAAATAAAAGGTAAATGGTAAGGAAAGTATACCAAATACATAAAGCTGATTTATAAGACTTATGCTAAAAGGAAAATTATTCATCTGGAAATCAAGGAATTTAAAAAGTCAAAAGAAATGTACATAAGCAAAATTTAGGATTATAAACTACGATGAACTTATTAATAAAAAATGAACATGGCCCAATGTTTTTATTCTAGGGAAAAAGCAGTCCTAAATTAAATTGTATGTCTATGATGAGTAGACATACTCAACACAGACCATAAACAAGTCAAGTATATTACTGATACACAGCACTCTCTGAATTAAATTTAGGTATGCTTTAAGACTAATAATCATTAAGAAAACCCCTCAGATTTATGGCTGCTGTTGTAATTCATTCAAATATTCAATAGAAATTCATTACAGAGAGAGATCTTCTACTCCATTCATTCATTCATTCATCCAATAAATAAATAGATCTTATTATGTGTGAGGCATTGCAGGGGATACAATGAAAAATACGGCATGGACTTTGCCCTCAAGGGGCTTACAGTCTAGTATGGAAAAAATAAACAACCACATAGATAGCTGTAACATAAGGGAGAAAGTGATGTGTCATAAGAAAGACTCAGACAATGTGCTGTGAAAGCCATTGACACTAGCAGACTTTTTTTTTAATACTACAGTGTTCAAGTAGCCAATAAAAACAGAAAGACCAATGACAAGTTTGCAAAATTAAATGCCAAATTTTGTGAATCTATGGATGATGAAAGCTGCAATATTTATGCAGTATAAGTCACTACTCCCCAGTTCTTAAATATATTTGATTATAGAGTAACAACCGATCAGAAATACCATCTTGCCAGTTTATAAGCAGATGCAAATACAATAATCTCATGCTTACAGATAAAAGATAATTTTAATTATGTAAAATACTCATGACACATAACCTTCTTGCACAGAAATTGGCTCAATCAGATTAAAATGATGAAGAATTCCTCGATGGCTCAAGTGTGCTCCAAGGAAAGCTAGAAGGTTGTACAGTTAACTCCCAGGGTGTAACTCTAAACCATACAACCTACTACCTCAACCCGGATGCACACAGCTTCCAGTGTTGCTTCAAACTCCTTATCATATCTTCAGTCAGCTCCTCCAAATAGGGCAGCCATACACCTAAGGACTTGGCGAGGATGTAGATATAACTACATAATTATATATATAATCCTAACATTTTACTGATAAACTGAATTTATGTCTACTAGGACTATCCTAGCCTCTTCAGTTTCCAGCAAAGGTCATATAAAATGCCTTCTGACATCTCTCATGGCATAATTCCACTAGCAATTATTAATATTAAAAGTCAATAGCAATTAAGGAGAAATAGGTTCAACAGTGACATCCAGCTCACAGCCTTTAAGTTTCTAATTGAAGTTAATGAAGCACACTAACGACTGGAATGTGAACAGAAGTTTCTGAACAGAATCTATGCAGACATTGGTTCAAACCTTGCTATAAAAAAAAATTCAAGGTTTTAAAATAATTTATTATACTTGAATTTAAACTTCAATGGCTGTGCTGAGTCTTCTCAAGTGGTCAACAACTGAAGCCTGCCTCAAAAGACAGGTGAGGATTTATATATATATATATATATAAGTATAAACAGTAAACAACTGGAGTTTAACAGGAGTTTGATTGAAATATTATTTAACATCAATGTATAGTACATTTTGTCAGATTACCACACTGACACAGACCCATAGAAGCGAGCTTGTGCGGTCCACTTCACCACAAGATCGGATCTACGGGTTTATGCCAATGGGCAACGTCTCACGTGGGCTCCCTAATAATGCGGAATTTGTTGTAAATATCTGATGAAATTAGGAGAGCAAAATAATAATATCAATACTTTAGCATAAATATTTAAATGCCGAAATGCTCTAAGGATGCATATTTCCAGTTAAAGGCCTTCATAAATACTCTACACTAAATACAAGTTATATACATGAGAATTTTGAAAACAGTATACTGAAAGGTTTTTCACAGATTACTTTTGTTTTAAGAATGAATATTTTGGAGTTAGACTATCCTAATTAATGATGAATTTTAAAAGAAAATTAAAAAGAATCCATATATTCATGCATGAATTATGTAATTGTGAGGCATGAATATAGTATTACGAGCCTATAATTAAGACCAAATTAACTATTAAGCTAATTGTGTTAGAGCTAGACAGCTTGTTTTAACTCATAAAACCTCAGTTAGTGGTTTCAAGGAACTGGTAATATTGTAACTTTCTCATAAAACAAGTAAGATTTTGTTGATTACACAAAGAGCACAGGAAGTTATTTAAATTCTTAAATATACATGGCTATAGTTAAATGAACAATATTTGAGTAAATTAATATCAGAAAACAAACATTAATGATACATTAATAGCATTATTACTACTACTGTGCGCCAACATTTATACTCCATATCAACTGCATGAAAGAGGATATCTTGTCCCTTAAACACAATATATTGAAATTTATTTTTCAAAAAATATGTACTTAAAACATCCGATATGGCTACATACAATTCTCATCTGGTCAACAGGTTGGGCAAAAATAAATTATTAAAAATTTTTAAATCACAAAACAATAAGCAAATACACAAAGAGTAAACATAAAGCCACACACATACACATTTTTTAAAACTCCCAACTCAACGGCAACAAAAATATAAGTTGTACATTATTAATCGTTTCACTTATATCCACAATATTTAGTATGTTCAATTATATCTTCATTGTGAAAACTGATAGTACTGCATAAAAATTAATTAGTGTTTTTGCATGTTTGAAATAAAATAAAATGTTTTTTATAGATTATAGATAATGTGGTCTACATAATTTTTACTATTTTTTGTTTTCTAATTATTCCCATGCTTATTAAAAACTATAGTAAAAAAATCAACACTCAGACATTCAAATGTAGTAAAAAATATTTCAACATATATTCATAAATTTAGACATGAAATCAAAGCAACATTTGTTTTGGGTTTTATCTTAACCATAAGAATGTATATTTTGGTTTCATTCTCTTAGTAGATCATAAAAAAAGAGCAGAACTTCATTCCCTTTCCCCAGATTTCACTTCCTTTTATATGGTGTGACAGACAAATGACAAAATATATTGTCTTTTTCCTAAATTACTTTCTATTCAACTGTATTTCACCTATATTATAGGAATGGNAAAAAAAAAAAAAAAAAAAAACAACTACTTGGATTCTTCAGCAAGCAAAAAGGGTATTAACATTAAAAAAAAAAAAAAAAAAGAATCAGCAGTAAGAAAAGGCAAAAAACAAAAAGCACATACAATTTTAGGATTCACTTGTTATGCCTCAATATTCTGTTTATATGTTCTTTCTTTCTCCCCCCCACCCCCATTTAGAGATAAGCAGCAGAATTTATCAGGCGTGAAAGGGACAGCCTCCTGGTGGCCTGCCAAAAACCCAGAATAAAGGCGAAGTTGTGCTTCAAAGCTCAGTCGCTTGCTGAGTCTGGCTAAAGTCAAGTATTAAGATCCACCATTTTCTGAGCCATGCTAAAAAAGAAGAAAAAAGTCAGGACGGTTCCTGCTTTCCAAGTCTCCGTTGGCACCATCACAAAATCTCAGTCGTAAGGTCACATGATCCTCTGCCAAATGTAGAGTGCATTCCCATCAACCATTCTGCTGATACTGCGAAGGCAGCTATTGTCTCGTTTAGACCCAAAGTTCAGCCCACTCTTCATTGAATTAGCTGAAAAACGCATCACCTTTGGGGGCTGGGAGTCATGGAAACGTCTACCTGGCAAGCTGCCCACTTTTTCTGCCCATCAACCAGAGATGGAATTGTGCTGCCTAATGCAATGATGACTTGGAATGTGAAGAGTCGTCCAAAGTGAATCTGATTCTTGCAACGCCTGCTTCAGTTTGCACGGAAAACTCTGGCTTCTTGTAGTTAAGGGAGGGGTGGGGGGGAATCTTTCCTACTAAATGTAGCAAATAAAGGTCTGAACATGCCTACTCTGCAATTTTATTTCACAACACACCCAAATGGTTCTCAAATGAAAAGACTGAAGTCTGTGCAAGTTTTCCGAGTTAAAGACGTCCCTTCCTCAGGCTCCTTTTTCCTTATGAGTGCATGCAACAAGCCCAGGACATTCGTTTCAGTTCCTCACGTGAAGACTTAAAATCTCTGAGTTTCGTCTTGCTTTTTATTACTTTCTGATTTTATCTGGCACCAGTTTTGTACTACATGGTCACAAAATCCACCAGCAAGAGTAGGAATGCATTATTGCCACAGTCTCCATCCAAGTGGTCCCCTGAGGGAGCCAGTTGTCTCTTCGACCACACAGACCACTGCAACTGGGTCCTGTGATAATCCTTCCCAGCCCACCTAGCACAGCTGCTGTGCAAGTTTGCCGAGTCTGACTCATGTAAGGAGTGCTCTTTCTGTTCCTTCACCAGCTACAGTTTTCCTGTGTGGTATGAAAGATGCCTTTGAAAGATGCAGGAAATATATCAACAGCTCTTAGGCAATAAAATGAAATGGTTCCCTCTCCCCCAGTGAATTTCCAATCTAGCAGGCGACGAAAGTTCCCGTGGACAAACATTTCCATACTTTCTAACAAAAGTACAGTGAATTAAATCTTTCACCATTTCCTTAAGCAGAATCTAAAGCCAAACAAAGCAAGTCTTATTAGTATTTAAACCAAACATACTCAGTAGTACTGAAAAGGATCATGTTCTTCTACCCGCATTTAAGTGTGTCAATTTTTCAATAAATGAGAGGATCTTTAGAACTCTGTTACCAAAATTTTTAAACTATACTCAGTGCCTTACAAAACTACGTTATGCTTCCTCCATGTAGGTACCTGCCCCCCCACCCCACCCCCTATACACACACACACTGCACAATACCTGAAAAATATTTTTAAAAATAATCAAACCATGACTTGCCTAATAAAAGAAAATCATCAAAAAAAAAAATCACACAAGGGATCTAGGAAATACCTTGAAAAAGGTATGCATTTTTTTGAGTCATGGTCTTTGGGTCACTTTCTTAAAAATCATAGCAATGAATATGTACACACACATGCATGGGAACCATTCTGGTGTCCTCCTCATTTGTAATTCAGAACACAAACAATTGTAAACCATAAAACAAAAGCTTACACGTGCTGAATTTAAAAATGCTTTTTTTCTAGATTGCAAACTTCTGGACAAATTTTGCTAATGTCCTAAGCACATGCTTTAGAGCACCCGATGGAAAATTGAGCACGGCAGACACATGTGTCCCACGCTTCAGCATAGCAAGAAGGGAGTAGACAAGCCCTCATAGAAAGAAAATAGTTAAATTTTGAGTTTTCATTCATTTATACAATAGATATTATTAAGTAGTATTATATGGTCAGGCCTTGTGGTAGACATAGGGGAACAGCAATGAATCAAACGGGCATGCCCCCAAGTAGGAGTCTTTCAGTAAGAACTTTCAAGTGAGAAAAGCTCACATCTGAACAGAAGTGTTGTAGATCCTAAAGGAGCATTATTGCTAGTCAAGAAACAAAGTGATAGGACTAGGAAAGTGGAATGAAATGGATTAAAAAATAGCTTATAGATAGAGATACTTTGTCATCTGCTATTTAAAATTTACTCCTTTTAATGCAAAATACAATTAGAACATTTTTTTTTACAATTCTGCCTGATTCCTTAAAGAACCTAATTTGAAAAGTATATGTTGACATCTCAACTGAGAAAACAAAAACAGAAGATGTGGCAGATATTCACTTCCAGGCGGATGGAGTAGTTTATCCTAAATTCTGCTGGTAGGTACAATGAAAACACCTGGACATTGTCTGTAAAACAAAGGTAAAAAGACTCTGAAAGATGGAGACCACTTAGGGACCCTAGGACCCAAGGGACAACTGGTGGTGAGTTCCCTGCATTTTAATTTTCCCTCATATCTAAAACTCGAAGCTGAGGAAGCCTGCAATCCAGAGACACCAATTGGTGCAATCCCGAAATTTCCCAACAAAAACTTGTTTTCTCTAGCCAAAATCAGGAAAGCAGCAGGCAGAAAAGACAGAAAGCACAGGGACAATACCCTCTCAAACGCCACCCACCCACCCCATTCCTGCAAAGGCAGAGTTGGGGGTGGGGGCTAGTGCCAAACTTGTGAGGCTAGAACAAAGTATCCCAAACAACTTCTCCCTGCTAACCCCAGGGTAGTGTAGGAATGTATGAATAGGAAATCTGGATTTTCATCCTTGTCAGGGAATAATGAGGACTCTTCTTCCCAAATACAGTCTCAATGGAGACTCATAGAGAGGCTGAACACCTACCCCAACCCAAAAGTAATGATTCAAGCTTCTTCCTCCTGCTAAGGTGACATCAGACAAAGGATACCTAGTGGAGAGTCAGGATATTAGAAACTGCCCAGCAGTCACAAGGCAACCCCACCACCCCTCAACCTGTAAGCCAGAAAAGGCCACAAATGGAGCAATTAAAAAAAACACTCCAAATTTCCCTGGCCAGGAAGGTATCATTGGAGGCCTGCTGGGGAAGAGGAATACTTAACCCCATCCCTGAAGCAAAAAGTCAGGGGTCAGTGGTGGCCACAGGGTGCCTGTACTTCTACCTACACCTGGCAGTGTACCCCCTTTTTCCTGTTGGATTAGTGTCAGAGGAAACTAGCTTAAACAGAAGGTTTAAATAAGATCCAGAGACTCATAACATGACATCCAAATGTCCAGGCTTCAGCTGGAAAGATTTTGCACGCAGAGGAGCAGGACGATCTCAAGCTGAATGTAAAAAGACAATCAATGCACATGAACACCAAGATGACAGAGATACCACAATTAACACGCAAAGATTCTAAAGTAGCCATCATAAAAATGCCTCAGTGAGCAATTTTGAACATGGTTGAAATAAACTTTAAAAAAATAAAAGTCTTAGCAAATAAATGGAAGATATAAAAATAAACATGGAAATATTTGAACTAGAAAATACAATGTGTGTGTATTAAGTCGCCTCAGTTGTGTCTGACCTTTTGCAACCCTATGGACTATCACCTCCCCTGTCCATGGGATTCTCCGGGCAAGAATCCTGGAGTGGGTTGCTGTGCCCTCTTCCAGGGGATCTTTCTGACCCAGGGATAGAACCCACGTCTCTTATGTCTCCTGCATTGGCAAGTGGTTGGTGCATTAGCACCACCCGGGAAGCCCAGGACATACAATAACTGGAGAAAAAAACAAATGGAGGCGGCAGAGGAAAGAATCAGTGAGCTGGAAGCGAGAACAAAAGAAATCACCTAATCTGAACCACACAGAGAAAATACACTTAAAAAAATAGGTAATAGAGACTTATGCAACTATGGAAGTAAAAGAAAAGAAAAAAATATCTATGCCACTGAAATCCCAGAAAGAAAGGATATAGAGGGTAATGTATAAAACATGCTCATAGAATTAACAACTGGAAACTCCCCAAATTTAGCAGAAAGTCACACAGATTCAAGATGATCAAACCACAAGCAGGAAATACCCAAAGAAATCCACACCAAAACACATTTTATCAAATCTCTGAAAACCAAAGACAGAGAAAAAAATGTTGAAAACAGCAAGAGAAAAACATGACCTTATGTATAAAGGAAAAAAAAAAAATCTGACAAGCAAGTTTCTCATCAGAAACCATGGTGGTCAGGAAGAAGGGAACAACATTTGTAATGGCTGAAAGAAAAGAACTGTTAACCCAGAATCCTGTAACCCAGAATCCTGTAACTATGGAAAATATCCTCTAGGAATGAAGGGCAAATCAAACCAGTATCTGACAAAGGGACACTAAGATAATTTTCAACAGTAAATCTACCCTAAAAGAATGGTTAAGGAAGTTGTCTAAACAGAAAGGAAATGATAAAAGAAGAAACTTGGCACAACTTTAGAAAGGAAGAAGGAATCCAGTAACATAAATATGAGTAAAAACAATAGACTTTCCTTTTTTGGAGTTCTCTAAGTTATGGTTGATGGTGAAAATAAAAATTTATCACTGTCTGATGTGATTCTAAATGTAGGTAGAAGAAATATTCAAAATAATTATAAATAGATAAGGATAAAGGTACCAAAATGCAAGTAAAATTTACATACTTCATCAGAATTGGCAAATGAAGACACTGGTGGACTGTGATAAGTTATGTATATATAATTTAATATATAAAACAACCACAAAAATGCACAAATAGACATACAGAAAAACACTAGATAAATAAAAATTCTAAATTGTTCAAGTAACCCACAGGAAGGTAGGAGAAATAAAACAGAAAATACAGAAAACAAAGGATGAAACGTCAAGCTTAAAGCATAACATATCTATAAATAAATTAAATGTAAATTGTCTGAATATACCAATTAAAGTGCAGAGATCTACACAATAAAGTGGAAAAAAAATCACAGCTTAGTTATATGCTGTATACAAGGAACTCAATTCATATCGAATAACATACACAGATTGCAAGTAAAATGATGGACACAATGTATATCTCATGCAAACATTAATCAAAGAAAATAATATTAATATCAAAAACAAAAAACTTAAATAAAATTCCCAGAGACAAACATCATAAAATGCTTTAAAAAAAGAGATAGCAACCCTGAGTGTGTATATACCAAACAAAAGAGGTGCAAATTGTGTAGCATGAAAACTGGCAAAATAGAAGAGTAAAACAGACAAACCCATGATTAATGTTGTAGACTTCAGCACACCTCTTTCAACAATTGTTAGAACAACTAGATGGAAAATTAGCACAGATACAGAATTCATCATCATCAAACAACAGAGTCTAATTGAAATTTTTAGAGCATATCATCATACAGTAGAAGAATACACATTATTTTCAAGTCCCTCAAAACATATATCAAGACAGACCATATCCTGGTCCATAAAGCAAATGTGAACAAATTAAGAATAAGTGAAATCATACCTTGTATGTTTTCTGACTGCAATAGAATCAAACTAGAAACTAATAGGGAAAAGATAACAGAAGATAACTTGGCAAACCTCCAGCAAGACAAAAAAGAGAGAAGACACAAATTATAAGTTTCTGTAATGAAATAGGATATATCACTACAGAAACTTGTAGGTATCTAGAAACAATAATGAAAAACTACAAACACAGAACCTAGATAAATTAGATAAAATGTACCAATTCTCCAAAAACATAAATTACAACTCACTCAATATAAATTAGGTCATTTGAATAGGCCTAGATGACACCACCTTTATGGCAGAAAGTGAAGAGGAGCTAAAAAGCCTCTTGATGAAAGTGAAAGAGGAGAGTGAAAAAGTTGGCTTAAAGCTCAACATTCAGAAAACGAAGATCATGCCGTCTGGTCCATCACTTCATGGGAAATAGATGGGGAAACAGTGGAAACAGTGTCAGACGCTATTTTTTGGGGCTCCAAAATCACTGCAGATGGTGACTGCAGCCATGAAATTAAAAGACGCTTACTCCTTGGAAGAAAAGTTATGACCAACCTAGATAGTATATTCAAAAGCAGAGACATTACTTTGCCAACAAAGGTCAGTCTAGTCAAGGCTATGGTTTTTCCTGTGGTCATGTATGGATGTGAGAGTTGGACTGTGAAGAAAGCTGAGTGCCGAAGAATTGATGCTTTTGAACTGTGGTATTGGAGAAGACTCTTGAGAGTCCCTTGGACTGCAAGGAGATCCAACCAGTCCATTCTGAAGATCAGCCCTGGGATTTCTTTGGAGGGAATGATGCTGAAGCTGAAACTCCAGTACTTTGGCCACCTCATGGGAAGAGTTGACTCATTGGAAAAGGCTCTGATGCTTGGAGGGATTGGGGACAGGAAGAGAACGGGATGACAGAGGATGAGATGGCTGGATGGCATCACCAACTCAATGGATGTGAGTCTGAGTGAACTCTAGGAGTTGGTGATAGACAGGGAGGCCTGGCATTCTGCAGTTCATGGGGTCACAGTTGGAAACGAATAAGCGACTGAACTGAACTGATCAGCTACATTTAAAAATTACTTTATAATTAAAAACTCCCTCAAAAAAAAATCTACGGGGTTAGACAGTTATATTGAATAACTCTTAACAAATATTTAAAGCAGATTTAGTACAATTTCTACACATTTTTTTGAGAAAATAAAAAAGGGAACATTTTCCAATTTATTTTTTGAAACTAATAGCATCTTGATAACAAAACCAGACAAAGACAGTAGGAAAAAGGGTAGACCAACATGCCTTCAGAAAATAGACTTCAAAATTCTTAATAAAATATTAACAAATAGAATTCAGCAACATGTAAAAGGACTTATATACTACAATATCAGAGGGTTATTCCAGGGATACAAGGCTAGTTCAATATTCTAAAATGAATAGAATGTATCATATTAACAGGCTAAAAAAATCACATGAATATATGAATGGGTGTTGTATAAGCGTTTGAAAAAATCAGCCACCATTCATGATTGACAATGCTCTTACAGGTAGGAATAAAGGGAATTTCCTCATTTTCATGAAGATCTACCATAAAACCCTACGGTCAACATTATGCTTAAAGGAAAAGACTAAATGCTGTTCCCTAAAATCAGCAATAAGGTAAGAATGTTCACTCTCACTATTCTTATTCAACTTAATATGCAAGTTATATTCTAGCTAGGGTAACAAAGTATTTTAAAAAAAAAAGAAAATGAAAGATAAAAATACAATGCTAATGGAAATCAATCAAAATGATATACTTAGGTATAGATCTAAAAATAAATGTAAATAACTTGCCAATGAAGATTATGCAAATGCTGAGGAGAGAAACTGAAGAGACTGGAAGAAACACCTGTTCACAGGTTGCAAGTCTCAACATAGTTGAGATGTCAATTCTTCCCAAATTGATACATAGGTTTAATGTAATCCTATCAAAATCCCAGCAAGAGTTTCTTTGTAGGAACAGATAAAATTATTTCAAACTTCATGTGGACTTGCAAAGGAACTAGAATACTTAAAACAATATTGGAAAAATATATTGTGAAGAATTATCCAATTTCAAAACTCACTCTATAATACTATATGCTTGAAATTACATATAAGATTATATATATATTAATATATTAATAAGTATAATATTAGATTACTATATGATGAAAATTAAGACTGTGTGGCATTGGTGAGGGAACAGACACATCAATCAATGAAACAGAACAAGGAATATAAAAATAGACCCACACATATGTGCATAATTGATTTTTGACAAAGATAAAATAACTCAATGGAGAAAAAATAATCTTTTCAACAAATGATACTGGAGTAATTAAATATCTACCAA